>JANAVB010032620.1:10908396-11328396 GCA_029216955.1 Iris pallida | reverse complement strand
CATGCTTGGAATTAATAACTAAACTTGACACGATTGTGACCCGTAGAGGTGTACTCCTGACATGAGTAACCTGACATGACCTGATAATGGCCCGCCGTGGCGCACTCATGACAAGTACATTTGACATAAAAACCTGACATGAACTATCTTGAGCAGCTGTTGCGACGGCTACCTGACATTACATGACCTGTATAATTACTTGGACACCGTGGGCGATTGTGCTTGTACAAATAATCCAGTCCTGTCTTGCATCATGTCTAGGACAGGGACTCCTGAGTACCACGGTCAGGAGTACCTATTGAATTGGACTAAGGTTAATAACTAGATTAATATATTACTCATGAAGAGATTTCCCAGCTACAGGCAATCCCGTTACCTGGGCGCGCCTGGGATCTGTAGCCTGCCGTCGAGTAGGGCACATTTCCAGCACACTGTCATGTGTTGCACCCTTCAAGCTACCTAAGGGTACATGCGTTTCCTGGATGATGTACCCACTTGAATTCAACCCCTAATTTCGACCTGGGTAACCTGGATGGTCTGCAGGGCTTGTGGCTGTGGAATAATCTCACTGCATCTTGTTAGTAATTAGGCTTGTGACAACCCTAGTTAGTTAAAGTATCAAGCCGTAGTTCTTGCTTGGCCGTGAAATGATTGGATGGAGTCTAACCAGTCTAGTCTTGTCCTGATCCTGTTCCAGATTATTGAATGACTAGAATGCTTGTATTTATTTTACCGATAAATGGTGAGGATTCCAAGTTCTGCTCAGACGAAGGGTTACAACCCCGGTCCTTGTTTGGTTTACGGGTTGTAACCTGGTTATCTGAATAGTCCCATGGTTATCTCATCGTATATCATCCTGATGTATTTTTCTTTAATTCCAGTGCTTACCTTATTCCAGTTCTTACTTTTATTTATACTCTTGTGCTGATTGCTGGTTTTAGTTCCTAAGTGAAGCTTCCTTTGTGGTACTTGCTCTTTCTGGGGTCTGACCCAGCTGGTTTTGTGTGGCCAGATTTCGGAGCAGCTCCAGAGGATCTACCGACCTTCCAGCCAGATGGTGGCCACTAGACGGAACCCTGGCAACGAGTGGGTTTATTTTTGATCTCCCACTTTATTGTAAAAATATTCTTTTGAGGCGTTTAGCCGACAAGCACCTGTTTAGCTCGATTATACTTTTATTTACTGTCTGCCTACGGGCTGTAACATGATTGACAGATCCTAGGGTTGATCATGTATGACTAAACTCTTGCTAGTCCTGACATTTTGTAACGACTAGCTTCATGATCAGCTGAATATGTAATGTTTGGGACGCCTTACTATTGTATATTTAATGATCATACATCTTGTAACTTTTACTTACTGCTTGTGATTGAGACAATAGGCTTGTTCATGACCTTAAGAGACTGCTGGCTTGTAGATAAACCCTCATGTATCTAGACAGCCGTGACCGTATAGCGAGATGAAATCCATTTCATATACGTAGCTGGCTATGTCTGCCCCCGCTCTCCAGTATTCTGGTTCTGGGGCGTGACATGTTTTATAATAAATGGTGTCTTGAGATTGTTGAGATGTTGTTATTTTGGGAGTTTATTTAAGTTGTTGTTGTTTTGAGTTTTATATAGTTGTTAGTCTCCTGTTTTATCTTATCATGCTTAGATTGTGATTGAGTATTATCGTATCTTATACCTGTCCTCTATTCGGGGTTGAGATTGTGACAGGTACATTTTATAATTGCGTGAGTTGTTGATTAGATAGTGACCTAGAACAGCGTTCTATCGCTGACACTGCGGCGTAAGCTGGACGTACCCACTTCTCGTGTCCCTACACTGGATGCGGGTCGTGACACGTTTTTAGTGGTGGCCCATGCAGGTCGATATTTGCATTAGTGCGAAGTCGTGGTAGTACGACGATTAGTTGTGCTGCTGCACGCCTGTAGTAAGAGATAAGGAATAGACTTTAGTTGAGAGAGTACTCAATCACATTTAGGACTACTTAAGAAGATTCCTGAGATGACCCTTGAGAATCTCATTATAAACTATCTCGAAATTCGATTCCGACAGTTTTTGTCTACTTCCTTGTTCATCGTTGAATTTGATTCTTAGTATTCATTATTGACTTGATTTTCTACCAAAATAACATTATGGGCTAGGTTGCCTCAGTCATGGCACTACCAGAATATCATAGTTTAGCAACGCCAAAAAACGTCACAAAAATGATAGAAAACGTCGCTAAGTACGTTTTTCGACATATTTAGCGACGTTTTCTTATGGTCGCGGAAACCCTAGTTCCTGATTGCTAAAACGTCACTAATCGTCGCTAGTTTCGACGTTTACCGACTCATTTATACGTCGGTAATTCATCGACGTTTACCGGCGTGACGTCGATAATAGAGCGATGTTTAGCGACGTCGGCCAACGTCGGTCAATTGTGCGACGCATTTAGAATATTTATCAATGTTTACTGATTCTCTAAACGATAGTATTTCCTGTAAAAGTTACCAACATTTACCGACGCTGAGTCGGCAATCACCGACGTTTACGGACGTAACTCAGCGTCGGTAAACATCGGTAAGCGTCGGTAAACGTCACTAAATATTTCAGAAAAAATAAATTTTTTTTACAAAAAGTCATTTCAGAATCACATTTTTCTCCTGCAGTTAATAAATAACAATAAATACATAATAACATGCCCTCCCTGGGTTCGCCGACCCCTTCGATGGAACACTCAACTCCGGTAAATCACAACAATATAACACAATATAAATCAACACAAACAAACAAATATCTAAGTCTATAAATTAGTTAGAATTTAATAATGACACCAAACAATGTAAAACCATATAACTTTATTTAATAATGATCTCGATTTTCCAATAATTTTTTTTACTAGTTAGAATTTTTTACTTATTTCTTTTACATCAAATCTTTATTTTCTGTCAGAATTAAGTTTGTGTCATGTCAGTGTATGTGTTTATGTCTGTGTCGTGTCCATGTCAAATGGCTAGTAGAGAAATAGTTAGGGTTTACTTGATTTTGGGGGTGACCAAGGAAGGGGAGGGCCGAGAGGAGGAAGAGGTCGGCGTGTGTTGGCGGTTGAGGAGGAGGGGGTCGGTGGAGGAGTAGCCCAGAGAGGAGGAGGAGCACGCAGCAATAGAGGAAAAGAAGGAGGAGTGTAACGCCCAAGTCCCAAAATACTTGGGACTAGATACGTATCATGCCAGCTGTATACATACGAGTAAATAAAAGTCTCGTATGTATACATAAGCTGTAAAATGTAGAAAGCCACACTCAAACTAAATCTCATCCACAAATATGAAATTTTAATGATATAATCAAATAGTCATTTGTACAAACATTGGGCGGAGCCATATCCACTACCAACAAGTTTAAATAAGAAAAAAATATACAAATAACTGATTTGGTCGAGCGAAGCAATGACGAGTCCAAAAGCAATCATCACGACGAAATAGAGTACAAGTCATGGCCTCAGCTAGAGCACCTGCAAGAAACCATGAAACACACACCTGGAGAAATCACCAGGTCCTTAGAGGGACGTAACAAGACACATAATATCATGCCAATAAACTGAATAATAAAATCTCAACAGAAAAGTATGCATGAGTAAAGGTTCCTAACCATTCTATGTGGAATGCACTTTAGAGGACAACGTTCTACACAAGGGCTGTCACAAGCAAGTAATAAAGAGTGGCCAACAAGTAGCGCTAATCCGAGACACTATCGGCCGGGTAACACGTAGCGCTCATCCGAAACACTATCTCCAAAATGTGTGTAAAAATAAATGTAGCCCCTACGCTAGTAGCTGTCCCCTCCCCCAATGATAGTATACGTGTGTCGTAAGCATGACACACAAATACGTGTCGTTTCCACCACACTGTTTAATCCTTAATAGCTGCCAAGTCTTCTACACAAATCTATTAACATTTATATCCTATTGCACGGCCTGTACGTACCGATGTACGGTCGGTACACAAGTCCGTATCTATATGATACTCGTAATTCACACACAACTCGTGGCACATCGTGACAGTTTATGAGATGCTCTAAACATATGGTAGTCCCTTAACTCTAAGCCAATTGCATAAAATATAGTATTTTGCATCTACATATAGTTTTGAAAGAACAACTTGAAAAGAAATAAAACATGCATGATATTGAGAAAGAAAGTAAACAGTAAAGGCAAGGTGTCTTGCCTGGTGTTACGCCTGGTGTGGTGCAATAATCCAGCAAGTCCGGTTCTGTCCAATGGCCTGGGTCGATATATGAGGGTCCGGTATTACATGAGAAGAGTAACGCATGATCAGTCATGATCAATGGTGAAAATTGCGAAGAAATTGTGAAGAACATACTCATACTATTTAGAAAAGTATTTCTAATACTTAAGGCTAGATTTTTGTTAGTAAAATAATTTTGGTAAATACTTGAAATCTAAAAAAATCGTTTTAGGCAAAATTTTCTATTTGTAAAAATAGAATAATCATAACTTTATTTATTTGATAACTAAAAAATACTAGAATATATTTTATAATTTGAAAGCTACTATATATTTTTAGTCAACAAAATTTGTTTAAGAAATTAAATATTAAAAATGATAAACCATATTTTTATACATATTTATAAATATTTATACATATTCATTTTAATTCCTGTTAAAAAAGAAAATAATATCCCTAATAATAATAATAATAATAATAATAATAATAATAATAATAATGACAATATCAGTAATAATAATACTAATAATAATAACAATAATACTAATACTAATAATATTATTAATAATAATAAAAATACATTAACAAGGGCTACTCTTTTTAATAGTAAAGTGAGAGAGAGAGAGAGGAAGAGGAATAAGAGGGAGAAGTTCGAGAGAGGGGGGGAAAGTGATTCACCGGGGGTTTCGGCGGAAGGAAGCGGCGGAGCTGGGGTTTTCCGGCTGGGGCTGCCGGGCGCCGGCCGAGAGAGACGGTAGCGGGGTTTTCCGACGAGCGCGGCGGGTGTTCGCGGATGCCGAGCGACGATGAAGCGGCACCCCTGTGTCGGCTACGGTCGAGATCTGACCGCGCGGAGGAGCTTCGGTGGCTCGATGCACGCCGGCACGAGTTTGGTGGCGGTGGCCGGTCAAGGTGAAGGAGGAGGAGGTAGAATCGAGGGCGGATCTGTTCCTTGGACTTCGGTAAGGCGGCCATGGAGGCGACGAAGGAGTTTCGGAGGGGGCCTGTGGAGGCGGCTCGTCGCCTTCGAGTCGGAGCGACATTCGGCCGGGATGACGCTCCAGCCTCCGGCACTCAGGTGGCCGATAAACAGGACACGGCGGCGGTCCATGTGGGTTGCTCCGGCGCACGGAGGGGGAATCACTGCGCCGCTGCTCGGCGCACCTATGAGAGGCATGTCGGTCTGTCGCCAGCGCATGCGGTACTGCCGTGGCCGCTGGCGCCACATCGCGGAGAGGAGGCGACGATCTAGCGGTGCGTTGGCCGGGGTTCGACGGAGTAGCGCCTGTGCGCAGCGGCGAGTTCGCACCTCCAACGCTGAGTCGAAGGGGAAGGGCCACGGAGGTACGGGTGTCTTCTTCTTGTTGTTGTTTTCCTTCTTTGTTTGGGGTGATGGCTTCGATTGTTGGTATGATTGGTTGGGAAATTCGGGTTTGCCGGACACGGTGGTGGAGACGGATATGGGCTGGAGGGCTGGGTGGTCGACCGGAGTGGCTAGGCGGTGGTGATGGTTGAGTCTTGGGGGCTGTCGGAAAGATGTGGAGATCGGGGATGGTAGGGTGGTCCGGTGAGGTACGGAGGCGTGGTATCGGCAGTAGTGTTGATGGTTGCGCGTGTGGGTGCCAAGGATGGTGGGTGTTGTCGGGGAACGATAGGGTTGGTTTGTGTCTTACGCGACACGAAGAAAATGTGGTGTCCGGCATGTCGGACATGGAGATGATATTGTATTTGTACAAATAGAATTATAGTAGATGGGAGGTACGAACACAGTCACGATGCACGTTGTGGTGGTAGAAAATTTATGGGTTAAAATTTTATGGAGTAAGGAGAGGACAATGAGGCTCTCCTTATATAGGAGGTGGAACCCTATTTGGATAAGGATTTGGATTAGTTTAAAACCCCGTAGATAATCACATATTGATTCAAATCGATTTAAATTTAATTTATCAAATCTCAAGCAAATCTAGATAAAACATATTTTTAATTTAAAGCTATTTAAAATAAGTCAATAAAATCTTTTCCAATTTAAATTATCGTAATTTATTAAATATGAAATCAAACAATATTTAAAATATTTTTTTTGAAATAATAAAATAATGATATATATTCATTTCGAAAATCAATATTCTATACATAAATTAAATTCATGTAGCTCGAATAAATCTAGAATATTCATATAAATCTTGTTTCAAATGACAAATAAAATTAAATAGCATTTTTACAATAAAGCATAAAGCGTTGAAAATTTTCGATGCGATCTTTTCACAACTATTAGTATTTTTAAAGTGAATAAATATTTATCACCTATTATTTGAAAGCCATATTATTATATAAATAAGTAAAAATATTTTCTAAAATATGTACCTCGCACATATTCGCACTCGACGAGAAAATACGATCAATGCAAACTTGTATGCGACGTACAAATCCGAGGTATAAAAATAAATACCAAAATTTTAAAATAAATCGTAGTAGAAATTTAGGGGGTTTACATCCTACCCAAATTAAAAGAATTTTGTCCTCAAAATTTAGGTGTAGGTAAGGTTGAGGGCACGATTACGAGAATGATTCACTCCTAACTTGAGTGGTGATAGTAAATGTAGGGTCGAGGAAAGGACGAGGAGTTTAAGACAAAGATATAGTCACATTGGGTGACAATGGTCATAAGTGATAGGTCGGCTAGAGGGAATTCTAAAAGTGCCTTCGTCCTTCCAAAATAGGTGAAGGCGAAAGCAATAAAGAGTTCAAAGACGATATTACGAATACGTGGTTCAAAGACGACCGAATAATTTCAAAAAAATTTCAAGGCAGTCGTGGATGGGATTCTAGAGGCCAAGTTTCAGTTATATCCCATCCACGTAGAACAATAGGTAAAAGCGAACCAAAGTACACTTTGTTGATCAGACTAGCATGCACCAGTTCTGATTAGACAATATGTTAGTGAGCGCGCTCAATAACATAAGTCATGAACAAGCTCGATAAATCAATGGGCTTGCAAAACTAGATTATAACAACGTTATTAGTCAAGATGGTAAAATCATAGGCACGAGAGTTTATCGATAAGAAGTTTAAGCGACGAATTGAAAACGGAATCCAGCAAGCAATTTGAACAACAATAATCTAGATAAAAATTTGGTATAGTTTATAAGATATCTCATGGCATCCCACTCAATGTCTAAATAAAAATGACTATCATTTATCCAAGACGCGCAAGCTCACAAAATGCAACGATCTTCAAATCTCAAAAATTTACTAGCTCGATATTCTTGATTTAAAATTTTCTCGTCATATCTCGAATCGTCTTATCAATAGTAACTTTATACAGTCTCTTCAAATTTAATAATCCACAAAAATTTAAATTTTCCATAAATCTTTTTTTCCTTTATCCCATAATTTCTTTAATTTCTTGAAATCTATTTTTCTTTTCTTCCCTTCAATTTGATAGTTAACCTCCAAAACTTTTCTCACGTAATTTGGAATCTTATCTATATTCATATATCAAATCAAATATCTCAAAGATAGAAATTCATTAAGTCCCAAAAAGTTTTAATTTACTGATCCTCGAAATTTACTTCTCCAACACACATATATAGATATAAGTATCTTCCTTAAATCAAAATGTCTTTTATAACCTTCTTGATCTTTAAATTAACCTTTAATCAATTTCATCGAAACAAAACCATTCCTTCTATTAAGAATTCCATACTCATTTATTAATGTAAAAATTTTCATCTTCAATCATCTGTGAAATTCTGAAATAATTTGTCAATCGCCAGTATACTTACTTTTGATCATATCACTTTGTAAAAATATACACATTTCTCAATCCCATCTAATAGCACTTATCACTTATTTTAACTTATGCCTCAAAAATCTCATTCCTTTTTTATTTATTTATCCCACCAATCTCCTTTATGGAATTTTCTATCCAATCTCTTTCTATCCAAAGGAAGTCATGAACCATTTTCATCTTAAAACAAGGAATCATAAAATGAACAAAGTTGCATGAACCACGGTAGAATTAAGGTGAAATATGAGTGAAGCAATTTAATCGGAAAGGAGGAAAGTAAAAGTTTCTAATGTTGCATGGAGAGTAAAGATGGTATCGGTCTAAGTTAATCAAGGTAAGGCATTAAATAAGAGGACAACGATTTCACAATCAAATAAAACACAAGATAAGCATTTAAGGAATTAAGTAGATCACAATCATATATGTGGTCGAAAGAATTGAGTCAAGATTTGGTCTCTAGCTGAAGACAGAAAGGATAAGGGTATTATGGTAGGGGTTTATAGCTAACCATTTGACTTAAGAGTCGCATCATAAAATAGAGTGCAAGGGGACGTGTTTTAGTGGGACATGATATACCTGCACGAAGGTGGGCTCGTCTAGGTCTTGCATATGAAATTTGTTGGAAGGAAAAGTCTAGTGTTGTGCTCCAAATATCAAAGTCACGATAGAGGACACCAAATGATCAAAATAGAAAGTGGGTTTTCATGAGGCGCTAATTAATGCACAAAATAAAAGGATCCAGTTTAAGCACGAAATAAAGATATTTTAAAAAATCTCGTAGATCAAGGTAAAGTAAGTTAGGGACATAATTTCTAGAAAGAAGATAGTCTCTTAGATAAGGGTATGGTCAAGGGAACGATTCTAATCATTTCTAAGTTTCAAACAATTAGATGGTCACGATAAAAGATCTATATTTGAGGGAAGGTCGAGATATGATCACATGGTTTAGTAGATGACTAACTATGCTTGAGTATTTACGACTATCATGGCCATGGGTGATATAGCACTTAGTGTGGAATCCTTCTAACCCATTAGGGTTATCTTGGCGGCCTATCATTAAAATTTAAACTCCAAGTTCCCTTCAAAGTGTTTCTAAATAAATTTTCCAAAATGAACCACCATAATTTGTATTTACTCCAAGCCGTCTAATTTAATCATGATTAAAAGTTTAATCCCTTCCTTAATTCTCTAGGTGATCTTTCATCCCGTTACTACTAACTTTTTTTTTAAGGTTTAACATTTTCACTCCAACCTTCGAACTCAAGAGTTCATAAACCATGAATCTATAAAAATTTCAATATTTCTTCATAACTTTAAAACTCCAAAATTTTCTTAAAAATCCTCAAGTTAAATCCTTAGCATATCATGAGCAATCTAATTTTTTTTTTTGCTCAATATTTTAACGCACTCATCAATAATAACTTCAATTCTAAGTCATTCAAACATAGTCTCAACTTTAAAATGGTAATTCCTTTAATCAATCAAAACGACTTTTCATCACGTCGTTAGTAACTTTTCTAAAAGTTCAATATTAGCAATTCAATTTTTAATATTCAAAATTTTTTTTTACCAAAATTTGATATCCATTATCACAACTTTTTAAAACCAAAATATAAATAGATTGTAAATCCTCAATCAAATGACACGATTTCAAATTTGAAATTTTCTCAATAATCGTTTCCATTTCTTCCAAATATTTTAAACCAGAATTTCAATATTATTACATCAAACTTGAAATTCAAAATTTCATGAACTTATTAATTGTGAATCATACAACCCAATTTAAAACCTTAGGAGTTTACCAAGCTTTATCAATCGCTCTCATAAATCTTACAGCAAAATAAAAATTCTTTTCAACTATCTTTATATCTCTTCAAGGATGTATAGCTATAATTCACTGAATATAAATATTTTTCAAAGACCTTCAAAAATCAATTCAACTTCCTTTCTCGATTGTATATAGATCCCACTATCCTTTTATAGATCCAATTAAAGTTCTAAATTCCTTCAAAGTTATAAATGTTGCTACTACCCAACTTGGAATTAACTAATCCTTAAGTTCATACTTCTAGAAAATATGGTCCCTCTTATCCTCATATCTTTATAACTCAAAATATCATCTCAATGCATACTAGTCGTCAATGTAATCATTCTAGCCATGTGGTTGACCTATGAGCATATATTAGTGTAGTCATCTTCCTATCAAGTGTGGAAATACGGATTACGGTAGAAAGAGCTCAAACAAGATGTAGATCAATGAAGTTGAACAAGTGATTCAAAAATTTAGTCAAGGAAGAGGGTCAAGCAGGTGGATGAGATCCTATACTCTAATCCTATATTACATGCCCGTTCGGTACAGTCATGTAACCGAAATGACAACTTGACCTGCATGGGCTACCACAAAAACATGTAACGTCCTAGTTCCAAAATACTTGGGACTAGATACGTATCATGCCAGCTGTATACATACGAGTAAATAAAAGTCTCGTATGTATACATAAGCTGTAAAATGTAGAAAGCCACACTCAAACTAAATCTCATCCACAAATATAAAATTTTAATAATATAATCAAATAGTCATTTGTACAAACGTTGGGCGGAGACATATCCACTGCCAACAAGTTTAAATAAGAAGGAAATATACAAATAACTGATTTGGTCGAGCGAAGCAATGACGAGTCCAAAAGCAATTATCACGACGGAATAGAGTACAAGTCATGGCCTCAGCTAGAGCACCTGCAAGAAACCACGAAACACACACCTGAAGAAATTATCAGGTCCTCAGAGGAACGTAACAAGACACATATCATGCCAATAAACTGAATAATAAAAGCTCAACAAAAAAGTATGCATGAGTAAAGGTTCCTAACCATTCTATGTGGAATGCACTTTAGAGGACAACGTTCTACGCAGGGGCTGTCACAAGCAAGTAATAAAGAGTGGCTAATAAGTAGTACTCATCCGAGACACTATCGGCCGGGTAACACGTAGCGCTCATCCGAGACACTATCTTCCAAATGTGTGTAAAAATAAATGTAGCCCCTAAGCTAGTAGCTGTCCCCTCCCCCAATGATACTATACGTGTGTCGTAACCATGACACACAAATACATGTCGTTTCTACCACACTGTTTAATCCTTAATAACTACCAAGTCTTCTACACAAATCTATTAACAGTTATATCCTAACGCACGACCTGTACGTACCGATGTACGGTCGATACGCAAGTCCGTATCTATATGATACTCGCAACTCACACACAGCTCGTGGCACATCGTGACAGTTTATGAGATGCTCTAAACATATGGTAGTCCCTTAACTCTAAGCCAATTGCATAAAATATAGTATTTTGCATCTACATATAGTTTTGAAAGAACAACTTGATAAGAAATAAAACATGCATGATATTGAGCAAGAAAGTAAACAATAAAGACAAGGTGTCTTGCCTGGTGTTACGTCTGGTGTGGTGCTATGATCCAACAAGTCCGGTTCTGTCCAATGGCCGGGGTCGATATATGAGGGTCCGGTATTACATGAGAAGAGTAACACATGATCAGTCACGATCAATGGTGAAAATCGCGAAGAAATTGTGAAGAACATACTCATACTATTTAGAAAATTATTTCTAATACTTGAGGCAGATTTTTGTTAGTTAAATAAATTTGGTAAATACTTGAAATCTAAAAAAAATATTTTAGGCAAAATTCTCTGTTTGTAAAAATAGAATAATCATAACTTTATTTATTTGATAACTAAAAAATACTAGAAGACATTTTATAATTTGAAAGCTACTATATATTTTTAGTCAACAAAATTTCTATAAGAAATTAAATACTAAAAATGATAAACCATATTTTTATACATATTTATAAATATTTATACATCTTTATTTCTAATTCCTATTAATAAAGAAAATGATATCCTTAATAATAATAATAATAATAATAATAATAATAATAATAATAATAATAATAATAATAATAATAATAATAATAATAATAATAATGATGATGATGATGATAATGATAATATCAGTAATAATAATACTAGTAATAATAACAATACTACTAATAATAATAAAAATACATTAACAAGGGCTGCTCTCTTTAATAGTAAAGTGAGAGAGAGAGGAAGAAGAATAAGAGGGACAAGTTCGAGAGAAGGGGGGAAGTGACTCATCGGGGGTTTCGGCGGAGCTGGGGTTTTCCGGCTGGGGCTGCCGGGCGCCGGCCGAGAGAGACGGCAACGGGGTTTTTCGGCTAGCACGACGGGTGTTCGCATATGTCGGGCGGAGATGAAGCGGCACCCCTGTGTCGGCTACGGTCGGGATCTGACCGCACGGAGGAGCTCTGGTGGCTCGATGCACGTCGGTACGAGTTTGGTGGCGGTGGCCGGTCAAGGTGAAGGAGGAGGAGACAGAATCGAGGGCGGATCTGTTCCGTGGACTCCGGTACGGCGGCCATGGAGGCAGCGGAGGAGTTTCGGAGGGGGCCTGTGGAGGCGGCTCGTCGCCTTCGAGTCGGAGCGGCACTCGGCCGGGATGATACTCCAGCCTCCGGCACTCAGGTGGCCGGTAAACACGACACGACGACGATCCATGTGGGTTGCTTTGGCACACGAAGGGGGAATAACTGCGGCGGTGCTCGGCGCACCTGTGAGAGGCATGCCGGTCGGTTGCCAGTGCGTGCGGTACTGCCGTGGCCGTCGGCGCCATATCGCGGAGAGGAGGCGGCGATCTAGCGATGCATTGGCCGGGGTTCGGCGGAGTAGCGCCTGTGCGCAGCGGCGAGTCCGCAACTCCAGCGCTGATGCAAAGGGGAAGGGCCACGGAGGTACAGGTGTCTTGTTGTTGTTGTTGTTGTTTTCCTTCTTTGTTTGGGGTGATGGCTTCAGTTGTTGGTGTAATTGGTTAGGAAATTTAGGTTTGCCGGACACGGTGGTGGAGATAGATTTTGGCTGGAGGGCTGGGTGGTCGGCCGGAGTGGCTAGGCGGTGGTGATGGTTGAGTCTTGGGGGCTGTCAGAAAGATGTGGAGATCGGGGATGGTAGGGTGGTCCGGTGAGGTGCGGAGGCGTGGTATCGGCAGTGGTGTTGATGGTTGCGCGTGTGGGCACCGAGGATGGTGGGTGTTGTCGGGGAACGATAGGGGTTGGTTTGTGTCTTGCGCGACACGGAGAAAATGTGGTGTCTGACATGTCGGACATGGAGATGATATTATATTTGTACAAATAGAATTATAGTGGATGGGAGGTACAGACACAGACACGATGCACATTGTGGTGGTGAAAAATTTATGGGTTGAAATTTTATGGAGTAAGGAGAAGACAATGAGGCTCTCCTTATATAGGCGGTGGAACCCTATTTGGATAAGGATTTGGATTAGTTTAAAACCCCGTAGATAATCACATATTGATTCAAATCGATTTAAATTTAATTTATCAAATCTCAAACAAATCTAGATAAAACATAATTGTAATTTAAAACTATTTAAAATAAGTCAATAAAATCTTTTCCAATTTAAATTATCATAATTTATTAAATATGAAATCAAACAATATTTAAAATATCTTTTTCGAAATAATAAAATAATGAGATATATTTATTTCAAAAATCAATATTCTATACATAAATTAAATTCATGTAGCTCGAATAAATCTAGAATATTCATATAAATCTAGTTTCAAATGACAAATAAAATTAAATAGCATTTTTACAATAAAGCATAAAGCGTTAAAAATTTTTGATGCGATCTTTTCACAACTATTAGTATTTTAAAAAAGAATAAATATTTATCACCTATTCTTTGAAAGCCATATTATTATATAAATAAGTAAAAATATTTTCTAAAATATGTACCTCACACATATTCGTACTCGACGAGAAAATACGACTATGTGACATACAAATCCGAGGTATAAAAATAAATAGCAAAATTTTAAAATAAATCGTAGTAGAAATTTAGGAGGTTTACAAGGAGGGCGGTTGGTGATGGAGGCGAGCGGCCGGCAAAGGAGGAGTAGGAGGAGGAGCTCGGTGGAGCAGTAGAGTAGGAGGATGAGGGCGGCGAAGTAGCGCAGGGGGTCGTCGGCGAGTGGGGGGGAACGAAAATTTTTTACGAAATTTTTGAGTGAGAATGGGAGAAAAGGAAAACCCGATCGGTATATTAGAAATAAATTAGCGACGTTAGAGTAAGACGTCGTTAAACGTCGCTATATTCTAAAAAATTAGCGACGTCTTACATTGACGTCGCTAAACGTCGCTGATAATAAAATTATAGCGACGTCCACCGACTTTTCTGTGACGAAAAATTTTGTTATACAAAATGTAGTCGCAATATGTCGCTGATAGTCGCTAATAGTGACGTATTGCGACGTAAACCTTTTACGTCGCCAAGTTGCACAATTTTAGCGACATTTTGATTAAGCGTCGCTAATTACGTCGCTGATATGACTTATTTTGGTAGTGTGGAATCTAGAGTCTTCCACAGCCATATTAGCTGGTTTGGCGATGAGATAGAGTCTAATTTTGGATGTATTTCTCGGGTGTGGGAATTTAAAGTTTTCATCGCCAAGCTAGCGTCAATGCAAAAATTTTAAATACCATATTTCTAGAGGTATGTACCTTAGTTGCGGACTCTATGGATTATCGCTGTTGTACTTACTGGCATAATGAGGATTCAGGTAACATGGTTCTGAATAGACGGGTATGATTATCAGATTGCAGAATAGATACCATATAGATGGTGCTATAGCATGTAATAGGATATCATGATGGATGTTGCTTAAGTTATGGATTAGATAGAGGGAGCTAGGCCACCTATAGCGTAGAACCATGCCCCGTACCATCAGAGGGATATATCCCAGAGGGGCAGGGCTTTTGCACTAACGGTCGTGGAGACCGACGCTGCGGGTGATGAGTTAGCAGGTCTGTCCTTCCTGTCCTTCTTTTCCATCTTGTTGTGTGATTCTATTAGTACCTATCAGGATGTATTCTGCTATAATAGATAGTATAGTGACCCTGTTCGAGACTATAAAATCATGACCATTATGACCATGTTTGTGAGCCTTTAGATAGAATTTTCTAGACCTTGATTGTTGGGGGTTTGACCTAAAAGGAGTATCATGATTGGATAGACCATATGATTATCAGATTGTATCTTGGGAGAATTTTTGAACATATCATCTCTACCTTTCATTTCAGTCTTTTTCAAAAAAAATTATTTTGTTTCATCATCACTTAACTTAGGAGTAGGGATAACTTCAGATAACTAGTCTAATTCTTTGTAGAACTTCATTAGTTATAACTCTTTCATAGTATAATGGTTTGTTAGCTTGTATTAGGACTTATTCTTAGGTATGATAGTCTAGTTGACACTCGACTAGTAACCTTTTATAGTTAAATCTCTATTGATTTTGACTATCAGTTTCATATAGGATGTTAGTCTGCTCAGGAGGTAGTGACCCCTCCGGCTCACTAGAAGGATAGTAGGATATATTGATGGTTAGAACAGTGATATTTCGTAGGTATATTTTAGAAATAACAATGATATTCGAGGTCGGTTTGTTTTGTGGACTTGAATAATTTTAGGTTATTGATTCTCGAGATATTTACTTAAGATTGTGATGCTAAATTTAGGAATTTAGAAATGGAGAAGTGAATGTAACTATGAAGCGATGATGATACCAAAATTGAATAAGATATTGGTAAGAGGACAGGTGAGCACAAGGATTTTGAGTTATGGGAAAATTTAAAGATTTTGTGGAGGTTTTAAATTTTAAGTAGAATAATATTTGAAGGTGTACGTGAAAGAAATACGAAGGTCAATTTTATAATAAAGAATAAGTTCCTGCATGATATAGTAGTATTAGCTTTGAATAAATTTGAGGATAGTGATTTGAACAAGTTCGAGGATTTCATAGACTTTGATCTAGAGATTTTGGATCCAAGTTAGGACAAGGTGTAGAAATTTAAATTTTTGGGATGATTAAGTGGATAAGGGAGAGTAAGATCAGAAAGAAGGAATAAGAGTTTTAATAAGAGCATGATTCATGAGAAATGCCTTGGGAATTTAGGCCCTGCTTTTAGGAGGGAGTTTTAGTCACCAGACCTAATTTGAGGTGATGAGTTTTTGACCTAGACTTTAGCATGTCTTTTGTGATATTTTGTTACACCCCTTGCTTGTATGTTTTGATACCTTGTGATTTCCTTGTGCTGTAGTATGGCTAGTATAGCTAGATGAGACCCCAGACTGATATTGTCTGCCATGACCATGTATATTATTCTTTCAAATTGCATGATTTAGATGAGCTTCTAAGACCATGATTGTTGGGGATGAGACTCTAGAAGAATACGACCATCTTAGTTTTGAGGACGAAATTTTCTAAGGAAGGTAGACTTGTAACACCCACTTTTCTAAAATGAGGATAATTTTGAACTTTTGTAAAGTTTTATTATTTAATAATAGGATTTATGATTTATGGGGATTTTTAATTAATTTAATACTATTTAAAATTGGTGAATTATAATTTTGATGTGTTAGCTAGTGATCCCTAGAACTGTTGAGCCTAGAGACTAATCATGACCATGGAGATCTAACCATGTGTTTAGAATGACTATTTACAACTTTTTAGGCTAAGGGTATTTTGGTCATTTTGTGACTTTTGAATTATTTAGAATTTTGATTAATTGATAAATTTTAGATTATTTTAATAATATTTAAATTGATGTATTGTAATTTTGGCTATTTTTTATATTTTAATATTTTGGAAATTTTTATATTTTAATATTGATTTTACGGTATTTGTTTAGTCGGGTTTGAGTTTCGTTTCGTACTGACTTGTGTTAGTGACCCGGGTAGCTTAGACTCTAGAAGGAACCACAAGATTAGTTAGTAATGGCCCACAAACTCTACTAATTAAGTTAGTAAGTTTAGACTAATCTCACTTGTTAGATTGGTTAAGTTAGAGGTTTAAATTTAACCCATTTGATCCCAAACTTGAACCTAACTTAAAATTAGCCAAGAGGACTAGTTGAGGCCTTATTGGGCTTTCCTCCAAGGCCCAAATTGGGTTTAATGGAAGCCACTATAGGTAGGTTAGCCTCCCTTCCTTTCATTTCATTCCATCTTGTCTCTTTTCCTTCACAAAGTGTTCTTCCCCAAATTAGAGAGCCTCCCTCTTTGATTTGATCTCCAAATCCTTACATTCCTCCACCAAAATCTCCATCCAACCTTCTCATTCTACCAAGGGAGGGTGCTAGCAAAGATTTGTAGCAAAGTGCAAGGAGGAGTGTCCTTTTTGGAAGATCTTTGTGTCGGAGCCGTGTCCTTGGGAGTGTCTTTGGGATTCCACTCCCAATAGGTAAAAACCAACCCTCTAAATTGATTTTCTATGCATATTAGTTAGTTTTGAATCATATGATCCACCCCATGCATGTACCCTATTAGATTCAAATTTGAGATTGGAGCTCTCTTGAGGATTTTAGATATGTGTCTTGTGTTCTACTTGATAGATCCCAAATTAGGACACCCCATGTGTATGTATGTATGCTAATAGTTTAAATAGATATTTAAATTCAGTTTTAGAATGGTTAGAGAGTGGATTGATCTTAGTTAAGATGGTTAGAATGAGTTTCATTTGGATACCTATATTGGTATCCAAGTATCTTGGCCTACACGTGTTTCTTTTGTCCAAAACAACTCAAATTCGTCATAATATTCATCTACGTTTTAATCAACCAAAGCAACTTAGAAATGTCATAACTTTTAGGTTAGAACTTTGATTAATCTTCGGGTTTTTTTAAAAGAACCATATCGAAGATAGCTTTCCAAATATATATTTTAATAAACGAAAATCGTTATGGAAATTTCTTTAAAACTATTTGAGTGTCAGCTGTACGAAAGACGAACGCGTTTCAGTTTTTTTGCGATTTCGGGAGCTTCCGGACACAAAAATGCGATCCGTTTAAAGTTTCGAAAAGCTAACACAAAGGCTACAACATACTTTAATCTTATAATTTAGTGAAGGCCCAATAGGTACATTATTGGTTTTAAGTAGAAGAGTGACTATACGACATAGGCATTTTGTGTAACCTATGAGCCTATGTAGTATAGATATTAAATGAATGTAGAGTATGTAATGCATGATATGTCAGATGAATGAAAAGATATGTATATGCTATGTATCCTCTTTACACTAATGTATATATATGGTTGAATGCAAGCATGTAGGAATGCAATCAATATAATGTATGTAAGTAATACATGAATGAAAGAATGATATACAATGTATGCATGAAAGTATATAATGAATGCTAGATACGAATGCAAGGTATACATGTAATGATAGATATGAATTCATAATGTATTCATATTGTAATGTAATATATAATGATAGCATGTATGGTAATATAGAATATCTGATGCAAGCATGTATATGTCCATTGTTTTCTGTTTTTCTTAAATTTTTCCTTTCCTTTCTATTTCAGTTTTTTCTCTTTTTTTTCTCTTCTATTTTTACATGTTATATACAATGTATATAATGTATAGATGCATGTAAGTATGTATTATGCATGAATGACATGTATGTAATGAAAATAAGTATATGTATGCAACTTAATGATATGTGAATGGATATAATGCATGAACTGAAGTATGCATGTATATGGGATATGAATGAATGATATATATGAATGTATATATATATATATATATATATTTTTTTATGTATATATATATATATATATATATATATATATATATATATATATATATATATGTGTGTGTGTGTGTGTGTGTGTGTGTGTGTGTGTGTGTGTGTGTGTGTGTTAAGGTAATGTAATGTATGTATTCACATATATTTTGAGTTAAGTATATGAGTTTGTATGCATATATTATATTTATGCATGTATACAGGAATGAATACAATATAATATAGAGTATGCATATATGAATATAATGTATGCAAGTATATAATGTATTCAAATATGTATGTATGCATCTATGTATGTATGTATAGGTGCATGAATGAATGGAAGTATTCATATATGATATGTATGTAGGCGTATATGCAATATATGTATGTATATATGATATGCATGTATGCATCTATGTATGTATGTATAGGTGCATGAATAAATTCAAGTATGCATATAAGATATGTATGTAGGCATGTATGCAATGTATGTATGTATACATGATATGTATGTATTCGTGTATGCAATGTAAGTATGTATGTATGCATTTATATAAACTGAGTTAACCTATAACCTTTTACACACATTAATTCATACACCCTTTGACATCATGTATCCCATGTCACATTCACCTACCTATCACTAAATCTGAGAACATTAACACATATCCTTTCATGCACATGCCAAACACACACAAATACACACACACACACACACACATACACACACACACACACACACACACACACACACACACACACACACACACACTCACTTACTCTTTTACCTCTCCTTCTATATATATATATATATATATATATATATATATATGTGGCTATATATATAGCTTTCCTATATATATCTATGTATATGAATATGTGAATGTGAATAATATATATACATTATATGACTAAGTTTGTGTGCCTTGTTAGCTTATGGTTTAGTTTTGTGCTTGGTTTAGCAAGTGAATTAGGCTATGAGTTAGTAGCTATCTTGGATACTTGATTTGCCTAGACTTAGTTTGTTTAGACCTAGAATTGACTAACCTAGACTAGTTGACCATTGTTGACCCAAACCTAGCTAGTTTGACCACAGTTGACTAAAGTTGACCTAGTTTGACTTTATAGTTGACCAGAGTTGACTTTGACCTAGATTGACTTAGACTCATGTAGATTGCATTATAATTTCAATTACCATATAAATTAAACTCTTTATAACCTGTGTTGCTCTAACTAGGACTCTGTGACTCCAGTTGGCCATTTTTTCATATCAGCTGTTCAGGGAATCAAGCGAGTACATTCTATGATCATTTCATACTTGATAGGATTTATATTTATGCTCTAGATTACTTTACTTGATGCTGTCACATTGTTAACACGGATTGGTACTATATGGATCCTTTCATGAGATGTTATCCTCATCGGGAGCATCGGTTTACAGTATGTCATGTGCGTTTCACTTTCATCATTTACTCCGGTGCTTTCACCATTCATGTGCACTCTTGTGATTCATGTACTCTCATGTTCACAGAGCCCCCATGTATACATTCATGTGCACCCATTTATGGGCCTTCATGTGATATCATGTGCAATAATATAACTTGTTTGGATCCTTGTGTATTGATTGGGGTACGGAGGAGTATAAATGGTCATGTGAACAATTCCAAAGTAGTGTAATTATGTACAAATTCTTTAGTATACTCATGTGAAAATTCAAGCCGTTCATATGTCTATCTTGTACTCTACATCACTAGCCACTGTTAGCTCTTTACTTATAGTAGATATTTCTTTACAATCATCTCTTTTACTTTATATATTCTCCAGCGTTTCATGTATCTTACTCTATAGCATATTTATATATCCTGTCATATTATGAACTGCGTGAGATGTATTGTGCTCGTTCCTGTCCTGACTGGACCTGTTGAAAATATTACAGGTAACCTGGAGATTAACAGCTAGCCTAGAGGACCAGTAGAGCTTGGAGTAGATTACTAGTTTATGGTTTAGTTTCTCTTTTAGAACTTGTTTTGTAATAAGTGATGTCTTGAGATTGTTGAGATATTGTTATTTTGGGAGTTTATTTAAGTTGTTGTTGTTTTGAGTTTTATATAGTTGTTACTCTTGTGTTATCTTATCGTGCTTAGATTGTGATTGAGTATTATCGTATCTTATACTTGTCCTCCATTCGGGGTTGAGATTATGACAGGTACATTATATAATTGCGTGAGTTGTTGATTAGATAGTGACCTAGAATAGCGTTCTACTGCCGACACTGCGGCGTAGGCTGGACGTACCCACTTCTCGTGCCCTTACACTGGGTGTGGGTCGTGACACCCCCTCCCGCTTCGCCCTCCAACCCCCCACTGCTACCATCGCCGCCGCCGCCGCTGCAGCAGTAGCGGCGACGGCGGTGGGGGCTAGGGGCGGAGCGGGAGGGAGGGAGCGAGAGTGGGGGGGAGGGTATCGGTGGTGGTGATGATGGTTGATGGTGGTGGTGATGGTGGTGATGGTGATGGTCGGAGGGTGTTGGGGGGAGAGGAGGCACGCTGGCGAGGTGACGGAGAGGGGGGGTAGCTCGGGGTGACGGGGAGGGTGGGGCAGCCACGTGTGACGAGGAGGGGGAGACACACAAAAGGAGACGAGGACATTTTCGTCAAAAAATGGTCAACGGGTTTGACCGTTCGTTTTGGACAGAAACCGTCAAAAGTGGGGGGTGTCATACATTCATGTAAACTTGTGGAGTGCACCTTAAATAAACATAAAAAAAGTGGGGTGCCCCTCAAATTTTCTCAAAAATAAAACTGACATTGCCCGGTTAAAAAATCTGACAAGTGTTATTGAATTTTGGTAAAAAATATCCGGTCCATGAAATCTTAGGCCATCTTCAATAGAGATTTCTCTCTCCTATTGCTAAATATAAACCAAATTTAGAAAAAAAACCCTCACAATAGTGATATCTATTCCAATTATATCCTAATTGGCATTGATATAGGATAGATAGTTATTTTTATAATTTCTACATGTAGGAACTCTCTATCTCTCGTACCAATTAATATTGGACCCCACATCATTAAAGTGATCATTTTATTTGTGGTCTTGATATAAATAGAGAACCACTGTAGGTTATTTTTTGTTTGTGTAATTTCTATGTAGAACTCTAACAACTAGGATATAAATTTGCTTAAAGTACCATGCCAAATAGGATATAAACTCAATTTTAGAAATTTTCATTGGCCATCTCCAATAGGTTTTCTATCTCCACTATTTTCTATGGTAAAAACCCATTTTAGTAATCAAAAAACTTCTCTCAGAAGAGATTTTTTTATCCCAATTTCTATCCTATTTGGCGGTGATGTAGGATGGAGAGTTTCTACGAGGATTTCTACATGTAGAAACTCTACATATTTAATAACAATTAATATTGGGCCCCACACCATTAAATTGGTCCTTTCATTTGTTGCCACATACGATAGAAATGGAGAACCATTGGAGAGTATTTTTTGTGTCTAATTTCTATATAGAAACTCTACCAACTAGGATAATTTTTTTTTCCATAAAGTACAATGACAATAAGGATAGAAATCCAATTTTTAGAAATCCCTATTGTAGATGGCCTTAGAGTCGTGATATCAAGGGAACTACTAGAGCAGAATGAGACCCAAAGATGGAGAGCTTTTGCAATAACAATATTCGTTTGACCGCCAAAAAATGTGTGCTTCGTAGAGAATAGAGGCACTGACAAACTTGGTTGACGACATAAGTGATTTCTGGACATGACCAAGTGAGTTACTATGAGGCTCCCATGAGGGATCGATAATAGGTGATGTCTTCCAATGGCTTTCCAGAGTGATTATCTAATTTTAAACCAGATATTGTTGAAGACATTGACGGTTTTGCACCTTGCATCTTTGCTCGACGAAGAAGATCAAGAATATATTTGGTTTGAGTGAGGTGAAGGCATGAGGGTGTTTGAGTGATTTTGAGTCCGAGGAAGTATCGTAACGGACCAAGATCTCTAATAGGAAACTCAGTTATAAGGGTACTGGAGACCCGATCATACATAGTTGTGATGATGACCCGATAATGAGTCGGTCGTCCATATAGATTAAGATAAGGAGACAACCACCAATGACAAAATAAGTAAAAAGAGAGGTATTGAAAGTTGTCATGGTGAAACCAATGTTTAACAATGCTTTCTTTAATGTGTCATGCCAGACACTCGGAGACTGCTTTAAACCGTCACTACAAAAAAGTGTCTTTTGGGGACGCTAAAAATCCGTGTTAAAAAGGTCCTAAACCATCATAAATCGTTATTTGAGACGAACTTTAGGGCGGATTGTAACAATGCTATTAGTGTGGCGTGGAAAAAGTTTTAGGACGTAAAAAACCATCATAATTTGGTTTTAGGGTCGAAAAACCTAACCGTACCAAAGGAGTTTGAATTATTATATTTTTATGACGGTTTACTATACTATCCCAAAATATAAGTATTCATGACGAATAATATCCGTCATAAAAATTATTGGCTACGTCACAAAAGGATGTCGTTTATATCTAGGACAATTACATAACCGTCCCAAAAGTAATACTTATGAAATTATTGTTTCCATTTTTCACCTATAAAACATACAATTTAAATACATAAATCACAAAATTCAGATGATGATATGGCCGTTGTCGAGCTCGTCCTCAGACATATCTCCAGGAGTCGGAAGTCCCGTACAAACAAAAAAGCTTAACAACATCACACATTCTTTATCATCGTTTACAAAATAGAAAAACATATTACATTAATTAGAAGACAACAAAATTCATATATAACTATAATATTCAATTGGTAAAAAAAAAACTTAACATTAAGCATCATTTACCATTATTTACAAAATAAATCCAAAACACAATACATGCACCAACACCATCACTTACAAAATGAACCCATCACCATCTCCACCATTACATACAAAATGAACTGAAAACATTAGGCACTACACCATGTTTGTGAATCATCTATTGAACATTCAAAAAATTAACCCAAAATATTTTCCATCATAAAGTCGTTGCCCATCATTTAAGTAAATCCAAAATACTTTTGAAGGACCTGCAAATGAAATTAAGACATGCTAGTATATTAGAAAGGACCTGCTAACTGTACGAACCAAAATGTAAAAGTCAGTCTAGAAAAGAAAGACACGATAATAATTCCAAACTATACAGAGCAATTTGTACAGACCAAACTGTACAAACCATATGCAAAAACCAATGTAAAATTTCCAAACTGTACAGACAATATACAAAGTTCACAGGCCAAAAATCAGTCCATAAAAGAAACAATGTAACATAGTTATTCCAATTGGGAAGAAAGAAAATGGAGAACCAAACTATACATACAATATGCAAAATTTAGTCAAAAAATCATAGTCCAGAAAGAAACCAATGTAACATAGTTCTTCCAACTGGAAAGAAAGAAAATGGAGAACCAAACTATACAGACAATATGCAAAATTCAGTCCAGAAAAAGAAACTAATGTAACATAGTTCAAATTCCAATGGGAAAGAAAGAAAATGGAGAACCAAACTTTACAGACAATATGCAAAATTCATACTCCAAAAATTATAGTCCAGAAAAGAAACCAATGTAACATAGTTTAACTTCCAACTGAAAAAAAAGAAAATGAAGAAGTAGCTTGAAGAATCACAAAGAGGAAAACCAAACATAAATTGCAGCCACAAGAAAAAACCAAACATAACAGAGCAAAATAACTTATAGTTGGCAAATTACCTGGACGATGTATGTAGAAGCATGGAAAAGAATAGTAATTCATATGCGGCCCAGATTCAGCATGAAGCTCCATGCGGCTCAAAAGCTTGAAGAGTTTTATGCGACTCGGAAAGTCCCAGAGAGCCGCATGGGGCTCAGAAATTTTTGTGTGGCTCAGGAAGAGCCACGTGGCCTCATACGGCTCAAAGAAGGCCAAATATAGCTGGCCATAATGACTGCAGTAGGCCATTAAAAGCTCTGACACAAAGTGACAGTTCTGACGGCTCTGACATAATGAAGAGACGCGTCATGCTCATCAAAAGATGATAAAATCTTTGAGATAGCCAGCACAATTCACAAAACCAAGGAAGTTCTCTATGCAGACCGCCTATGTGACCCTCATGCGGCTCGGTTGTGGGGGACACCCTCATGCGGCTCGGTTGTGAGGCCACCCTTATGCGGCTCGGCTGTGGAGGCCACCCTTATGCTGTTCAGTGGAGGGGGCACCCTTATGCGGCTCAGTTGTGGGGGCCACCCTTATGCGGTTAATTTGGAGGCCACCCTTATGCGGCTCGGTTGTGGGGGCCACCCTCATGCGGATCGGTTGTGGGGCCACCCTCATGCGGCTCAGTTGTGAGGCCATCCTCATGCGGCTCGGTTGTGAGGCCATCCTCATGCGGCTCGGTTGTGAGGCCACCCTCATGCGGTTCAATTACCAGACCACACTCATGCGGCTCTGCCAGGACGCCCCGTTCATGCGACTTTCAGCATAATGGCAGTTGGGACACGTGGCAGAAGATTGACTAAGACTTATCCACTCGAATTTATTGCAACCAACAAATCATAACAATGCAGATTTATTGCAACCAACACAACAACCCAGATTGATTTCCAACAAACAGATCAAGGTTAATCTTAACCTATCATCAACCGCCTACTTTTGAAGGCACAGTTACTGTACACCCCACTCATCACAAAGTCCTATAAATAGCAGAGGATTATTTCTTTGCACACACACATAGAGAAAAGCACACAGAGCAGGAGATATACACAAAGAGCATCCCAAAGAGCAATATGCAGAGAGAGAGAGAGAGCACTTCTTCGCCGGAGCCAAGGCCGCATTCGATCGTCCAAGGAGTAAGGTAGAGTTGATATCACTTTCCGGATCCTCTACCGTCACCCCCCAGAATAAAAAACTAAACAATTGTACTTAGATTGCTTTTTCTAGGTTTTGTTCCTAGGCTCTCTTTGTAAGAGCGAGTTTGTATTGTGAATCAAAGTTCAGTCCTCCCATAAAACTATTCTGTTCTTAGATAATCAATGGCAAACACGATGGTGACACTGATGGGGACTAACTTCTCCACTGTTGAGAAGTTGGTGACGCAATCAGACGCAGCCAAACTTAGCTCCATGCAACAGATGCTGGTCGTTCGCTTTGACCAGCAAGCATTTGAAGAGATGCTCTCCGACGGGAGCGCTAGACCGGTCCAGAAGCGGGCTCGCACGAAGAAGGCCCGCAGGAAGTCGAGGCCCAAATCATTTGCTCCTCCCCAAGCTCTGGAAAAAATGCTCTTTGCTGTCCAAGACGGCGGAAAAGACTCTCATGTGGCCCCACTTCAGACCTAGAGGACTCTGCTGTCCCCAAGTCCGACAGAGGAAAATAATACGATGCTGGACTTGCAGGGGCAAAGAGGGACTCTATGCGGTCCAGGAAGAAGCCGTATAAGGGCGCCAGCCGCATGAAGACTCATGCGGCCACAAAAGTCAGCCACATGCAGAAGGCTCATGCGGCCAAAACTTCCAGCCGTATGGAGGAGGCACATACGGCCACGACTTCCAGCCGTATACAAACTGCTTATGCGGCCACAAATGCCAGCCGTATGCAGACTGCTCAGGCTGCCACAAATGCCAGCCGCATGCAGACAGCCTATGCGTCCACCAATCCCAGCCGCAGACCATCTGCTTCATGCGGCTCGAGTTCAGTCTTCGATCGCCTCTCATGCGGTCCTGACCTCAGATGCTCCTATAAAGATGTGCCAGACTCTGTGCGACATAATTTGGACTCTTCCTACTATGCGCCCTTGGGTGCTAAAGGGAAGAAGTCTAGGGCAGCGCGGGCTCGTCGAGCTCAGTCAGCTGTCCCAACCTCTGACCATCAGAGAGCTCTGCTTACTGTTATGCGGGCCTCTGATGGAAAGTTGTACAGAACCGACCGTATCCAGCCCCCATCAGTAAACGGACAGAGTGGTTCCCAAGAGTCTTCTAATCAGGAAGCAAACATGGTGCCAACACGCTCGTGTGTTCGGGACTCCCGGGCCCACAAAACGAGTGACTTGCGTGATGTGATTCTTCACAAGCGCAAGAAAAGAGAAGAAAGCTTGGTGTACAAAGAGTCCTTTCATGTACATCATTGCACTCAAGTCATTGTCAACTGCTGCTGCTGTAAGGCAGCAGTACAAAAGGACCGGCAGTCCGTCTTCCAACGACTGCAACAACCAGGATCGGTCCTGCGATAAAGCTCGGAAGACGAGGCGCTTCTTGTCGTCTCCTGCAATTCTGCCCAGAAGATCCCTACCGGTAAGGCAGAGAAGAAGATAAATGTTTCCAGCCCGACGATCTCTACTAGCATGGCTAAGAAACTCTCATCCAAGCGGTTATCCACAACCACCTCAGGAGGAGTTTACCAGGGCACCCACCCAAAGACGAAATCTTCAAAACTGGGGGATTCGTCAACTGCACCTCAGGAGGTAGCCGAAGTTGGAGGTAGCACTCCCCGGAACATCTACAATAATCCGGTGTTCCAAGAAGATCAACCAGGGGAGATAGTTCCCTCCACAAATGCAACAGAACCAGATGCCCCTGGAAACATCCATGGGTGCCAAGATGAAGCACCTCCTATGCAGGGGGTATCACTTTCTCCGAGTCTGAACCGAAGGAGAACATTCCTACATACCCTGACGACCTCTCCATTCGGGGGTATGATTCGGAGAGCACATCCTCCACAGTTCCTTCCTTTGTTCCCCGTGTGAGAACAGTATTTATGACTGAGAATGACCAGGACGGGCCTAACGACCGACAGCGCCTCGACACTCTTAAGGCCATACTTCATACCTTGGTCAAATCAGTAGACGAGATTAAGGCAGCCCTGCTGACTCTCCAAGGAAGGATGCCTGGCCAGACAAGTTTGGGTCCCACCGTCAATGCGGACTCAAACATAACTGCACCAACCCCGGGTGACAATCCACCCAGGATGTCGGCTCCTACTGATGCAGACGAGGCTAGGAAGGCAAGAAGAGAGGTCTAAGAGCTTCGGGCAATGTTTGATGCCCAAAAAAACTCTCAAGACCTCAGGATACGACAACCGTATCCCGCTGCATGGAGAGATGTCCCTTTCCCTCCACGGTACATGCCATTCAACATTAATCCATATGATGGCAAGACCTCTGCAAGCCGATACGTGACCTACTTTGAGGTCACAACAGATCATCTGCCGCATGACGACGCTATCCTTATGCGGTTGTTCATTGGGGCACTAGAAGGGGTCGCATTCGACTGGTACCGCAACTTGCCGGATAACTGTATCCATTCCTTCGCCAGCTTCAAACGTATGTTCTTGGAGAGGTTCTATGAGGTGGGACAGGATGTCACAATGTCAACCCTCATGGACGTTGTTCAAGGCTAGAAGGAGCTGACAAGAAACTATATTGAGCGGTTTGCCCAACCGCGATGAAGCTGCCCTCTGGTAATCCGGACTCTTTCTTAATTAAAATTTGCCAAAAGAGGCTGCTCCCCACAATCAGCCTCTGGATGGGCAAAAGTCAATTAAAGGACTGGAAGACTTTCATCATCAGCGCCACTAGCACAGAAGATAAATTGAAGAAAGCTCGCCAACTGGGATTGTACATCTCGGAGGGAGATGACAAGGGCAAACGCCCTAATGCCAACTACAACAACGGCGGTAATTCCTCCAACAACTGAGACAACAAGGACAAACAGGCTATGGTGGCCAACACTGTCCCGAAGCCTGAACCAAAATAAGTAGAAAAACAATGGCCGCAGATGACTTACTCCTTTGAGGATAGTCATGTCAAGCCTATCTTTAACATGCTCTTACAAGGAAACAGAATTCAGCTCCCTCCTCCAAGGCGTGAACCTCGACCTGCAGAGATAGAGAGCCCCAAGTACGGTCACTACCATCGCTACGTCTACCATGCTACACAAGACTGCGTCCAACTGAAGCGGTACATCCAGAACCTCATCGATTCTAAGGCCCTGGCCATTGATTTCGAGGAGGTGACCGTGGTGGCCAACATGGTGTCAGTCCAATTCGACAGCTTTCCTCCGACAAAGACTCAAGATGGAGTAGTACCCATCCCCCGGGCAAAGATGGAGGTCGCTAATCTTCCACCTCCCCGAGACCAGGCTGCTGGTCTAGTGCCCCTCACCACATCACGAAGAAAGATCATGTGGGTTCACTCGGACTTAGTATCTGAAGTAACCCAGCCAGCATCATCCTCTGCTGGCAAGAAGAAGAACGAGAAAGCCAAGTCCTGCCGTACAATCTCGACCGACGTCGAAGAAGCGACAGCCATCGTTACCCGGTCTGGTGCGCAAACTTAACCCGTGCCAGGTAACTCGGCTGAAGAACCTCAGCCGACCACTGCTGATGCCCTAGGACCTTCTCAGCCTCCGTCGGCCGATAAGCCCAAGCCAAATGAGACCCGCTTTGACAAGCCGCTCCGGAAAGACACCCCTCACGGGCTGGAGAAGCCCTACAATTTTGACATTTTGGCACAATTGGCCAACACACCGGCCAAATTATCATTATACGAGCTCCTGAGACTCTCCAAAGATGTTCACGTCGCACTGAGTGAAGCACTCCAGAATACCGACGCATATCTGGCTCAGGCCAATCTTATAGGGGAGAGCTCGCCAGCGGATCTCCAAGACAGCACTTGTACAGGTGCAATGCCCAACATTGTCTTCACTCCGCAGGACATGCTTATTAAGACCAACCTACACGATCGTCCTCTGTATTATACTGGATACGTCGGCGACGACAAGGTGGACATGAAGCACATTGATCCCGGTTCTTCGATAAGCATTATTCCGAAGAGCTTGCTCCACCTCTTCCGTATCCCTATGCATCAGCTGACTCCTACCAGCACCGCCATCAGCGGTTTCAATTCCAGGAGAAGCTATCCCATTGGAAAGAATCCCCTGAAGTGCCAAATAGGCGACCTTCAGTCGGAAGTGACCTGCTATGTCATCGACGCAGATACCTCCTACAATATTCTCCTGGGGCGTCCGTGGATACATGATTACATGATCGTGCCCTCCATATTGTACCAGTACTTCAAGTACGTCGACAAGTATGGCTTTGTAAGGACAGAATTTGCCGACATCGATCCCTTCAAAGGGGTCGAATCCTATTACTCAGATTCTTGCTTGTACGAGAAATCCAAGAGACACCTGATCAAGGAGGATGTTCAAGAGCAGACGGAGGCCATTGTGGAGTCGAAGGAACCTCTGAGGATCCATCTCCAACCCCGCAAACCAGGCAGGACTGCACCGCTTACAGCTACTCTGCGTAGAGAAACAACTAGTCTTCCGGTGCTCACCGCACAGAAGAAGCAGATGACAATCCGACTGCCAAGGTCTGGCCAAGGGCCAAGACCTATTACGGAGCCACTGACAATCATGCTGCTGAGAGCCGGCCAGTAACAAACAGAGGAGCTCAATCCCTCTGTCAAGCCGATGAAGATTCATCTTTCCAGAATGAGTCGACAGCCGAGCGCTAAGTTGGGGACTGCTAGCGAACCAACAACTCTCCGCCCATCACCGAGTACCAAACTGGGGGTCGCTAGTGCGCCAACGACTCCGCGTTCTGCTACACCAGTGGAGCCCCTGATGATTAAGCTGCCCAGGTCATCCTTGCAGTCTTCATTAATACAGGGGGTGGCCGACGAGGAGTTAGAGCTGGCCAAGTACGTGGCTGCTCACACTAATGTTCCGTCCGCAGATGATGTAATTCTACCGGAAAAAATACCTTACTTCATCAATAAAGGGCTACCTTTGAACTACCTTGAGCTTAATAAGCGTTGTACAATGTATGCCATGGAACACAGTATAGGCACCCACCTACACACACAGGTGACAAATGTCTACACCACAAACTAACTTGCTCCCGTGGAAGACGCTTGCTTCATAGTCGAGGGAGAGGATCATTCAATCATCTTCGGCCGGAAGAATAATCCATAGGCCTTCAGGATAGAAGAAGTTGATCTCGAACCCGACACCGGGAGACTGCCCCTTTATTTGTATAGCTTCCGATCCATATACCTCATGCAAAAATAGGGGTATGATCTGGAGGCTACGCCAAGCTTAAACTACGGCACTGGTCGGCGGTTACCCTTACAGTTACCAGTCCTGGCTGGAAAACCACGGGATTACTACAACAAGACCAGACGTGGACTAGGTTATGTTACACCCGCAACGACCCCTAAAAGCTCAGATGAGGAATGTGACTAGCATTTACACGCAACTGGATCACCAACTTCCGATTTGGATGTCAGCATCGAGGACGTATTCAGGCAAGCTATGTCTGTTAATATGGCACTTACTGATACCTACGAAGAAGAAGAAGACGTACCCGAACTTCTCGAGTTAGAACCTTAGGTCCAGCAACTAGATGCACAGTGGAAGAAATGCTTCGAACTCCGTGAAACTTCTACTAAAGATGAGGTTATGCAAGTTGACCTCGACGATGAGTCCTCTCCGAAGCCAATCTTCGTCAGCAAAAGCCTGACAGACGAAGAGCGGAAGACGCTATTTTAACTCATCAGAGAGTACATTGACGTATTCGCCTGGAGCTATGAAGATATGCCAGGGCTAAACCTCGAGGTTGTACTTCATAAACTCAACATTCATCCAGACGCAAAGCCGGTCAAGCAACAACAAAGACGTTTCCGTCCGGACATCATGAATTTTATCGAAGCTGAGGTCAACAAACTGATAGCCAATAGCTTCATCCGGGAGGAGAAACATCCAGACTGGGTCGCCAATATAGTACCAATCCTCAAGAAGAATGGGAAGATTCGAATTTGCATCGACTTCCAAAATCTAAATGAAGTATGTCCAAAAGACGAGTTCCCTCTTCCCATCACGGACATGATGATCGACAACACATGTGGCTTTGAGTGCATGTCATTCATGGATGGCTTTTCAGGATACAACCAAATCAAGATGTTTCCTGACGACAAAAAGCATACATCATTTCGAATACCGATTATCGTGTACTGTTACGCAGTCATGCCCTTTAGTTTAAAGAATGTCGATGCCACATATCAAAGAGCCATGAGTGTCATCTTCAGAGATTACCTGCGTTAGACCGTGGAGTGTTATGTTGATGACATCGCTGTTAAAAGCCGCTCTAAGGGAGACCATCTGCAGGATATGAGGATAGTATTCGACCTGATGCGAGCGCACAACTTGAAGATGAATCCTACCAAATACTTCTTGGGCGTATCTAGTAGAAAATTCCTGGGTTTTATCATTCTCGCCCAGGGAATTCATATAGATCCGAAGAAGACAAAGGCAATCATGGAGATGGGTCCCCCAAAAAATCTTCGAGAACTCAGAGACCTTCAAGGGAGGCTAGCTTACATCAGGAGGTTCATCTCTAACCTCTTCGGGCGATGTCAACCATTCACCCACCTCATGAAGAAGGGTGTCTCATTCGTATGGGATGAAGAGTGCCAATGCGCGTTCGACAACATCAAAGAATATCTGTCAAATCCTCCAGTTTTGGTAGCCCCGGTTGCTGGAAAGCCATTTTTGCTTTATGTACGAGCAATGGAGCATTCCTTCGGTGCTCTGCTAGCATAAAATAATGACGCAGGACATGAACAAGCTATCTATTACCTCAGTCGAATGATGATTGGGCCTGAGCATAGATACACCGCCGTGGAAAAGAATGTCTTGCTCTGGTATTCGCTATCCAGAAGACGCGACGCTATGTTACAGGACAAACCATCCATGTCATATCAAGAGTTAACCCCCTCAGGGTCCTCATGACTAAGCCGGGTGCACTCAGCTATCGCCTCGCTACCTGGGCGATATTATTGTCTCCCTACGACATGATTTTCGTTCCGCAAAAGGCTGTTAAAGGTCAAGCTCTGGCGGACTTTTTAGCAGCCCATCCAAGTTCGGAGTCAACCAGAATATATGAAGAGATTCCAGACGAGGTCGCCAATTCAATCATGGCTTCCGATGATTTCGTCTCGCGAATGTTCTTCAACGGTGCTTCAAGAACCGGGCCCAAGGGCAAAATTGTCGTTGGGGTCGGAGTGGTGCCGATTTCTCTTTCTTGCTTGGTAATCAACCGGGCATATTCCCTTACAGAACCCTGCTCGAACAACGTGGCCGAGTATAACACCTTGGTTATCAGCCTCCGACTTGCAAAAGAACTCGGGGTAGAGTTCCTAGAGGCATATGGCGATTCACAGTTAATCGTCCATGAGATCCGGGGTTCATATGAAGTTCGTCATGAAGACATGATCCCTTATCAACAGGTAGCGATCGCCATTATTACGTCTCTAAAAGGGTTTTTCATAGAACATGTTCCGAGACTCCGAAACATTGAAGTCGACGCCTTAGCAGGACTGGCCGCTTCCCTGGCGGTCCCAAAATATACTCATCATTTGGTGGACGTAATAGGCCATGAGTTGGTCTGTCCCAAGAACAATGTCCAATTTGCTGAGAGCTATTCTTCCCTGACGGTCGACAAGACACTGGATTGGAGGCTCCCATTTATCGACTTTACAGTTTATGGCATCTTGTCGGAGAACCCGAAAGAAGCCACCTCTATTAGAAGACGTTCTCTCAGATTCTTCTACGATACAGAAACAAAGATACTGTATCGACGGTGCTTCGGTGTCTGTCCAATACAGAAGCTAAAGAAGCTGTACGTGAAGCATATGACAGCATTTGCGGGGCCCATCAGCCTGGCCCGAAATGGTAAGATCGCCTTCGTCGGATGGGCTACTATTGGTCTACGATGGTGGCAGATGTAATAGACTACGCAAGAAAGTGTAAAACTTGTCAAGTCCATACAGATTTCATACACCAACCATATGAATTCCTACACCCAATGGTGGCATCCTGGCCATTTGAGGCATGGGGAATGGATATCTGTCACGACCCGCACCTACTGTGAGGATACGAGTACGTAACAACGCCCAGCCTACGCCGCAGTGTCGGTGGTAGAACGCTGTTCTAAGCCTCTAACTAACCAACAACTCATGTAGTATATAATGTACTCATCATGATCAACTCCGAACAGAGGACAAGTATAAGATATGGTTAACTCAATCACAGTCTAAGCACGATAAGATAGCACAGAAATATAACTAAGAAATTGAAGACAACAATAACTACTAAAATAATAACAATATCTCGAACAATCTCAAATACATCTCAAGTCTCAATTCTATACAACAAGCTCTACATAAAAATAGATGTAAGTCAACTAAACTAAATCCCGATCACTCCTGCGTGTCGGGGCCAAAGGTAGCTAAGCCATCTCCTGGTCTGTAACATGTAGGGCATGTGTCCTCAGGGCAATCATCTGTAAAATTTACAACAGGTCTAGTCAGGACAGGAACGAACACAATCTCATCTAGAAAATCCAAGTAAATGACAGAGAACTATAAAGCAGTTATAGACAGTTGTATTGATGAATATGGCAGTTTATATTCAGGTGATGGTAAGAAAGACAGATAAAGTGCAAGGAAAGTAAATAACTAAACAAGAGAAGAATCATAGGAACAACCAATCGCCTTCGGGTCCTGACCCTGATATTGATGTTGCACCTGCTGAACTCCCACTGGTGCCTGCGTCTGCTGAATCTGCACATGAGGTCTCTTAGCTTGGCCTCCGCTGCTACTGATACTGTGAGCGTCTCGTCCCCTATTGACCCTCAGCTCAAGATCATCCTCAGCCAATAAAGCTTCTGTCAAAATCTCCTCGAAAGTGGCATCCCTGTTGCCCTTGGTCAAGGATTTGACTTCCTTGACCAGACCCTTTCGGAACTCTGGACCTTCGCCGCCTCGTTCAAGCCCTCTATGAATCTGCGGAGGCGGCCAAACTCCCCAGCGTACTCCTCCACTGACAGGCTCCCCTGAACTAAGCTCTCGAACTGCGACTCCAAGGCTCTGAGCGCTGAATCTGGAAAGAACTTCTTCTTGAAGAAGCCCTTGAACTCCTCCCAGTTCTGTCCAACTACCCTCACCCTAGGGTCTGACTGATACCAGGTGCGACCAAGATCTCGCATCCGGCTAGCTGCTGCCTCTATCTGGAGATCTGTCGGTATCCGGGCCAGGCGAAAGATCTCTTCTATATGCTCGATCCACTCGTCAGCATATAAAATCCCCTCTGTCCCCAGGAAGTCTTTGGGGCTCATCTTCTGGAACTGCTCTATCCCCGGTGTCCTCGGCTGCTAGACCACTGGTCGAGCAGCGACTGCCGTAAGGGCCAACTCCAGGCCCCTGTCCTGTTGGGCCTGCTGCCGGTCCATAAACTGCTGGAAGTAGACGAACATCTGTGCCGCATCCACGTGTCCTGTAGGCGGTGACTGCTGGAAAGGCATCTCTGGGATGACCGTACTCTGTCTGTGCACTGGTGGAGGGGCTCCTCCAAAGGCAGCTGAAATACCTACCCCTGCTGGCTGAACTGGTGCCACGGTATCGGGGGCTGGCTGCTCAAGACGAGAGTTGGCAGACCTCTCAGCAGTGTCCCTCGGTCCGGAGCGATGGGATCTAGTCTCGACCATCCTGGAGACAGATCAAACAAGGAATCAATACTGAGATAGAAGCGATAAATCAAAGGAGGATAGTAAATTTTCAAGTAAGACAAATCAGCAAGATGTATAGATGGCATGAATTGAAGTAGGATTTTTCCTAACTGTGATTGAGTGCCTCTCCGTTAAAGCCTATCTCTCAATCCTGTAGCAGGCTCGCAGCAGTACAACTAAGTCGCCGTACTACCACGATATCGTACTAATGTGACTCTCGACCTGCATGGGCCACCACTAAAAATGTGTCACGACCCGCACCCACCGTGAGGGTATGAGTACGTAACAGCGCCCAGCCTACGCCGCAGTGTCGGCGGTAGAATGCTGTTCTAAGCCTCTAACTAACCAACAACTCATGCAGTATATAATATACTCATCATGATCAACTCCGAACAGAGGACAAGTATAAGATATGGTGTAACTCAATCACAGTCTAAGCACGATAAGATAACACAGAAATATAACTAAGAAATTGAAGACAACAATAACTACTGAAATAATAACAACATCTCGAACAATCTCAAATACATCTCAAGTCTCAATTCTATACAACAAGCACTACATGAAAACAGATGTAAGTCTACTAAACTAAATCCCGATCACTACTGAGTGTCGAGGCCAAAGGTAGCTAAGCCATCTCCTGGTCTGTAACATGTAGGGCATGTGTCCACAGGACAATCATCTGTAAAATTTATAACAGGTCCAGTCAGGACAGGAACGAGCACAATCTCATCTAGAAAACCCAAGTAAATGACAGAGAACTATAAAGCAGTTATAGACAGTTGTATTGATGAATATGACAGTTTATATTCAGATGATGGTAAGAAAGACAGATAAAGTACAAGGAAAGTAAATAACTAAACAAGAGAAGAATCATAGCAATGAAGACTGTAAAAATAGAACCAGCTGAACCAGGGTAATATGATATAAAGTCCAGACAACAATGTAGACAAGTGTAACTCTGATGTAAGTCCAGTACAAGATGAATCTAATACAAGATGAATCCAGTACGGGACGATTCCAGTTATAGTGATCAATGATTCCAGGGTAAGTCTAGCCTATACTCTAGCAGTGTGTTTTAAAATACCGAGATCGACATGTAAACGGCTATAGGTAATCCGGCACATCACACACATGGCCGGGTGTGAGATGGCTATCATTCCAGTTTGATTCTAGCATAGGGTGATTCCAGAAATGGGGTATGTCTACATGTCTTACTCTAGTATTTCTCCTCCCAGCAAGTAAATCTAGAAATCTGACACAATGATTCAAGATGAGTCCAGCCAGAATATAATGATACCAGTAAATAATTCCAGAATGATTCCAGTAATAGAGGCCAGCTAATAAATGTGTGTCATATACATGAATCCAGAATATCCATACGTGTTGTAATAGAGAATTGTATACAACTAACTAGAACTGAAGTACAGTAATTGATAAGTAAATGAGAGAACTATCAGAGAATTTACTCGCCTGATACTCTGAAAAGAGTAGTATAATATCAGATGTCTGCACCGGAGTCACAATGTCCTAAACAGAGTAATACAGGTTATAATGTGTTTAAAATAAGATAAATGGAGTTTATGATGCAATCTACATGATTTCTAGACCAATCTAGGTCAAAGTCAACTCTATGTCAAACCTGGTCGACTGTCTAGGTCAAACTAGGTCCAAGTCAAACTTGGTCAACTCTGGTCAACCCTTTTTGTCAGTTGAGTCAAAATCTAGGGTAGTCACTTGTCTAGTCAACTCTAAGATGTCAAGGTTATCTATCTAGGTCAAACCCTATAACTAACTCAACCATAAGCCATTTTCTACTCTAACTCACTCTAATTCTTAATTATATTACATCTCTTAGGATACCATACATGCTATATCATATATACACATTTGAACTATATGCATACCCATTAGTCCTAGACATATATAACTCTCTCATATGTATACCCATTCATAAAGCATTTCATTTACCCATATATGCATACATACATGCATTCTAGCATACACATACATATGCATATATAAATGCACTCTAGGATACATACATACATGTATATATTACATTATACAATACTGAAATTCTTTACATATATATACATTCATGCATATTACAATGTACATTGGTACATGCATACATTTTACATACATCCTACATATGTTGCCAATATACATATACATGTATATCAACCCAAACAGTGTCAAGTGTATGCCTATGTGTGTGGTATAGAACAAGTGTCACAGTGTCAAAATTCAGTTTTGTGTGTGTGTGGTATAGTTCTCAGTTTTAGGCATTTTTTTCAGGTTGTGGTTTGTGTGTGTGTAAGCGATGGGAATTCTCAAAATCAGCTAAGAGTGATACTAACATGTGGGTGGGTGTGTGTTGCATCTCTGGAAACAGAGATACAAAAAGGGTGAAGGTTATATGGCCATGTCTATAAGACAGTGTATTCTTAGGAAAATATGAATTGTGTGTGAGAATATATGATGTGGTTCTCTATGTTAAATCATAGAGCTCTCGAAATGTGAAGATCAAGATTTGTTAAACCATGTTATAGAGAGCAAGTTGTAAATGCATAGTTCAAATTTAAATACAGCACTTGGACTTAAGTAGCTTCAAGTGTACAGATGAAGTTTATTCATCCCAACCATGTATGAGTGCTGTACTTAATGGGAACAGGGAATAGGAGTGTAATGACAGTAAAATCAATCAAGTAATGGGTGTACAAAATCTTAGAATTTAAGTTCACTGTTATACAATAATTTTAGGTTCCCTGAAATCTCAGGTTTCAGTTATCAGTTAAGCCATTGAAAGTTACTTTCAAAAACCATAAACTTAACACAAATCAATACCAAGATTTTAGTTAAAAAGGATTTAAAAAGAAAATAGGAATTCAACCAACATTACTCAGTTAACATGAATCGACATGAATCCTTCTAACAGTGAACAATCACAAATATTCATGACTCATACATGGCAATAAAGCATCAATCAGTTTTAGGAAAGAGGATTAAACCGATTGTAAACTCTGAATAAGTATCAGTACAGTTCAGTCCATTCACAGGATCAAAATCTTATTTCTTGTTAAGACAACCTAATCTATCATGAAAACCAAACTAGCAGGAACAAATACATATGTAGGAATCAATTTTTGGCAATTAAACATCAATCATAACAGTTTAAAAAGAATGAAGGTTCAGATGTTCAAACAGTGAAAACAAAACAAAAAAAAGGAACTAGCAGTCTACATGCCCATTCCCACATTCCAATTCTATTACTCTTGCAACCAACCTAAACTAACATGAAAAACCTATCTAGCTGTGGCTAATACACATGTGTAAGATACAAACATGGAATTTAAACAGGGAAAATCAGTTCAAAACAGGAAATGAATTCTCAGAATACACAAACTGATACGCGTATCAGTCCAATGAGAAAAACAATTTTCGAATTCAAAATCATGATAAATTGATAAATTTTAAGGTTGGTAAAACATCATACACATGTGCACGTGTCTACCACTTTTATACGTGTCCATCTAAGTCGACACAAGCGTGTCCAAACACCACGAGCACTCACAGACACACACACGTGTACTGGACTGTGCGCAGTGTCATGCACACGTGCACACGTGTCTTGTACACAACACAGGCCACGTGGAGACACGTGGCCGTGCACACGTGTTCGCTTAGACTAGGGGGACGTGTCCAAGTGCATGTCCCGTGTCCACGTCACGTGTTGTGTCGAATTTTAAGCCGTGTCAGTGAGTGAAAGTCCGCACGGTTGGGAACAACATGATTCAGTGCGCGATTGATAACTTCTCGAATACTCCACCATCTCACCCCAAATTTTGGGAGGATGGTGGAAGAGGTTGCCCCAACCTCTGTACCAAAAATCAGGACTTGAAGGTTCGTGTCATGTCCTACAGAAGTGTCGAGCAGCAGGGGACTGTACGGGCATGTGCGCCGTGTCTCGTGCAATGAGTACATGTCCATTTTGGACACGGACACAGCTCGATATGAGCTCAGAGCTTGGGTGTTCGAAAACACACATCAAGGGCTTCCCAAATATGTAATTTGTTTAGAAAAACATTAACATTCAATCTATTAAAGCATTTCAACAAACACTTTAAATAACACATAGACACGTGTCCGACACCAAACGGACACAAAATCCACCCAAATTTCGGGGACACCTAGGGGACTCCTAGATCTAGCCCTAAATGCAAAGAAAACTGAAATTTAAATCAATTTGAAGGGTTTTACCTATATGTGCAAAAAGCTTGGAAAAGCTTCAAATGGGGGATTCTTCCTCTTGATGGCAAAAGCTCCAAATTGATCCAAAGCTGGGATTAAACTCCACAATCAGAAAATAGGAGAGTATTAGGTTCTAATGCAAGAAACTAGGATTAAAAAGGAATAAAAATGGATTTATGGGGATTTTTGGAAGGAGGAAAAATACCTCTCTTTCTCCAAGTGTTGGAATAAAATAAAGGAGGCAAGCCCTAATGAATAAGTGTTTATATAGGGTGGGGATCCCTATGTGGCTGGTCATTTAGGGTTTGGTTAGGGTTAGGGTGTCAAATAATGGGCCATGGTCCAAGTCACAAGTCATTAAGTCCTTGAATTACTAGTCCTTTCATTAAAATCACAAGCCATGAAATAATTCCACTCAAACTAATCCTCTCATTCTAAAACTAATCTCTAATGACTAAAAGTAGGTTAACCTAAGTTAGACTAGGGTCACCATGGCTAGGGTTAACTTCTAGGCTAGTCCACTAGGTCTCAACAAGTCAAGGTCAACTAGAATTCACCAATTCAATAAATCGTCAATTAATTCAAATAAGTGAAAATGACCAAATTACCCCTAGGCTAAAAATGACAATTAAATCATCCTAATGACATGGTTAGTCTCTAGGTCATGAAGTCTTTAGGGTTTCACTAGCAGCACGTCAAAATCACAAGTCATGACTTAAGGCAATTTTTAAATAGTTTAAAAATTATTAAAAATCACCAAAAATTATAATATGAAATAAATATCAATAAATAATAATTATAATTACAAAATTTCAAAAATACCATCATTCCAGAAACTGGGTGTTACAATATCATTGGTCCAATCACCCTACCTTAATCCAGAGGGCACAGCTTCATATTGGCAATTACAGATTACTTCTCCACATGGACGAAAGCTGTCCCGCTTATAGAGGTGAAGACATCAAATGTGATCAGCTTCCTCAAGCATCACGTCATCTATCACTTCGAACTGCCCCGAAGGATCATCCACGACAACGGTCCGCAGTTCGCAAGCCACGTCTTCTATCGGTTTTGCGACAAACATCGGATCCATAATGTTGCTTCAACACCCTACAATTCAGCGGCGAATGGGTTGGCAGAAGCATTCAACAAAACTATAATCAAGCTGCTCAAGAAGTTTGTGTCTTCCAACAAATGCGACTGGAATAAAAATCTTGGCGAATGCTTATGGGCGTACCGTACTACAGTCCGGACGGCCACTGGGAACACATCACTCTCTCTGGTGTATGGGAGTGAGGCAGTTCTTCCACTGGAGACTCAAATCCCCTCGCTCAACGTCGCTCTCAACTATCGATTGACGACAGATGATAATTACCATCACTGGCTACAAGAGTTGGAAGCCTTAGATAAGAAGCGCCTGTTAGCTCAACAGCGAATCGAGCTGTATCAAGCACGCATCTCGGGAGCCTTCAATAAGAAGGTTAAACTTAGAACATTCCAAGTGTGCGATCTCGTTCTGGCAGTTCGAAGGCTGATGGTTATGACTCACAAAACCGTCGACAAATTCCAGTCAAAGTGGGAAGGCCCATTCATCATCGAGGCTGTCTTCTCCAATGGTGCTTACCGCCTTGCAAAACAAAAGGGAGACTTGCTCATGTTGCCCGTCAACGGCAAGTTCCTGAAGAAGTATTATGTCTAGATGACATCCTCTAAATCAACCGGACTGTTGAGTTATGTGCCCTCAGGTACCGCTGAACTCACACTCTGATCATCCCTAATGAATCTATATCGCATCTTCTGGTAGTAAGTCATGTATGATCATACCTTTGAACTTCCTTCCTAAAAGAGCATCTTCCTCATGATCTATTACCCGCACTTTCGGTGCATAAAAAGGGGAACAGATCCACAAATTTCCCGAAACAAACACGTCGATGTCACCTCTGAGTTGTCTCACTTCCATCAAAAACAAACCACCCCTCTCATAGAACTTCCACATCCATATTACCTCTGAGTTGTTCTATGTACCCTTCATGGTGTCCACTCCTGCCACGTCCTCATTACCTCTGAGAAGGAAGACTCCATTGAAGAAACCCTCATATTTACCACGTCTGCATTACCTCTGAGTAAGTATGTTGGTTTTCGCTTGACTTATTATCCGTACCCAAAACTAGGGTACGCCAAGGATAATAGGCCCACAAATGTCCACAGTTGACCACAAATGTTCACAGTTGACCATAAATGTTCGTAGTTGACCAAAAATGCTATACTAGGTCCCCTAGTACATGCGTCTCTCTTCTCATTATCATATGCCTTTGGAGCCGAGCTGTTCCATAGCATTCTTTCGTCCAATACCAAGAACTTCTATGTCTCACCACGGAGTCATTCTAGGTATCTCTATCAAACTTATTATCCATACCTAAAACTAGGGTATGCCAAGGGTAATAGGTCCACAAAAAGTCCCCCAGTGGGGCAAACATCATAATACAAAAAATACGGTACAAGTACAATAAACGATAGATGGTATAAACATAGTCATTTATTGAAAAACAAAGTACTACATGTTCGGGGACCGCGTCCCTATCAAAATTAGGCCTGTCAATGGTAGCTTATTGGTCGGATATTGGCATTACCATATCCGAACCATTAACTATCGGATATATCCGATAACTATCCGATATCCGATCGAATATAATTTTTGGCTACCATACCCGTTACCAATAATTTTAACGGATATCGGATAATATCCGAACCAATAAGATTACTAAAAAATATTAAAAAATTGAAGAAAAAAATGAGTTAAAACATTTTGGTTGTTACCTTGCTGGTTTAAATCGGGTAGATACTTCAAACTATGTTTTTCAGCCGCTTGCAAGGTGACAACCAAAACATTTGAACTCTTTAGATATGATATGACAAATATATTGTAGTATATATGTTGCTGGAAATTTAAGTTCAACCCTATGGTATCGATCTAAACCACTTAAAGTGGCTGAAAAACATAGTTTGAAGTATCTACACTTTCCAATAAGTTTTGGCTGAAAAACATAATTTGTAGTAAATATCATTTTAAATTTATTAAATAATTTAAATATTATTGGTTCGGATATTATTGGTTCGGATATGACACTTACCGTATCCGCATCCGATATTCGATAAATATCCGATATAATATCCGAATCCGTATCCGTATCCGAAATTTCGGATATTTTCGATTCAAATACGGATCGGATACGGATTTTCGGTCTACCATTGACAGGCCTAATCAAAATAAAGGAAAATAACAAAGAAAGAAAGGAAAAAAGGCCGACTACGGTTCGGCGACACATAATTCTCTAAGACGTTCCTTTAGCACGGCCGTCTACCGCTCAAACTGCCGCTTGGCCCGGCGCTCGGCCTCCTGAGTCAACCGCTCCGTATCCTATAGATGCACGTGTGCCTGCCAGCCATCTTCGAGCCTCTTCAGAGCACGCTCCAAGCCAGCAGAAGTCCGGGTGACCTTGTCGGCCTCCTGAACAATTAGCTCCTCTCCGTACGGGAGGCCTCGAGTTCAGATTCCAAGAAAGTCAATTTTCTCTGAAGCTCGAGGATCTGCTCCCTCCTATCGATTATCCTACGGGAGGCGACCGCTTCCCGAGCAAAGCAATCCTCTCCCCTGCGGCTCAACTGATCATACTGCAGAGACAGATTGTGGAGGTCCTTCATTATAATCGGCTTGGACGTATCCCGAACAACCCTTACCTTCTCCAAGGCAGTTATGAGGAAGGCACGCTCATGATCTATTGCTGAAGACAGATCAACTTGCCGTAGTACTTGAAACTGGGCCACAAGCTGATCCGCCTCTAGCAGTTTGGCTCCAGAAGCTCAACTATCCCTGCCCCACCGGGGAGGGTTCTAAGGAGTTCAATTTGGCCACGGGTGCATTGACGGGCCAAGGCAAAAGATGTCCCCCTCTCTATGGCCGCCTCGACCTCTTGCTTCAGGTGACGGTAGAAACTGTCAACCACATCCTTTGATGATTCATCCAGGACTTCTGAAGAAGACGGCGTCAAAGAAAGAGTAGATGGCAGTGTCGAAAAAGATGCACCGGAACTTGATGCCCCTGCCACAAGGGAAACAAGTTCTGTCACGACCCGCACCCTAGAGTTAGGGCACGAGACATGGGTACGTCCAACCTACGCCGCAGTGTCGACGGTAGAACGCTGTCCTAGGTCTCATGCATCTAACATTATAAGGCTAAATAGTTTATACTCCCCGAATGGGGGTGACATAGCAGAATGTAAACTTAATCACATCTAAGGTAGAGCATAATGGAAAATAGACAAAATATGAAATCCAAAAGAGATACAGCAGATAAAAGTCTAAGTGTCTAAGATACACAAACCCAGAAATACATCTCAAAGCTCAATACAGTAATCCATAAATACAACTCAAGACAACTGAAAATAAAAGGAGAAACTCTAGCTATCTACTCTGACCTCTACTGTGTCTCCTCTAGGCTATCAATAACCTCCAAGCTATATGTAAAATTTATCAACAGGTCCAGTCAGGACGGGAGCGAGCACATATCTCTCAAAACAGTTCATAACAGGTTAGGAGTATAAAGCATGCAATAGAGTAAAATACAGAAAGTGCTTAAAAGGAAGTACGAGTAAACAGGAGATATTTTGTAACTGAAAGTAAATACATGATAGTAGAGACTGTAAGTGGCTACGTGATTTAGAGTACAATATGGTTATGTAAACGGCTTAGGAGCACATGAATACAACTAAGAAGCACATGAATACACTAAGAGGCACATGAATACCTACTAGGGATAATGATCACATAACTAATTCTACTCACCCCGCCCCAATCAATACACAAGGATCCATTCAAGTTATGTTATTGGCACATGAATACAGCTAAGATACGTGAACTCGTGTAATGAGTAGTACATGAGGCACATGATAACACATGAAAGCACGTGATAGCACATGAAAGCACATGAGAACATGTAAATACATGAACTAGTACGAGTACAAGGAGTAGCTGATGCACATGATAAAGGACATGAACATGAAATACCCGATGCACCCGTAGAGGGATAACATCTCAGGAAAGGATCCATATAGTACTAATCCGTGAAGATATGTGTCAGCATCAAGTAAAGTAATCTAGAGCAAGAGTATAGTCCAGACAAGTATGAAAAGATCAAAGAATGTACTCGCCTGATAACCTGAACATCTGATAAGTATAGGGGTCCAACAGAAGCCACAGAGTCCTATTTAAAGCAACACAGGTTACAAGGTGTTCAAGTTGTAATAAAAGAAACTCTACAAGCAATCTATATTATCCTAGGTTCTTCTAAGTCAAATCTACTCTAGGTCAACTCCGGTCAACAATTTAGTCAAACTAGGTCAAGTGTTGACTTACAGTTGACTTTTGGTCAACTGGTCAACTCTGGTCAAACAGGGTTAATTCTAGTCTAATTATTAAAGACATAAAGTGTACTTCGTTATTCGTACGTCGAAACTTATGAAACGCAAATCGAGATAAGATGATTAACGGTAAAGTTAATAATCTTCTTATAGTGATCCACGTGTCCATCTGGTCAATTTCAGCGATGTGAGATCACTGGATTGACTGATCTCAGTTTCGTTTTACTAATCCCAAAATACGAACATTATAAGAATTAATTATTAATTATTTATAAAAAGGTTAAACTCAGAGAAACTATCAACAAACATTGTCGGACGATGAAATAAACATCGCCAACGTGTCCAGAATGGTCAAATTAGCTAGGATAGCCTACCCTTCGGTCCAATTTGGACACAAGGGCAAAAAGGTAATTTCGAGTCAAAAACGGTATCCGTGTCGGAGCCGTTTTGCACTGAAAATGTGCAAGAAAATAAGTCTACAAAATATGACAAATTATATGTCCACGAAACCAGAATGACGATACGAACCCAACGGTATATCCGGAATTGGATTCCGTTGACCCGATCTCAATTTGGTCCGTTGACCAGAACTTGGAATTCCTGTTTGCACGGAAATGCGTGTCGGAGCCATTGTTCTCAAATCTCAGCAAACTACATGTTAACGAGTCCAGAATGATGATACGAACTCAACGGTATATCCGGAATTGGATTTCGATGAGCCGATCTCAAAATGACCCGTTGACCCGGATATTGGTATCCGACTTGTACCGAAATGCGTGCCAGATCTAATTTCCACCAAAACCTAGCAAATTATATGTCAACGAGTCCAGAATGACGATACGAACTCAACGGTATATCCGAAATTGGATTCCGATGAGCCGGCGTCAAAAAGGCCCGTTGACCCGGACCGTGGGACCCACTTTGCACCGAAAAACGTGCCAGGGCCCACGTCCTCCAAATCTAACAAATTTTATATGAAAATATGCCAGAACGACGCCACGAGTCTACTGGTGGTGTCAGAAATAAAATCTGGAGTCCTTGTGTTTAAAAATAGAATTTTACAAGTTGGAAATTACGAATTCGGACGGCCAACTTTGACGTCGAATCCAACCAATCAAACAAGCTGACAATGAAACGAAACTAGAGGGGTAGTAAGAGGGTTATACCAGCTTCGTACAGGAACTAGTTGCATGCCCAACGGAGCTGCGGTGGAAGAGATACAAGCTGACGAAGTTGACTCCGCGAAACTGTCCAAATTTAATACAATTTAAACGGTCAACTTGGTGGCCAGTTTTGATGTATCAAACGATAAAATCAACGGATGAAAATTGGCAGAAGTGAAGGTGGATACACCGAGATTGTGACGGAGCAAAGAAATCGCTGATCCAACGGTCGGATTCTCGGTAAAACGTGTGCGAAGTTGCTGCGATGGAATACGAATTCTGGATCGATCCCGCGCGCGTCACGACGGAACTTCGTACGAAATGCACGAATCGCCTCGACGGCGCATCCCGAAGGATGGTGGCCGCCATGGGGCCTATTCCAGGGGTGTGCCCGGCCATGTGGGGGGTCGGCCACGCCGGTGTGCGGCCGACGGCGGTGCTGCACCGCCCGTGCGCGCGCGGCCAAGGGGCGCACGGCTGTCGAGCTGCAGCTGCCACAGGTTGCAGCTGCTCGCTGCCTGGCATGGTGGTGCCCGATGGTGGCGCCTGGCCTGATAGGCACGGCGGCAACGACGGAATACAGTGGTGGCGGGGGTGGTTTGGTTAGTGATGGAGGTGGGGGAAGCTTGGTGATCGTGGAGATGATGGTTGGTGATGGTGATGCTGATGTGTGAAGAAGGAGGAGGAGGAGATGAGTTCGGTGGTGGCCGACTCGGCCAGGGAGGTGGCCGGGCTAAGCTCCGGTGAGGAGGAGGGCTATGTAGATGGTGGTGGTGGATTAATGGTGAGGGTGGTGGTGTGGATTATTGTAGTTGCTGTTGGTGAAAATTTAAGAAAGGGAGAGAGAGAATAATTAAAATGAGAGGGAGAGAGAGAAAAAGGTGGTTCTCTCAAAGTTAGGGCCGGCTAGTAATGGAGGGGCTGTGTGTGAATGTGTAGAAAAATAAATGGTGAGGATTAAATGGGATAATCCAAAGGCTAGGATTGAATATAGGGAAAAAAATAGGTTATCCTATAGGGATTTTAAAAACAGAATTTTCCATCGAAAATTAAAATAGGTAGACAGGGTATCTGATATTATTTTTACGGATAATGAGCTGAGGGTGTCATGATGGAGGGTAGCACGAAGCTGGGTTGGACTTGGTGGAGACGAATTGGATCAAAATCAGACATGGCAAAATAATCGAATTAAAATAGGTGTTAATGATCATGGGTAAATAAGTAGCACATGGAGATTCCAATAAATGGGACACAAGTGTCGTGCGGGTAGTAGGCTCAGTGTGGGCCATGTTCATAATTGGGACTGAGAGGTTTTGGTCGACAGGGTACCCACAAATTAAGTTGAAAAATGAATGTGACACTGTGGGGTGAAATAAAATCGGGTCACGTGTCAGAAAAGTTGTACGAAGCAAATGGAGCACAAAATGGCGTGTCTGAGTGGGACACGAAGGTCATGGGTGACGAGCGTCTCGAGTAGATCATGCATGAGAAGTTGGTTTCAAGAAACTGACTGGTCTTGTGCTCCCAAATGAAAAGTAACGGTAACGTGTTAATAATGATCAAGGAAAAGAGTGGGAAAATTAATTAATGATCAAATGGTCTAATTCGACCCGAAGTTGTGCGAAGCAAAAAGAGTACAAGGGAAGAAGTTTGGATGGGACACTATATACCGTCATGAAGGCAATCAAGTCCACTACAAAACTCATGAAGAAGATTTCCAGAGATGAACATCCCTGACACTCCAAATATCAATGGCACGGGAAAGTACACTTAAAGGTAAATAACAGAATAAATTATTTATTAAAACTAAATCAATCAAAATTTTTTTTAAAAAAATCAACCCAAAATTCAGGGTTCTCACATCCTACCGACCTTATAAAAATTTCGTCCTCGAAATTAAAATGATCGTAATCCTTCTAGGTCAAACCCCCACAATCAAGCCCCAGAACTTAAACAAATCATACCATCAAAAAGTACGACATACAGGGTCATGGCATATGGTGGCAGTGAAAGTCTCATCTAGGTATACTAGTCATGCTAACCGAAACGATCATAGGGTATCAAAACACACAAGCAATCTAGGGTGCTAAACTAGAATAGTTACAGAAATAACAAATCATCAAAACTGTAAGGCAGTCTACCATCCTACATGAAACTGGTACTCATCAAAATAAAATAAAGATAACTACCAATTATCTATAAAGGGGTACTATTTAAAAAAAATCAAAATCAGAAGTTAAAGAATGAAAGTCAATTGCATGGAAATCCAATCACAATATATATTAAGAATATTTAGTCTCGATACGATCTAAGTTGATCAAATTGGAGAAATCAAGATTTGGGCAATATGGAGGACAGTTCAACAAGGTCTGAGAACGAGCATACAAGGATGGAGATTCAGGTCGTAATCAAATTTAATTCAATTGAGTACAACCCAAGATAAGAAAAGATAATCGAAGTTGATTTGGTCGTGATTAAGGAAACTAGGATTCAATGATATTGAAACCCCCCCTTTTTTTAGAGAAAAAAAACAAGAAAGATTTCATTCGAAAGTCAGTTAATCATCTCTCTCTGAAACTATCAGTTTACCATTTGCCAATCATATTTTCTCACAAATTCCAGTATAAAAATCAACCGTTATATGACTACCCTAAAAAATTTTATAACCTTCAGTCATCTAAACTTCTACCATGATCTCCATAGACAAAATTTCAAACTTCTAAAACATTTTCCATGAAGCATACCCCTCTTAATTATGTATCAACACTTCTTCATTTAATCAAATTTTCAAATTCCTTCACCTCGTTCTAAATTAAATCCGAAACCTCTAAATCCAGTTTATGAAATCCTTGAACTTGTTTAAATCGAGTCTCGTATTTACTAAACTCTAATACCACTATGTCACACAAAATTTATTCTTGTTTATAAATCAACCTTCATATTTTCTTCAATGTTCACCTTCAAATATTATCCTTTTGAATTCTACAATTTTCTTCAATCATCTAAAAATAATTCCTATAACTTAAAATCCTTGTGTTTTCTCTGTCTCTAGTCAACCTCTCACAATATCTAGTTCAATTTCGCATAATCATTGAATACAATTAAATTCTCCTTTCCATCTCTAAATTTCTACATAGCCTCGTAATAGTTCCCAAGAATCAACAACTAAGATTTTCTAAGTTCTCAAAACTAGGTTGACCTCTGATATCCTCATTAGTTTTTTTTTTGAAATACATCCATGAATTACTCGTAACCAAAATTTTCTGCGATTGTTTCTAAATTGATAACATTTATCACTCGATTCCATTCTAAACCTTTACCACATCTCCCTCTCAATTTTTCATATTTGGCATCCAATATTCTGATTCCTACAAAATTATCATATGATAACCAATTACATCATTTTTGAACTAGATAATTTACGTTACTTCCTCAACATGTCTCAGGCAAAATGAAATGAAGGTTCGAGGGTTTCAAGGTATAGCTGACAGAATTAGATACGAGACAGAATTAATGTAATCATGACAGTTATATAAGACAAAGATTGATGGGAATAAAAATATTAGCAGAAAAAGAAATGATAATAGAATCTGTTCTGCTTATCTGTTTAAAAGAAGGAACCATTTTTAAATCAGAGCCATAATATCAAATCCAATATAAGGTCTAGCAAAATCATCGATTCATTGTATTAAGAAAAAATTCGTAAGAAGTTACACAAAGGTCTATAAAACAACCAAAGCTACTCCTAAGTTAAATAATGAGAAGCAAAACAAAACAACAAGTAATAATTCTTTTTTTTGAAGGACTGAACAAAGTAGAGAAAACATGTTCAAAAACATTTAAGGTACAATCTGATGATTATATGCGTCTATCCAAAATCATGGTACTCTAAATCCTCATCATACTAGTAAGCAAGGCTACGATAATCACAAAGACCTCGACTTAGGCACATACCTCTAGAATCATGGTATTTAACATTTTCGCGATGCCGCTAGCTTGGCTGCGAAAACCTTAAATTTCCACACCCAAGAAATATATCCAAAGCTAGACAATGTCTCCTCACCATACTGGCTAATGTGACTATAGAAGACTAGATTCCAAAACTTAGATGACCTAGCCCATATAATTTTATCTTGAAAAAAATTAAGTTAAATCAACAATGAATACCCAAAATCATATTTATCAACGAACATCAAGATTCAAAATTGAGCAAAAATCCTTCAAATTATATAAATACAAACTCGGATGCTACAGCTAACATCAAGATTCAAAATTCAACAATCTTCCATCAAAATCAATAAATACAAACTCAAATTCAACAATAATCCATCAAAATCAAATTCAACAACAGAAAATAAAGATAAATCAAATCAAGGAAAAAGAGAGTTTTCAAATCGAAGTTAAATAAGATTCTCAAGGGTCGTCCCAGGAATCTCTCAAGGGATCCTAACTGTGATTGAGTATCTTCAAAATATATCCTATTCCTACTGCAGGCTGTAGTGGTACTCTAGTTCGAATACCACTACACAAACTCGACCTGCATGGGCCACCACTAAAAATGTGTCACGACCCGTACCCTAGAGTTAGGGCACGAGACGTGGGTACGTCCAGCCTACGCCGCAGTGTCGGCGGTAGAACGCTGTCCTAGGTCTCATACATCTAACAGTATAAGGATAAACAGTTTATACTCTCCGAATGGGGGTGACATAGCAGAATGTAAACTCAATCACATCTAAGGTAGAGCATAATGGAAAATAGACAAAATATGAAATCCAAAAGAGATACAGCAGATAGAAGTCTAAGTGTCTAAGATACACAAACCCAAAAATACATTTCAAAGCTCAATACAGTAATCCATAAATACAACTCAAGACAACTAAAAATAAAAGGAGAAACTCTAGCTATTACTCCGACCTCTACTGTGTCTCCTCTAGGCTAGCAATAACCTCCAAGCTATCTGTAAAATTTATCAACAGGTCCAGTCAGGACGGAAGCGAGCACATATCTCTCAAAACAGTTCATAACAGGTTAGGAGTATAAAGCATGCAATAGAGTAAAATACAGGAAGTGCTGAAAAAGAAGTACGAGTAAACAGGAGATATTTTGTAACTGAAAGTAAATACATGATAGTAGAGACTGTAAGTGGCTACGTGATTTAGAGTACAATATGGTTATGTAAACGGCTTAGGAGCACATGAATACAACTAAGAAGCACATGAATACACTAAGAGGCACATGAATACCTACTGGGGATAATGATCACATAACCAATTCTACCCACCCCGTCCCAATCAATACACAAGGATCCATTCAAGTTACGTTATTGGCACATGAATACAGCTAAGATACATGAACTCGTGTAATGAGTAGTACATGAGGCACATGATAGCACATGAAAGCACGTGATAGCACATGAAAGCACATGAGAACATGTAAATACATGAACTAGTACGAGTACAAGGAGTACCTGATGCACATGATAAAGTACATGGACATGAAATACCCGATGCACCCGTAGAGGGATAACATCTTAGGAAAGGATCCATATAGTACTAATCTATGAAGATACGTGTCAGCATCAAGTAAAGTAATCTAGAGCAAGAGTTTAGTCCAGACAAGTATGAAAAGATCAGAGAATGTACTCGCCTGATAACCTGAACAGCTGATAAGTATAGGGGTCCAACTGAAGCCACAGAGTCCTATTTAAAGCAACACAGGTTACAAGGTGTTCAAGTTGTAATAAAAGAAACTCTACAAACAATCTATATTATCCTAGGTTCTTCTAAGTCAAATCAACTCTAGGTCAACTCCGATCAACAATCTAGTCAAACTAGGTCAAGTGTCGACTTACAGTTGACTTTTGGTCAACTGGTCAACTCTGGTCAAACAGGGTTAATTCTAGTCTAATTATTAAAGACATAAAATGTACTTCGTTATTCGTACGTCGAAACTTACGACACGCAAATCAAGATAAGATGATTAACGGTAAAGTTAATAATATTATTATAGTGATCCACGTGTCCATCTGGTAAATTTCAGCGATGTGAGATCACGAGAATTGACTGATCTCAGTTTCGTTGTACTAATCCCGAAATATGAACATTATAAGAATTAATTATTAATTATTTATAAAAAGGTTAAACTCAGAGAAACTATCAACAAACATTGTCGGACGACGAAATAAACATCACCAACGTGTCCAGAATGGTTAAATTACCTAGGATAGCCTATCCTTCGGTCCAATTTGGACACGAGGGCAAAAAGGTAATTTTGAGTCAAAAACGGTATCCGTGTTGGAGCCGTTTTGCACCAAAAAATGTGCAAAAAAATAATCTACAAAATATAACAAATTATATGTCCACGAAACCAGAATGACGATACGAACCCAACGGTATATCCGGAATTGGATTCCGTTGACCCGATCTCAATTTGGTCCGTTGACCAGAACTTGGAATTCTGGTTTGCACGGAAATGCGTGCCGGAGCCATCGTTCTCAAAACTCATTAAATTACATGTCAACGAGTCCAGAATGACGATACGACTCAACGGTATATCCGAAATTGGATTCCGATGAGCCGATCTCAAAATGACATGTTGACCCGGATATTAGTATCCGACTTACACCGAAATGCGTGTCAGATCCAATGTCCACCAAAACTTAGCAAATTATATGTCAACGAGTCCAGAATGACGATACGAACTCAACGGTATATCCGAAATTGAATTCCGATGAGCCGGCGTCAAAAAGTACCGTTGACCCGGACTATGGGACCCACTTTGCACCAAAAAAATGTGCCAGGGCCCACGTCCTCCAAATCTAATAAATTTTATATGAAAACATGCCAGAACGATGCCACGAGTCTACTGGTGGTGTCAGAAATGAAATCTGGAGTCCCGTGTTCAAAAATGGAATTTTACAAGTTGGAAATTACGAATTCAGACGACGAACTTTGGCGTCGAATCCTACCAATCAAATAAGCTCACAATGAAACGAAACTGGAGGGGTAGTAAGAGGGTTATACCAGCTTCACACAGGAATTGGTAGCACGCCAAACGAAGCTGCGGTAGAGGAGATACAAGCTGACGAAGTTGACTCCGTGAAACTGTCCAAATTTAATACAATTTAAACGGTCAACTTAGTGGCCGGTTTTGATGTATCAAACGATAAAATCAACTGATGAAAATTGACAGGAGTGAATGTGGATATACCGAGATTGTGACGGAGCGAAGAAATCACCAATCCAACGGTCAGATTCCCAGGAAAATGTACGTGAAGTCGCAGCGACGGAACGCGAATTCTGGATCGATCCCACGCGCGTCACGACGGAACTTCGTACGAAACGCACGAATCGCCTCGACGGCGCATCCCGGAGGACGGTAGCCGCCATGGGGCCTACCCCAGGGGTGCGCCCGGCCATGTGGAGGTTCGGCCATGTCGGTGTGCGGCCGGCGGCGGCACTGCACCGCCCGTACGCGCGCGGCCAAGGGGCGCACGGCTGTCGAGCTGCAGCTGCTACTGCCACTGGTTGTAGCTGCTTGCTTCCTGGCATGGTGGTGCCCGACGGTGGCACCTGGCCTGATAGGCACGACGGAGGCGGCGGAATACAGTGGTGACGGTGGTGGTTCGGTTAGTGATGGAGGTGGGGGAAGCTTGGTGATGGTGGAGATGATGGTTGGTGATGGTGATGCTGATGTGTAAAGAAGGAGGAGGAGAAGATAAGTTCGATGGTGGCCGACTCGGCCAGGGAGGCGGCCGGGCTGAGCTCCGGTGAGGAGGAGGGCTATGTAGATGGTGGTGGTGGATTAATGGTGAGGGTGGTGGTGTGGATTATTGTAGTTGCTGTTGGTGAAAATTTAAGAAAGGGAGAGAGAGAATAATTGAAATGAGAGAAAGAGAGAGAAAAATGTGGTTCTCTCAAAGTTAGGGCCGGCTAGTAATGGAGGGGCTGTGTGTGAATGTGTGGGAAAATAAATGGTGAGGATTAAATGGGATAATCCAAAGGCTAGGATTGAATATAGGAACAAAAATAGGTTATCCTATAGGGATTTTAAAAACGGAATTTTCCATCGAAAATTAAAATAGGTAGACAGGGTATCTGATATTATTTTCAAGTCTAATGAGCTGAGGGTGTCATGATGGAGGGTAGCACGAAGCTGGGTTGGACTTGGTTGAGCTGAATTGGATCAAAATCAGACATGGCAAAATAATCGAATTAAAATAGGTGTTGATGATCATGGGTAAATAAGTAGCACATGGGGATTCCAATAAATGGGACACAAGTGTCGTACAGGTAGTAGGCTCAGTGTGGGCCATGTCCATAATTGGGACTGACAGGTTTTGGTCGACAGGGTACCCACAAATTAAGTTAGAAAATGAATGTGACACAGTGGGGTAAAATAAAATCGGGTCACGTGTCAGGAAAGTTGTACGAAGCAAATGGAGCACAAAATGGCGTGTCTGAGTGGGACACGAAGGTCATGGATGACGAGCGTCTCGAGTAGATCATGCATGAGAAGTTGGTTTCAAGAAACTGACTGGTCTCGTGCTCCCAAATGAAAAGTTACGGTAACGTGTTAATAATGATCAAGGAAAAAAGTGGAAAAATTAATTAATGATCAAATGGTCTAATTCGACCCGAAGTTGTGAGAAGCAAAAAGAGTACAAGGGAAAAAGTTTGGATGGGACACTATATACCGTCATGAAGGAAATCAAGTCCACTACAAAACTCATGAAGAAGATTTCCAGAGATGAACATCCCTGACACTCCAAATATCAATGGCACGGGAAAGCACACTTAAAGATAAATAACAGAATAAATTATTTATTAAAACTAAATCAATCAGAAAAATTTTAAAAAAATCAACCCGAAATTCAGGGTTCTCACATCCTACCCACCTTATAAAAAATTTGTCCTCGAAATTAAAATGATCGTAATCCTTCTAGCTCAAACCCCCACAATCAAGCCCCAGAACTTAAACAAATCATACCATCAAAAAGGATGACATACAGGGTCATGGCATATGGTGGCAGTGAAAGTCTCATCTAGGTATACTAGTCATGCTAACCGAAACGGTCATAGGGTATCAAAACGCACAAGCAATCTAGGGTGCTAAACTAGAATAGTTTCAGAAATAACAAATCATCAAAACTGTAAGGCAGTCTACCATCCTACATGATACTGGTACTCATCAAAATAAAATAAAGATAACTACCAATTATCTATAAAGGGGTACTATTCAAAAAAATCAAAATCAGAAGTTAAAGAATGAAAGTCAATTGCATGGAAATCCAATCACAATATATATTAAGAATATTTAGTCTCGATACGATCTAAGTTGATTAAATTGGGGAAATCAAGATTTGGGCAATATGGAGGACAGTTCAACAAGGTCTGAGAACGAGCATACAAGGATGGAGATTCAGGTCGTAATCAAATTTAATTCAATTGAGTACAACCCAAGATAAGAAAAATAATCGAAGTTGATTTGGTCGTGATTAAGGAAACTAGGATTCAATGATATTGAAAATCCCCCCTTTTTTTAGACAAAAAAAATAAGAAAGATTTCATTCGAAAGTCAGTTAATCATCTCTCTCTGAAACTATCAGTTTACCATTTGCCAATCATATTTTCTCACAAATCCCAGTATAAAAATCAACCGTTATATGACTACCCTCAAAAATTTTATAACCTTCAGTCATCTAAACTTCTACCATGATCTCCATAGACAAAATTTCAAACTTCTAAAACATTTCCCACGAAGCATACCCCTCTTAATTATGTATCAACATTTATTCATTTAATCAAATTTCCAAATTCTTTCACCTCGTTCTAAATTAAATCCGAAACCTCTAAATCCAGTTTATGAAATCCTTGAACTTGTTTAAATCGAGTCTCGTATTTACTAAACTCCAATACCACTATGTCATACAAAATTTATTCTTGTTTATAAATCAACCTTCATATTTTCTTCAACGTTCTCCTTCAAATATTATCCTTTTGAATTCTACAATTTTCTCCAATCATCTAAAAATAATTCCTATAACTTAAAATCCTTGTGTTCTTTCTGTCTCTAGTCACCCTCTCACAATATCTAGTTCAATTTTGCATAATCATTGAATACAATTAAATTCTCCTTTCCATCTCTAAATTTCTACATAGCCTCGTAATAGTTCCCAAGAATCAACAACTAAGATTTTCTAAGTTCTCAAAACTAGGTTGACCTCTGATATCCTCATTAGTTTTTTTTTTGAAATACATCCATGAATTACTCGTAACCAAAATTTTTTGCGATTGTTTCTAAATTGATAACATTTATCACTCGATTCCATTCTAAACCTTTACCATATCTCCCTCTCAATTTTTCATATGTGGCATCCAACATTCTGATTCCTACAAAATTATCATATGATAACCAATTACGTCATTTTCGAACTAGATAATTTACTTTACTTCCTCAACATGTTTCAGGCAAAATGATATGAAGATTCGAGGGTTTCATGGTATAGCTGACAGAATTAGATACGAGATGGAATTGATGTAATCATGACAGTTATATAAGACAAAGATTGATGGAAATAAAAATATTGGCAGGAAAAGAAATGATAATAGAATCTGTTCTGCTTATCTGTTTAAAAGAAGGAACCATTTTTAAATCAGAGCCATAATATCAAATCCAAGAAAAGGTCTAGCAAAATCATCGATTCATTGTATTAAGAAAAAATTCGTAAGAAGTTACACAAAGGTCTATAAAACAGCTAAAGCTACTCCTAAGTTAAATAATGAGAAGCAAAACAAAATAATAAGTAATAATTCTTTTTTTTTTGAAGGACTGAACCAAGTAGAGAAAACATGTTCAAAAACATTTAAGGTACAATCTGATGATTATATGCGTCTATCCAAAATCATGGTACTCTAAATCCTCGTCATACTAGTAAGCAAGGCTATGATAATCACAAAGTCCTCGACTTAGGCACATACCTCTAGAATCATGGTATTTAACATTTTTGCGATGCCGCTAGCTTGGCTGCAAAAACCTTAAATTTCCACACCCAAGAAATATATCCAAAGCCAGACTATATTTCCTCACCATAATGGCTAATGTGACTATAGAAGACTAGATTCCAAAACTTAGATGACCTAGCCCATATAATTTCATCTTGACAAAAATTAAGTTAAATCAACAATGAATACCAAAATCAAATTTATCAACGAACATTAAGATTCAAAAATGAGCAAAAATCCTTCAAATCATATAAATACAAACTCGGATGCTACAGCTAACATCAAGATTCAAAATTCAACAATCTTCCATCAAAATCAATAAATACAAACTCAAATTCAACAATAATCCATCAAAATCAAATTCAACAACAGAAAATAAAGATAAATCAAATCAAGGAAAAAGAAAGTTTTCAAATCGAAGTTAAATAAGATTCTCAAGGGTCGTCCCAGGAATCTCTCAAGGGATCCTAACTGTGATTGAGTATCTTCAAAATATATCCTATTCCTACTGCAGGCTGTAGTGGTACTCTAGTTCGAATACCACTACACAAACTCGACCTGCATGGGCCACCACTAAAAATGTGTCACGACCCGCACCCTAGAGTTAGGGCACGAGACGTGGGTACGTCCAGCCTACGCCGCAGTGTCGGCGGTAGAATGCTGCCCTAGGTCTCATGCATCTAACAGTATAAGGCTAAATAGTTTATACTCCCCGAATGGGGGTGACATAGCAGAATGTAAACTCAATCACATCTAAGGTAGAGCATAATGGAAAATAGACAAAACATGAAATCCAAAAGAGATACAGCAGATAGAAGTCTAAGTGTCTAAGATACAAAAACCCAGAAATATATCTCAAAGCTCAATATAGTAATCCATAAATACAACTCAAGACAACTGAAAATAAAAGGAGAAACTCTAGCTATCTACTCCGACCTCTACTGTGTCTCCTCTAGGCTAGCAATAACCTCCAAGCTATCTGTAAAATTTATCAAAAGCTCCAGTCAGGACGGGAGCGAGCACATATCTCTCAAAATAGTTCATAACAGGTTAGGAGTATAAAGCATGCAATAGAGTAAAATACAGGAAGTGCTGAAAAGGAAGTACGAGTAAACAGGAGATATTTTGTAACTGAAAGTAAATACATGATAGTAGAGACTGTAAGTGGCTACATGATTTAGAGTACAATATGGTTATATAAACGGCTTAGGAGCACATGAATACAACTAAGAAGCACATGAATACACTAAGAGGCACATGAATACCTACTGGGGATAATGATCACATAACCAATTCTACTCACCCCGCCCCAATCAATACACAAGGATCCATTCAAGTTATGTTATTGGCACATGAATACAGCTAAGATACGTGAACTCATATAATGAGTAGTATATGAGGCACATGATAGCACATGAAAGCACGTGATAGCACGTGAAAGCACATGAGAACATGTAAATACATGAACTAGTACGAGTAGAAGGAGTACCTGATACACATGATAAAGTACATGAACATGAAATACCCGATGCACCCATAGAGGGAAAAATATCTCAGAAAAGGATCCATATAGTACTAATCCGTGAAGATACGTGTCAGCATCAAGTAAAGTAATCTTGAGCAAGAGTATAGTCCAGACAAGTATGAAAAGATCAGAGAATGTACTCGCCTGATAACCTGAACAACTGATAAGTATAGGGGTCCAACTGAAGCCACAGAGTCCTATTTAAAGCAACACAGGTTACAAGGTGTTCAAGTTGTAATAAAAGAAACTCTACAAGCAATCTATATTATCCTAGGTTCTTCTAAGTCAAATCAACTCTAGGTCAACTCCGATCAACAATCTAGTCAAACAAGGTCAAGTGTTGACTTACAGTTGACTTTTGGTCAACTGGTCAACTCTGGTCAAACAGGGTTAATTCTAGTCTAATTATTAAAGACATAAAGTGTACTTCGTTATTCGTACGTCGAAACTTACGACACGTAAATCGAGATAAGATGATTAACGATAAAGTTAATAATCTTATTATAGTGATCTACGTGTCCATCTGGTCAATTTCAGCGATGTGAGATCACTGGAATTGACTGATCTCAGTTTTGTTGTATTAATTCCGAAATACGAACATTATAAGAATTAATTATTAATTATTTATGAAAAGGTTAAACTCAGAGAAACTATCAACAAACATTGTCGGACGAGAACATAGAATTCCGATTTGCACGGAAATGCGTGCCGGAGCCATCGTTCTCAAAACTTAATAAACTACATGTCAACGAGTCCAGAATGACGATACGAACTCAACGGTATATCCAGAATTGGATTCCGATGAGCCGATCTCAAAATAACATGTTGACCCGGATATTGGTATCCGACTTGCACCGAAATGCGTGCCAGATCCAATGTCCACCAAAACCTAGCAAATTATATGTCAACGAGTCCAGAATGACGATACGAACTCAACGGTATATCCGAAATTGGATTCCGATGAGCCGGCATCAAAAAGTCCCGTTGACCCGGACTATGGGACCCACTTTGCACCGAAAAACGTGCCAGGGCCCACGTCCTCCAAATCAAACAAATTTTATATGAAAACATGCCAGAACGACGCCACGAGTCTACTGGTAGTGTCAGAAATGAAATCTGGAGTCCCGTATTCAAAAATGAAATTTTACAAGTTGGAAATTATGAATTCGGATGACCAACTTTGGCGTTGAATCCAACCAATCAAACAAGCTCACAATGAAACGAAACTGGAGGGGTAGTAAGAGGGTTATACCAGCTTCGCATAGGAATTGGTAGCACGCCAAACGGAGCTACAGTGGAGGAGATACAAGCTGACAAAGTTGACTCCGCGAAACTGTCCAAATTTAATATAATTTAAACGGTCAACTTGGTGGCCGGTTTTGATGTATCAAATGATAAAATCAACGGATAAAAATTGACAGAAGTGAAGGTGGGATTGTGACGGAGCGAAGAAATCGCCGATACGATGGTCGGATTCCCGAGAAAACGTACGCGAAGTCGCTGCGACGGAAAGCAAATTCTGGATCGATCCCGCGCGCGTCACGACGGAACTTCGTACGAAACGCATGAATCGCCTCGACGGCGCATCCCGGGGGACGGTGGCCGCCATGGGGCCTACCCCAGGGGTGCGCTCGGCCATGTGGGGGGTCGGCCATGCCGGTGTACGGCTGACGGCGGTGCTGCACCGCCCGTGCACGCGCGGCCAAGGGGCGCACGGCTGTCGAGCTGCAGCTGCTGCTGCCACTAGTTGCAGCTGCTCGCTGCCTGGCATGGTGGTGCCCGACGGTGGCGCCTGGCTTGATAGGCATGACGGAGGTGGCAGAATACAGTGGTGGCGGTGGTGGTTCGGTTAGTGTTGGAGGTGGGAGATGCTTGGTGATGGTGGAGATGATGGTTGGTGATGGTGATGCTGATGTATGAAGAAGGAAGAGGAGGAGATGAGTTCGGTGGTGGCCAACTCGGCCAGGGAGGCGGCCGGGCTGAGCTCCGGTGAGGAGGAGGGCTATATAGATGGTGGTGGTGGATTAATGGTGAGGGTGGTGGTATGGATTATTATAGTTGCTGTTGGTGAAAATTTAAGAAAGAGAGGGAGAATAATTGAAATGAGAGGGACAGAGAGAAAAAGGTGGTTCTCTCAAAGTTAGGGCCGGCTAGTAATGGAGGGGCTGTATGTGAATGTGTAGGAAAATAAATGGTGAGGATTAAATGGGATAATCCAAAGGCTAGGATTGAATATAGGGAAAAAATAGGTTATCCTATAGGGATTTTAAAAATAGAATTTTCCATCGAAAATTAAAATAGGTAGACAGGGTATCTGAAATTATTTTTCAAGGATAATGAGCTGAGGGTGTCATGATGGAGGGTAGCACGAAGCTGGGCTGGACTTGGTGGAGCCGGATTGGATCAAAATCAGACATGGCAAAATAATCGAATTAAAATAGGTGTTGATGATCATGGGTAAATAAGTAGCACATGGGGATTCCAATAATGGGACACAAGTATCGTGCAGGTAGTAGGCTCAGCGTGGGCCATGTCCATAATTGGGACTGACAGGTTTTGGTCGACAGGGTACCCACAAATCAAGTTAAAAAATGAATGTGACACCGTGGGGTGAAATAAAATCGGGTCACGTATCAGGAAAGTTGTACGAAGCAAATGGAGCACAAAATGGCGTGTCTGAGTGGGACACGAAGGTCATGGGTGACGAGCGTCTCGTGTAGATCTTACATGCGATGTTGGTTTCAAGAAACTGACTGGTCTTGTGCTCCCAAATGAAAAGTCACGGTAACGTGTTAATAATGATCAAGGAAAAGAGTGGAAAAATTAATTAATGATCAAATGGTCTAATTCGACCCGAAGTTGTGCGAAGCAAAAAGAGTACAAGGGAACAAGTTTGGATGGGACACTATATACCGTCATGAAGGCAATCAAGTCCACTATAAAACTCATGAAGAAGATTTCCAGAGATGAACATCCCTGACACTCTAAATATCAATGGCATGGGAAAGTACACTTAAAGATAAATAACAGAATAAATTATTTATCAAAACTAAATCAATCAAAAAATTTTAAGAAAATCAACCCGAAATTCAGGGTTCTCACAAGTTCGAGCGAAAAGACGCTTGAATAGCAACCAATTTCTCCTCCGCAGCCCGAAGGATCTCGAGACTCGGCAGGACGGAGAGTCGACCTCCGGAGCCACATGAACATAGGAGGGTGCAGGGACCATTTCTTCCCGCCCCGGTCGCTTTGCCGTCTGCTCTCCCGAACTCGATTCAGCGGAAGGTCCTTCAATGTAAGTTGGAGGGAGAGGAGGCACACTCTCTTCCACCAGATCCCCTCTAGCGAACTCTCATTCGATAATGTCCGTCGTTGGCAGTGAAGGAGCAGGACCTGTATGTCCGGAGCAACCATCAATCAGTTTAACCCGAAGGATGTGATGATAGAGCAAATGAACCTCCTTAGTAGTCAAGATTTGACTATCTTTCCAGAAGAAAGTTGCTGAGGCTGAGTTTCGCTTACAGCCGCCGTAGCCTCTTCACCAGTGACATCCGAGCTGAATACAGCTGGTTCCTCTGCCCCAGCTGCCCCGGAAGGAGATACAACTGGATCAGCGTCACCCGGCTGAGATTCAGCAGTCTCGGAGATGGGTTCAGCAGAGTCCATGACACCCTGGGTTGGGACGTCAATGACTGGAGGAACCTCAGTCGTCGTTGGGAGAATCCCGGCGGCAAGAATCTCGGCACTCATATCTCTAATTAGAGTAGTTAGAGCCGGGTCGATCGCAGAGACAGCAGCCGGCTCTGGAAAGTCCCCTTCTCCTGACGCCTACAGAGAAAAGAAAAATGATTAGGTCATAGTTCAAAAAAAAGAAGAGTTAAAGAAGAAGATGGTTGTAATTCAATTCACCTCCGAGACGGCGTCAACATCCTCGCGTCTCTCCCTAATGAGCAGCCCGCGAGGCTTAACCGCAGCCCATTTCACGAAGTAAGTTATGCCACCAACAGCGGACTCACGCCTGCCTCGCTTGCATGAAGGACCAGGCACGACAGGCGGCTGATCCGTCACCACATCTTCTGCGGGAGGAAAAGAGTTAGCGGGGTCATGCTCGTCATCCTCTTCGTCCATGTTGGTAGACTCCGAGTCCGATACGGTAACCGTGTTCTTCCTCTTATTCCTCGCCTTGGACCCTTAGGCTTCTCCTCCAAGCCAGTACCAACAATGAAACTGGTACTCGGGTCAAAATCAACAGGAGGCTTGTTCGCCATGACATGGTATAGGGACGCCAAATACAAGATCTCCCCTGACTCTTCAGCATCAGGAACTAAGAAGCTGGTACGGGTGTGAATCGTATTATAATAGTGCCAGGCCCTGATGCCGTCAAGGACGCTACCTATAAAACCCAGGCAAGAGCTGGAACTGTCCAAGAATAGCTGACTATACCCAAACTGTCGGAAGAACCTACTGGGCAAGTAAGGCTCCAAGTAGACAGTGTTGCGGTTGCGGTATACCAGGTGGGCGGGACGAATGTTGTGAAACCAAAGGAGCATCTTGTCGGATAAGAAGTGGGGAGGTCCAATACCATCAAGATGTACGGCCCTCACTTCCTCAACAGTAAATTAAGGAACATACACGAAAAATTTTATCTATCCACTCTCGCCAGCACCATCCGACAGGCACGCATAGTCTCGTAATCCCAAGACATGCAGCGATACTGGAAGATGAAAGCATCATCAGCAGTTACGCTATCTTCGGGGCCATGCCTCATCAAAAACCGGCAATGCATCAACAACCACCCCATCAGATAATGATAGGACAGCTCAATGAGTTCAAAGTCCTTCGTCGTGTCACGGGCGATGACCTTGGACGAGAAAGTACGAAGGCCACGATGTATGCTGCACACCATGGCCGGGAGAAGGGTTGGTCTGACCCCGAAGACCAGCTTCACAGCAGGGAGGATAAAGTTACGACTGATCCTCTCAATAGAACCAGTCTCCCCTGAGACCACGCAGTTCCGCAGCCATACCATCAGGAATCCTGCCAGGAGTGCCTTCTCTGACAGCTGCTGAGTATCCTGATAAAAATAATTAAGGGTGTCAGTTTGACTCCCAAATCTGTCGCTGGTGGTCTTCACCCTCTTGGCGGTCGACACCTGGACCTGTACTACCTCCCGGGATTGAGGACTTCGGAGAGAAACCCGGTCTGCAGCGCTTAGCGTAAAGAGATAAGTCAGCCAAGTCTTAGTGTGAGGAAGGTTTCCTTCCAAGCTATTGTCCTTTTTCTTGAACATCTGCTGACACGTACTATGGTGACATAGTAGTTTCCGGTAGACAACTACAAAGCCCGGGAACTGTTGCTCCAAATCCTCAAACTTTTCGTTCGTCGGGGTATACACCTCAAAGACTTCATTTCCCCAAGGCAGCTTGGAGACGTCATGCATCTCGTGGAGAGCATGCCCCATCTCCCCTACGGGTGTAAAGAAGGTCCCCGTACGGCAGTTGTACATCTCCAGCAGAGCCATAAACAATTTCTTGTTTATGGGCAAGCCGTAAAAGGTGCCCCGAATAGCATGGTAGAGTCCAATCTCGCGCAGGAGAGTCTCGTATTTCTACGCGATCCACGTAGACAGGTTGGTCCACGAAGGATGGGGGTGTATCCAATTCAGCAGCGACAACCGGCCAACGGGATAGTGCCCCTTCCGAGCAAGCTGGTTCAAGAAAGTGTCAGCTTGAGAGAATTTGAAATTGGGACCCTACACATTCAAGAAATTGCTCGGGGACAACCCCATCACGTAGCGGCTGACCGGTACCTTGCTCGCATACACTGACCCCAAGTTGTTGTTATAATGAATGTTGCCCATAAACATCCCAGACCGACTCGGAGTCAAGGAATCTTCTATCTTTCTGTCTATCGGCAGCATGTTGAACCACGACAGTGGGAAGTGATGCTCTATCTCAGGAATATGGATCGTCATCCCATTGGAAGTAAAACTCCAACTCTCAGATATATCCAGAACTTGGAAGTTCTTTATAGTTAAGACATCCCCGAAGAGGAACACAGGCTTTAGGTGTTTGCCCTCCAACAGACCTAAGTTCATCATCCCCGAGATAAAGAAGAAGGACTAGTTTTTAATGTCTCTCAGCCTCTCCACAGGTTCATCTTTGGAAAGCTGGTTCACCACATACTCGACTATGTGGTCAAACCTAACGCCCACAGCAGATTGGGCGCGACCTATCAAGGGCTCTCCCGCAGGATTAACTGGCAAATTCACTAAAAAAAGGACAAAAGAAACAAGTTAGAAGATGGCCAGGGAAAAATGCTTATTTCTGAGCTTATGCGGCTCTGATTAGGCGGGTCCTTATTCGGCACAATTTAAAGGAGCTTATGCGGCTCTATTTGGGGGGAGGGCACATGCGGCCCAGTTCAAATGAGCTTATGCGGCTCTGTCTAGCGGGGTCTCATGCGGCCCAGTTCAAATGAGCTTATGCGGCTCTGTTTAGCAGGGTCTCATGCGGCCCAGTTCAAGTGAGCTTATGCGGCTCTGTTTAGCGGGTGCTCATGCGGCCCAGTTTAAAAGAGCTTATGCGGCTCTGATTTGGTAGGGTCTTATACGACACAGTTCGAGGGAGCTTATGCGGTCCAGTTAAAAGGAAGCTTATGCGGTACTGTTCGATGGGTCTTCATGCGACCTAGTTTGCAAAGTGCTTATGCGGCCACAAGACGACTCTCATGCAGCTCGGACATGAGGCATACCCCCATGCGGCTCGAACATGAGATGTACATGCGGCACATGCAGCATAGTATGCGGATTCATCATAATAAACTTGAACAGTTCAATGAAGACGAAAAAGGCCCGTGCATAAAACATGCGGCGTAGCCATTATGGTTAGGGTTTTGAGTCCATACAATTTCTCCCAATATTCTTACCATCAATGACGGGGTGAACGTCGGGATAAACTATGGGCGCTGCAGTCGACGAGGAAGCCGTTCCTTTACCCTTCGCTGCAGCGCTGGAGGAAGTCTTGGGAGCCATGAAAGATCGAAGGAGAAGAAGAGATGGCAACTAAGACGAGAAGGCTTGAACAAGAGAAGAGAGTAAAGAGTCTCTCTCTAAAAATTACTCATATTTATAGGCGGACAAGGGGCGCATAGAACGATAGACGCTTCGAATCATGTGCTGCCTAGAAGATGAAACCGACTCTTGGGATCTTATCCCCTCTTATGCAAAAAAGAATGCTCAGAATCATCAAGGCAAATCCAAATATTTAATGCCGACTCTTGGGATCCTACCCAAAAGACGGCTTTAAATCAAAACAAATCAAGAACAATTAATGAGACGCCTACGTGGCATGAAGGACAGCTTGCAGCCAGAGAAGTCCATGCGGCCAGAGCAGTCTATGCGGCTAGGAAGTCTATGCGGCCAGAGCAGCCTATATTGCTAGAAAGTCCTATGCGGCCAGAGAAGTCTACGCGGCATGGAGAGATTACGTGGACATGCTTCTTATTCAAAGTATTTCAATTTTTCAAATTGAAAACTTTGAAGGGGGTCTTGTAGAAGCATGGAAAAGAATGGTAATTCATATGTGGTCCAGATTCAGCATGAAGCTCAATGCAGCTCAAAATCTTGAAGAGTTTTATGCGGCTCGGAAAGTCCCAGAGAGCTGCATGCGGCTCAGGAATTTTTGCGCGGCTCATGAAGAGCCACGTGGCCTCATGCGGCTCGAAAAAGGCCAAATACAGCTGGCCATAATGACTGCAGCAGGCCATTAAAAGCTCTGACATAAAGTGACAGTTCTGACGGCTCTGACATAATGAAGAGATGCGTCATGTTCATCAAAAGACGAGAAAATTTTTGAGATAGCCAGCATAATTCACAAAATCCAAGAAAGTTCTCTATGCGGACCGCCTATGTGACCCTCATGCGGCTCGGTTGTGGGGGGACACCCTCATGCGGCTCGGTTGTGAGGCCACCCTCATGCGGCTCGGTTGTGGGGGACACCCTTATGCGGTTCAGTGGGAGGCCACCCTTATGCGGCTCGGTTGTGGGGGCCACCCTTATGCGGTTCAGTGGGGGGGCCATCCTTATGTGGCTCGGTTGTGGGGGCCACCCTTATGCGGTTCAGTTGGAGGCCACCCTTATACGGCCCAATTTTAGGGGCCACCCTAATGCAGCTCGGTTGTGGGGCCACCCTCATGCGGCTCAGTTGTGAGGCCATCCTCAAACGGCTCGGTTGTTAGGCAACCCTCATGCGGCTCAATTACCAGACCACACTCATGCGGCTCTGCCAGGATGCCCCGTTCATGTGGCTCGCAACATAATAGCAGTTGGAACACGTGGCAGAAGATTGACTAAGACTTATCCACTCAGATTTATTGCAACCAATAAATCATAATAATATAGATTTATTGCAACCAACACAATAATCCAGATTGATTTCCAACAAACAGATCAAGGTTAATCTTAACCAATCTCCAACCGCCCACTTTTTAAGGCACAGTTACTGCACACCACACCACTCATCACAAAGTCCTATAAATAGCAGAAGATTATCCCTTTGCACACACACACAGAGAAAAGCACACAGAAGAGGAGATATACACAAAGAGCATTCCACAGAGCAATACGCAGAGAGAGAGAGAACTTCTTTGCCGGAGCCAAGGTCGCGTTCGATCGTCCAAGGAGTAAGGCAGAGTTGATATCACTTTCCCGAACCTCTACCGTCACCCCCCAGAATCAAAAACTAAACAATTGTACTTAGATTGCTTTTCCTAGATTTTGTTCCTAGGCTCTCTTTGTACGAGCGAGTTTGTATTGTGAATCAAAGTTCAGTCCTCCCATAAAATTATTCTGTACTTAGATAATCAATGGCAAACAATGTACTGAGTTGTTGACAAAGTAGTTAAGCATTCAGGAATATGGAGATAACTTCCTCTTTGAGTTCAGTCCTAAGCTCACTCTTGACCGCCTCAAGCTCTTTCTTATGTTGAGCATCTTGCTCATCACGCTCTCTTCTTAACGTTTCTGTTCGCTATCAAATTTTTGTGGGTAGAAAGCTCGCTTGGGATGACAAGTATCTTCCAGGAGGAGAAGGGAAGAAGAGATAGTTTGAAACAAGATACCTTTCATTTCCTTTATATAATACGATTTTGAGCAGTACAACAAAAACCATAACAGAAAGGATTTGCTAATACAAAGAAAGACTTCTTAACGCCTCAGTTTGCTATCGGATTTCTGTGTCGCTTAGTCTGGGTGCACCCTTCTTTGAAACTTGTCAGGCTAGAAAGTTTTTGCTGTCATCCACTTTGAGATTTTATGAAATCTTGCCTCGAGTTCCGTTCTTCTATTGTTTGGAGGATATGGCATGCATGGAGGAGATCGAAGCATTTTTTTTATTATGATTGCTCTTTGCCATAAATGTGGGCATCTGAAGGGTCGATGGTCCATGTAATGCCCCGTCCCGCTCAGTTGAACCGAAAGAATCAAAATGCAACAACGTTAGGACTTAGCGATACAACGGCTTGCTTGAAGTCCACTTCGGCTGAGGTAACTACTCGCTCAGGTGGGTTGCTTTGGTTAACTTACCTCAGCTTGGCCTTCACACTAATAAAAGGAAGATTTTATTGCACTGAATATGCTTGATAATAAAAGAGATGAATCCACATAGCTAAGGGAATAATCTGATTGAGTCGAGTATGTGTGTAGAACATGGAAAATGTGTCATAATGTTGCCTAGATATTATTCCACGATTGGCTTTCAAAGGTGCCACTGGGTCTTTTGACCACACGAATTGGGTTAGGCAAGTTACGTCATGGGCTATCGACTTGATGTCATAGCAGGTCCGTCCCTACGATCCTACTACTATGTATAGCAAATATGTCCCACGGTATCACTGTTGGTTTTTATGGAAGATGGCACGGTTATGACACTCAAAGAACATGATTGTTCAAGTTGAGCACGTGTACGGTCCCACGGCTTAGTATAGCCATAAGTTCCAACGATCTCGAGGCTCGTCATAAAGAATATGACTTAGGCGACAGTATCGCAAAATAACATCGTTGGGTTAAGGCACGAAATACGACTAGTTCAACTTAAGAAGGAAGACTATCAGATAGTCGTTCCTGGGAATGAGTCAGAGAAGATGTGAACACGTAAAAAGTTCTCAGGATTATTAGTCCCTGAGGCAGCACCTGGTTTGAGGGATGCTGCATGAGAAGTATGGAAAGAAAAGGAAAGGAAAAATGAGGAACACTGGTTTGAGTCATATGGTCAGTTAGGTAGTGCCATTGCATGATAATAGACAACTTGTGTACAAGGTTTGAGTTCTTCGAATGATCGTCAGGTCACCGAGATCATGTTGACCTAAGGGGAACTTGCATTGTGCGTCCTTCAGGGACGGTGCGACTCGTATCTGAAGTGTGCATCACAAAGGCTAGGTTGCGGGACCTTCAGTGGAGTTCGTACCTCACACTGAACTGTTCTCGTATACAATACGTCTAAGATGGCTTAAATTGCCAGTGATCTTTTATATAGATAAGTCTATGTGCTGAGCGGCAATCAGCATGCACGGTGTCGGTTGAGTCACATGAAGTGTAAGCGTGACACAAATGAGTTAAAAGAAACATATGCGTAGTTTGGAACACAAATATGGAGCCTAAGATTTGGCTATAGCAGAGACATGTGTTTCGGCAGAAGTTGTGGTATCGTTTGTGGAGTCAGCGACACAAGTTTATGAGTATGATTCGAGTCAGTTTTATGTTAAAACAAGAAAGACCGAAAGGCAAATATGAATAAGTTATACTGTGTTGCGAGGTACGGCCTCAATGTGTTTCACACAAATAGGCCTTATGGCACGACCTTAATATTTGCACAACTAGGTTTTATAGTACGGTCACAAAGAATAGATAGTTCGATCACGTTGGTTGTAACACGAATAGGCCATGAGTCTAAGTCATCAAATTGATCCTAAGGCAAGTATAAAAAGACAATCAGAAGAATAGTTTCACTCACTAAATGAACGTGTTGGTTTTGTATGGGTGGGCAAGGGGCTCACTCACCAGTATGGTTGTGTACTGACTATCCAACAGTTTTTATACGCAGGTTACAGTACTTGCTCGTCGAGGCGGAGCTTACTTGGTCGCGCTGAGGCATAGAATTCCTTGGAGTTTTGAAGCACCCAATTTACTTGTACGAGACACAATGTGTGGACATCGCCTTCTGAAGCACCCGCAAAGTTGTAAGCCTTCAGGCATGAGCGATTGTAATTCAGAGAAGAGAGAGCTGAGTGTTTGTATCAAGAGAGAAAGTGAGCTTGAGTGACTTATAATATTGGCTTCGCATCCTTGTAATCTTATTTTTAATATCAATAAAGATCATTATTTTGTATTGTGTTATTCAACTTCTCTATTTGGGACTTCTGTGCGACGACCCCGTCGCAAGCTTTTATAATCGGCCGTCATGGAACCCGCCTTGCGCAAGTGCAACCTAGGCTCGTACGGCATCACTCCTTAGCGAGGACGATCGGTTCTACAGAACCGGGGCGTGACATAATGGTATCAGAGCACGACTTTATGTCATTGGAATTTCGATTGAATTCTTTAACTCGGATGGATTCGTAGTAAATATTGTTTCCACAACTGGTATTGTTGGTGAGCTCTCTCTCAATGTTCTACGGGATGATCCATATAATGAGTCAATATATTTTATAAAATCTTATAAGGGAAAATAGTTGAACAAAAGATGGTTCCACGTGAGGCACGATTGGCTAAGTCGGGTTGGGCATATACACCAAGATTTGTGTCAATAATAGCAAGTTGTGTACGGGATCAAAAATATTTTCGGATGTGGATGTATCAGACTTGAATTACGAATTGTTGTGTGGACAATGATAGAGGTGTTATCGAACGACGATATTGTCGATACGATAGAGATGAAACGTTTTTGAAATATGAGGAATGGTTCGAACGGAGATTCAAAGCGATCGATCGTGATTCGAATAATCATTTGAGGATTTATTGAGTAACTTCATCCCTGAGTGTTACATGGATAGCCTTGGGGATGTTGATTGAGTAAGGTTTGGGATACCTGTGGGTCTATCAGCAAGCGACACGAGTAGTACAAAGCCTTACAAATGAGTATGACAGAGTTAGTCATGATTATAAATATCTCATGCAAGATTTGAGTTAGACAAACAAGAAGGAGACGCCTATGCAATTTAGGATTGTGTCAGTTATGAAAATATTGATGAAAAGAGTAGATAGATTGAATAAGGGAAAAGTTAAGGTGTAACAAACGGATGACTCAGTCGATGAATCGATATGAATCGTATACGAAAAGTTAGTATGATTATAAGTTAGCGTGCATGGAAATGATCCGAATATATGAGAATGACTCTAAAGATTTGGGATAGATGTTGCTCGATGACTTGAGTTAGCATAAAACGATGCGATTCGAAGAAATATATTGCTCGATGGCTTAAGATAGACAGATGAATATACGTGATTTTAGGTTTGAACGAATTGATCATGTAACTAGTTCGAGGGATAATGATCAAATTTGATCTTGAATGTCAAGGAGATTGGTATATCCAGTTCGGATGATAGCATTAGTTGCGTGACTCGGAGTTCGTTACGAAGAAAGATCGTCAGGTTACGTATATCATCGATAGTATTGAGGCATATCAAAGATCGATGTATGATGACTCGAGGGTACTCTGAATGAGGAATAATGATCGTGTAAAATATTATTATTAAGATGGATTCTAACCTAATTTCCAACCTTTTGGAAGTGTCATACAATGTATTATAGAAAGCAGTGAGTGCATCATTTCTGACTAGTGCTTGCTAAAGACTTTTCTTCTCTTTGAGTAGGTCTTCCTCTAATTTGGTAATGGTATTGTCTTTCTCTTCGAATAGTCTTTTGGTTTCGTGTAACTACAACTTAACAGAAGAAAGCTCACCTACCTCACTAGAATTATCATTACTTCAAATCTTAGCTAGTAGGTCGGTAAATCTTCCTATTTCACCTTTGTACTCTTTGAGTACCTTCTTAGAGTTTTGGTATTTGATATGCAGTTTTCTGTAATCACCTAAGAGGCCACTAAAGGCTTCACCTAACTGTTCAAACGTAAAATTATCATATGTATCAAACAGGGGGTTAGTGTTTACCTGATCAAATGCTATTAAGCATACATTTGCAGCATCATCTGATTGTTCATCTTCTGAGTCGCTGGCTTCACTTTCAATCTCAAAATATTGAAAGATGATTGGAAGGATCATCATGTAAGCATGGTTTCTGTTCCTTTTGCGATAATGATCCATCATCTGAATGATAGTCTTGGGGACAGAAAAAGGAATTTCCTTATAAATGTGGTAAAGAGCAGACATTTCAAGGGTAGTCACATCGTCATTTGAAGTAGATTTGGGCAATATAGTGGAGTAGACGATGCAATACAATTCATAGAAAAATAAGTTCAAATTAGCAGCTTTGAACTTACCAGAACAATCATGATCAGGAGAACAAAGTTCGTCCTTAAAACTGTTTAAGGTCGTGCCTACGGGAAATTCAAATTCCGTGATATCATCTAGCAGAGCACCTTCATTTAGAATATCAAGAATTTTTGCTATGTCGATATCATTGAATTGAATATCGATTCCGGCGAGACGACTTTTAACAGTGAAAGTGTTGTCACGACCCGCACCCTAGAGTAAGGGCACGAGACGTGGGTACGTCCTGCCTATGCCGCAGTGTCGACTGTAGAACGCTGTCATAGGTCAAACATCTAACAATATAAAGGTACCTGTACAGTATATACACTCCGAATGGAGGTGACATAGCAAATACAGTCTCAATCACATCTAAGGTAGAGCATGATAAAAGATAGATAAAATATGAAATCTACAAAGAGATACAGCCGATAGATACTTAAAATTAATACTATACAAATTAAGCATTCATTAAATTCTAGGATTAAAGTATGTTATAGATCTTTGTGTTAGCTTTCCAAAACTTTAAACGGATCGCATTTTCGTGTCTGGAAGCTCCCGGGATCGCAAAAACACCGAAATGCGTTCGTCTTTCGTACAGCTGACACTCAAATAATTTTACAGAAAGTTTCAGAACGAATTTGGCTTATTAAAATATATATTTGGAAATCTAACTTCGATACGGTTCTTTTAAAAAAATAGGAGATAAATCGGAGTTTTAAGCTAAAAGTTATGACATTTCTAAGTTGCTATTGCTACTAAAAACGTGGATACATATTATGACGAATTTAGGTAGTTTGAGACAAAAGAAACACAAGTATATAACATAATATATCAAGAACTCACTCTCTACAGTAATATATATATTTGAGACACTATAGAACACATCTCCAATACAAAAAAATGAGATTAAACATGTAATAATTCATTCATACATAACAACAACACATAGTGTGTCCAAATTTAGGGTTTTCCCACATAGACACAACCACAACACAAAGGACACTCCTATGACCTCCAAATGGACACAAAATGGACACAAATGGAGATACAATCAAGGGGGTCATTCCTATGGGTTCAAAATATTTTTATATGCATGAGGGTTTGGATTAGAGGGTAGATTATACCTTCCGGGAGAGAGATTCAAAGGAAAATCCTTCCGACACGACACCGACACGTAGAAATTCTAAAAGGACACGAAGGAGCTCCGAATCCTCCCAAACTTGGCTAGCACCCTCTAACCATGGAGTAGAGGAGAAATGAAGAAGATTTGGTGGAAGAAGGCATTGATTTGGAGATGAAATCAATGGAGGTTCATCTCTAAATTAATTTGGGGAAAAACAAGAGAGAGAAAGTGGATGAAAACAAATGAATGAAGGAGTGACTCACTCCTTATCCGCCCCATAGTTGGCTGCCCAAAAAGGGTGAGGTGTCCCCTATTTGAATGTCCAAAATGCCCTCCACTAATCTATTTGATTTAAATTAGGATTGGGTTAAAGGTTGAGGTCAATTTAGTCTAGTTTTAAGTCTCTAATTAAACTAAACATATCCATAAATAATTAGTCTAACTACTAACTAAAATTAATATCATGTGGACTAAAATTAATATCATGTGGGCCATGCCTAACTAGTGTGTGGGTCCCACTAGAGTCAAACTACCCCCCCGGGTCCCTGTTTCAAGTAGGATTGAGTCAAAATTCGAACCCGACTCAAATAACCCCAAAACAATATCATAAATAATAAAATAAATTTCAACCCCAAAATAATATCATAAATAATAAAAAAAAATTCAAAAATATTCAAAAATGTAAAATGACAAAAATACCTCAGTTTCTGAAAATTGGGGGTGACAAATCTATCCACCTTAAAAAAATTTTGTCCTCGAAATTAGAACAAAGCAATCACAGGAAACAAATGCAGAAAACAATCTCATTCAAATACTTTTCAAAAAAAAATCAGCAATAAAAAATCTCTTTGAGGCACATCAAACATTTATAAATAAAAACTGAAACGTATCCGCTACGGACACAAAACCATCACAAAATCACACCTATCAAAGGTCAAAATCAACAATCACCAACGCAATAAATATCAAAATAATTCAAAGAGGTCAAATATAAAATATCCTTAGGCCAGAAATGACATTAAAATATCCTAATCACATGGTTATGCTCTAGGTCAAACAGTCTCTAGGGTTTCACTAACAAAACATCAAAATCACAAGTCATGATTTTAAATAGTTTTAAAATGATTTAAAAATTACCAAAAATCATATCATGATTTAAATGTCAAATTAATAAATGATTAAAATTACAAAATTTCAAAATTACCCTCATTTTAGAAAACTGGGTGTTACAAGTCTACCCACCTTAGAAAAATTTCGTCCTTAAAATTAAAATGTTCATACTCCTTCTAGGTCAAACCCCCCACAATCAAAGTCTCAGAACTTAAACAATCATAGATTTAAAAGGATGACATACAGGGTCATGACATACGGTGGTAGTGAAAGTCTCATCTAGGTATACTAGTCATGCTAAACCAAAACGGTCATAGGGTATCAAAACACACAAGCAATCTAGGGTGCTAAACTAGAAAAGATACAGAAATAACAATCATCAGGACTGTAAGGCAGTCTACCATCCTATATGAAAATTGGTACTTATCAAAATAAAATAAAGTTAACTACCATTTATCTAATAAGGGGTACTATTCAAGAAAATCAAAATCAAAAGTTAAAAAATGAAAGCCAATTGCATGGAAATCCAATCACAATATATTTATATATATAGCGTTAGAAAGGAAAAAGCTAGCATTATGTACAAGTTATGTAGTTCGTGTGTGTATGGGTATATGTGGACATGTTCATATGGTTAGATAATAGGCGTGTGTGTATGTAAAATATACATGAAAGTGCATAGGAGGATTTGGGTTTCAAATAATAACTATCAAGTTACACTAATCATGGCATATTGGATAAACAATCTACAATACACAACTCATTTGCTCATAACATGCATGGCTAACCATGTATATATGTATATATAAAGAGGTAGAGATTTAGTTATGTATCTATATACATTATAACATGTATGTATAAACTCTATATATATCTATATAGATATATGAACATAACATAGAGATGAAGGGTTAGGTTACATGGCAGTGTATACTATGTTAGATTGTGGGTGTCACTATACAGGGTTATAACTTTAGTAATGAAAGGTTAGACCCAGTTTTAGTTCAGCATTTACATACAAGAATCTGAAATAAGCTAACATTTAAACCAGTGTAATATTAACCAACCCAATGTTTATCACAACCTAACATGTAAGAGTATAAACCTAACATCATATCCCTACATACAACAATGTACATAGCTCCAAAATATTGCATTTTTAAAAAAAAAATAAAACAACAAATTGAACTAAACATTTGGAATCCAGTATTAAGGGTTGATATGCACACAGTCTTAGATTTGACAAATTCAAACATAAAATTCAACCAATTTTTTTTGAATTAAAACCCTATGTATAACATACATGTGCAGTGATGTAAACATAACTAATAACATGAAATTTATATTTGAATTACAAATTTTAACTGGAAATGCAGAGAACCAGTCTCTGTTACTGTACTGTATCAGAAATATTGGGGTTTTGAAAATTTAAACATCAATTAATATGTATTTAGATAGGTTGGAAATCGAAGTGTAGCATGCATACTTGTCAGGCAAAGAGTCTGTGTCCACTATATATATATTCTCATGTCCCAATATAAAAATTAAATTCTACATCAAGACCAACATTTAGATTCCTACCAAGATTGCAAAGTAGGTGATTGACGTAATCAAGACAGTTTTATTATTATTATTATTTAATACAAAAATAATAGCAAGAAAGTAATAACGATAAAATCTGTTTTGCTTATCTGTTTAAAGAAAGAACCATTTTGAAACCCAGAACTATAATATCAATTACAAGATAAGGTCTAGCAAAATCATCGGTTCATTGTATTAAGAAGAAACTCATAGCAAGAAGTTACACAAGAGTTTATAAAAACAACTAAACCTACTCCTAAGTTAAATAATGAGAAGCAAAACAAAACGAACAAATAATAATTTTTTTTTGAAGGACTGGAACAAAAGTAGAGAAAACATGTTCGAAAACATTTAAGGTACAATCTGATAATCATATGCGTCTATCCAAAATCATGGTACTCTAAATACTCGTCATACTAGTAAGCAAGGCTACGATAATCACAGAGTCCTCGACTTAGGCACATACCTCTAGAATCATGGTATTTAAAATTTTTGCGATGCCGCTAGCTTTGCTGCGAAAACCTTAAATTCCCACACCCGAGAAATATATCCAAAATCAGACTATATGTCCTCACCATGCTGGCTAATATGACTGTAGAAGACTAGATTCCATAACTTAGATGACCTAGTCCATATGATTTTATCTTGACAAAAATTAAATTAAATCAACAATGGATACCCAAAAATCAAATTTATCAACGAACATCAAGATTCAAAACTGAACAATAATCCATCAAATCATATAAATACAAACTCGGATGCAACAACTAACATCAAGATTCAAAACTCCACAATCATCATCAAAATCAAGTTCAACAACAGAAAGTAAAGATAAATCAAATCAAGGGAAGAAGAGTTTTTTTCAAATCGAAGTTAAAATAAGATTCTTAAGGGTCATACCAGGAATCTCTCAAAAAATCCTAACTGTGATTGAGTACCCTCAAAAATATATCCTAATTCTACTGCAGGCTGTAGTGGTACTCTAATTCGAATACCACTACACAAACTCGACCTGCATGGGCTACCACTAAAAACGTGTCACGACCCGCACACTAGAGTAAGGGCACGAGACGTGGGTACGTCCAGCCTACGCCACAGTGTCGACGGTAGAACGCTGTCCTAGGTCAAACATCTAACAATATAAAGGTACCTGTACAGTATATACACTCCGAATGGAGGTGACATAGCAAATACAGTCTCAATCACATCTAAGGTAGAGCATGATAAAAGATAGATAAAATATGAAATCTACAAAGAGATACAGCCGATAGAAGTCTAAGTGTCTAAGATACACAAACTCAGAAAACATCTCAAATCTCAAATACAGTAATCCATAGAATAAATACAGCTCAAGACAACTGAAAATAAGCTATAAAAAAAACCCTAGCTATCTATACAACCTCTACTGTGTCTCATCTAGGCTAGCAGGCAACCTCCAGGCTATCTGTAAAATTTATCAACAGGTCCAGTCAGGACAGGAGCGAGCACAATACATCTCAACAGTTCATAGCAGGTTAGAAAATATAATCATGCAGTAAAGTAAGATACAGGTACTGAAAGAAATACATTATGTAAACAAAGAGAGAACTGTAATAGAAATATCTACTATAATAGAAAGCTAACAGTGGCTAGTGAGTCAGAGTACAATATAGATATGTAAATGGCATATGATGATTCTGATCAGATACTACGGAATGATTCTGATGAGATACTACTTGGGTATTATTCATATGTCCACTTCTACTCCCCCGTACCCCCAATCAATACACAAGGATCCAACCAGGTTATGTTATGATTTTATGCAAAGGCCCCCGAAGGGTGGTACATGGAAGTTCCATAAATGGGGATTCTAGAAAAACCCAATAAATGGGATAAGGATTCAAGGAAGACTCTGTGATCATGAGAGTACATGTCACAAGTGATCAATGAACCAATGAAGTATAGTGATACGCCATGTAAGTGAAACGCACAGAATATGAAGTACCCGATGCTCCCTGAGGATAACATCTCAAGAAGGGATCCATATAGTACCAATCCGTGTGACCAACGTGACAGTATCAAGTAAAGTAATTGAAAGCAGGAAAATAATTCTAAGCAGGATATGAAATGATCAGAGAATGTACTCGCCTGCTATCTGAATGTCCAAAGGAAATGTACTGTCCGAGGAGAGGTGTCTAGCTCCTATTTAGAACAGCACAAGTCACAACAAGTCCAAAATGGTAAAATACAGCTCTACTATGCATTCTACATGATTCTAGGTCATTCTAGGTCAAAGTCAACTCTTGGTCAACTCTGGTCAACCGTACTAGTCAAACTAGGTTAATTAGGCAGTACTAGGTCTAAACCTAGACTAACAAGTCTCATTAGGCCTAACCAAGCCTAGACTAACACTCACACAAAATCACAAAGCTACACAAGTTATCAAACACACATTACATATATATTCATATATATTTTTATTACAAGCAAGGTGCATAAAGACAAGGAGTGAGTGATACATGAATGTGGATATGGCAATGTGTACATAGCAGTACAATGTGTTCAAGTGTGAGGGTGTTATGTTAGAAGGATAATATTTAGCAAGGGTTCATTGTGTCACATAGAAGAAATAACATGTAAAGCATAGGTTTAGCATGTGTGTGTGGGGGTGTTAATCATAACAAAAGGGTTTATTTATACATCAAAGGGTTTACTCATAACAGTAAGTAGGTTTTATGTGTATTCATGCTTGGGGTTACTGTCAACATGTAGAAGGGGGTTTTAACATATGAATATGGTGCTAAGTGCTAATATGGCATCATACATTCCTATCATGTTGGCATTCATATATAGCATACATTCATACTTGGTTACGTTACTTACTTACATATGGATACTTGCATACATGTTTCAATACCTTGCATTACCCACATGCTTGTATTTCATCAATTCATTCATGCATTGCATTGCATTGCATTGCATTCATTCATTCATGCACCTATACATACATATTTGAATACATTATATACACATTATATCATTTATGCATACCCTATATTATATTACGTTCTTTTAACACACACACATATATATATATATATATGTACACATGCATACATACATATTTGTACATACAAGGATATACAAAATGCATATGTCTTCTACTTAAAATCAATACTGTACAAATTAAGTATTCATTAAATTCTAGGATTAAAGTCGGTTATAGATCTTTGTGTTAGCTTTCCGAAACTTTAAACGGATCGCATTTTCGTGTCCGAAAGCTCCCGGGATCGCAAAAAACACCGAAACGCGTTCGTCTTTCGTACATCTGACACTCAAATAATTTTACAGAAAGTTTCAGAATGAATTTGGCTTATTAAAATATATATTTGGAAATCTAACTTCGATACGGTTCTTTTAAAAAATGGGAGATAAATCGGGGTTTTAAGCTAAAAGTTATGACATTTCTAAGTTGCTATTGCTACTAAAAACGTGGATACATATTATGACGAATTTAGGTAGTTTGAGACAAAAGAAACACAAGTATATAACATAATATATCAAGAACTCACTCTCTACACTAATATATATATATGAGACACTATAGAACACATCTCCAATACAAAAATATGAGATTAAACATGTAATAATTCATTCATACATAACAACAACACATAGTGTGTCCAAATTTGGGGTTTTCCCACATAGACATAACCACAACAAAGGACACTCCTATGACCTCCAAATGGACACGAAATGGACACAAATGGAGATACAACCATGGAGATCATTCCTATGGGTTCAAAATATTTCTATATGCATAAGGGTTTGGATTAGAGGGTAGATTATACCTTTCGGGAGAGAGATTCAAAGGAAAATCCTTCCGACACGATACCGACACGTAGAGATTCTAAAAGGACACGAACGAGCTCGAAATCCTCCCAAACTTGGCTAGCACCCTCTAACCATGGAGTAGAGGAGAAATGAAGAAGATTTGGTGGAAGAAGGGGTTGATTTGGAGATGAAATTAATGGAGGTTCATCTCTAAATTAATTTGGGGAAGAACAAGAGAGAGAAAGTGGATGAAAACAAATGAATGAAGGAGTGACTCACTCCTTATCCCCTCCCATTGTTGGTTGGCCAAAAAGGGTGAGGTGTCCTCTATTTGAATGTCCAAAATGCCCTCCACTAATCTATTTTATTTAAATTAGGATTGGGTTAAAGGTTGAGGTCAATTTAGTCTAGTTTTAAGTCTCTAATTAAACTAAACATATCCATAAATAATTAGTCTAACTACTAACTAAAACTAATATCATGTGGACTAAAATTAATATCATGTGGGCCATGCCTAACTAGTGTGTGAGTCCCACTAGAGTCAAACTACCCCCCGGGTCCCCGTTTCAAGTCGGATTGAGTTGAAATTCGAACCCGACTCAAATAACCCCAAAACAATATCATAAATAATAAAATAAATTTCAACCCCAAAATAAGATCATAAATAATAAAATAAATTTCAAAAATATTCAAAAATGTAAAATGACAAAAATACCTCTGTTTCTGAAAACTGGGGTTGACAAGTGTCAAGAGTAAAATTGCAATAAAATAAACGAATACCATTAGTTGCAATTGGATATGAATGAATAACAAGGTTATGCAATCCTAATGCTTCAAAGTATGTTCGATAGGACGAAAAGATAGTCCATTTAATCGATGTACCAGGGCATATGTTGCGAATCGAGAAATCTACATACCATAAAAGTGATTGATCATGGGTTTGGAAGAAAAACCCATTGAACGCCCTATCGTCCGTTTGGACGGGTGAAAAGAGGGATTCATGGATTGGATCCGAAGACGAGGCCACTTCACTAGCCGTCGTCTTCTTCTTTTTGAAGGGGTTGAAGTTCTTAGGCATTATTTATATGAAAAATATTACAAAATTGAAAACGAGAGAAGGAGGAGGCTATACCTTCTGAGATTTGAGTATATGGAAGAGAGCGAAATACTCTATACGAATCCAAAATTTGGATCGAAATCTCCAAAATAGTTGAGAGCAACGGGTTAAAGAAAAACTAGGGTTTTGGAGCTCGGGCGCGGCTGCTGCTACTGTGTTTTGAGGGTTTTGGAGGGGATGAATAGGTAGGGGTCACTTGATTCTGACTTAAAAGTACCCGACACCAACAGAACTCAACCGAATCCGGTTGGATTTCGCCTGGGATTCTGTTGAGGTATTTTTGAGCAAAATTAAATTCAATGCCACTTTATATTCATCAATCCTTTTTTAATTATTTAATTCCAAGTTTAATTATTTTAAATTTCAATTAATATAATTAATATTATTTTATGAATTAAATTTCGTTACGTAGCTACTGTCTAATATTAGTTGTAGGGGTACTGTCCCAGCTAATGGAGGTTTACCGAGGAACATTTAAATATCGTTTCACTTTAGCCGTAGTTGTGGTGACAGACAGACCCTTTGTAGACTTGTATCGAAAACAGTTTTGTATATTGAAAGATAATTAATAAAACAAAATTAATTAATATTTTTGACATCTAAAATTCCTAATTCTCGATGTAAATAATTGAAACGATCTTCCATTAATAGTTTTGTAAAGATGTCAGCTAATTGGTTCTCTGTGTCTACATATACAAGGTCTATATCTCCATTTGTTTGATGATCTTTAAGAAAATGATGCCGAATCTTAATATACTTAGTGCGAGAGTAACATACATGATTCTTAGTTAAATTAATAGTGCTAGTGTTATCATAGAAAATGGGTATGTGTGAATATTATAAACCAAATTCTTCTAAGGCTTGCTTCATCTATAAAATTTGTGCACAACAACGTCCTGCGATGATATACTCAGCCTCAGTAGTTGATAATGTGCAGAATTTTGCTTCTTGCTAAAGCAAGAGACTAGAGCCTTACCTAGAAAATGACACATGCTGCTAATACTTTTTTTTTCTACTTTACATCCAGCAAAATTAGCATCCGAGTAACCAATTAGGTCAACGGACATAGTTTTGGGATACCACAAGCCGACAGAAGAAGTGCCTTTAAGGTATCGAAAGATACGCTTAACCGTGCACTAGTGTGATTCCTTAGAGTTAGCTTGGAAACATGCACACAAGAAAATACTAAACATTATATCAGGACGACTAGCAGTTAAATAAAGTAAACTACCAATCATACCTCGATACCTACGTATGTCGACTGGTTTGACTTGTTCATCAGTATCAAGCTTGGTTGAAGTTTCCATCGGAGTGGCAAGAGGTTTGACGGTTTCCAGATCAAACTTCTTTAGTAAGTCTTTTGTGTACTTGGCTTGATTAATGAACGTCTTAATGTTGGTTTGTTTGATTTGCAGTCCAAAGAAGAATTTGTGTTCCCCATCATGCTCAAACTCATTCTGCATATACTTTGAAATTTTTAACAAAGAGATTCATCAGTAGATCCAAAGATAATATCGTCAACGTAAATCTGAATTAAAAGAAGATTTTCATTAAAAGATTTTATAAACAGTGTAGTGTCAACCTTGCCTTTTGTAAAACCGTTATCAAATAGAAAAGAGCTTAAACGATCATACCAAGCATGCAAACTGTATAAGGCTTTCTTTAACTTAAAAACTTGATTAGGATTTTTGAAATCAGTAAAACCTGGAGGTTGAGCTACATAAACTTCTTCATTAATAAAATCATTAAGAAAAGCACTTTTAACGTCCATTTGAAAAAGCTTAAAATTATGAAAACATGCAAATACACATAACATGCGAATGGATTCTAATCTCGTAACTGGGGCATATGTCTTATCATAGTCGATACCTTCCTCTTGGTTATATCCTTGAGCTATGCGTCGAGCCTTGTTACTGAAGTACAAGTAGGCAACTCTAAAGGAGGGTGAATAGAGTTTATAGTAAAAAATTGATCAAAAAAACTTAAACTCTCTTCACCAACTAAATAATTAGAGTAAAAGAAATACGGAAATAAAGAGTGGATAGCAAGTACAACACAACAAGAATTTTAACCTGGTTTTCTTCGTGGAGGACTAGTCCAGGCCTGAGAACTCTAGCTCAGGATTAAAATCTACTATTTATGAAATAGGGTTACAACCACGTGCCTTTTCACAGAAGAGCACGCCAAACTTCTTTCAATGATCGCTTTAGCGAAACTTGGACTTTTCCAAGTGACTTACAACTTCTTGCACTTCAAACTTCTAGCTGGATCGTACCGAGCAACTTGGACGGTAGGAAAGTTTGAATGCTAAGTGGATGGGAAGGTAAGGCTCTTTAATATATAGGCTATGTAGGAGAAGAAGAAGAGAAGATTGGATGGTTTGAAATGAGAAAAACCAAGGCCTATTTATAGGGTTCGGGGTAGGTAGAATTCGGCCAGAATTCTGTATGTAGAATTCAAATTTTTGGCCGTTGGACAACTAGCAGTGATCAAGACCTAAAAATTAGCATCCTGTAATTTAGGGGGCAGAGTTCGGCTCGAACTCTATGTGGAGGCAGAGTTCGGCCCGAACTCTGTCTCCTATGGACAGAATGTTCTCAGTGGCCTTTTTGGATGAATGGGTTGATTGGGATTTGGGCTAAGTAAACCTATAAATCTACGTCTAGCCCAAAGTTTCTCAGTATGACCCAACGTACATCATCCTATACTCAAAAACAATAAAAAATACAGACTCCAGTATACACAGAATAGTAAATCTTCAAGCAGCTGTGATCTTGAACCAATGAACTGAGTAGATTGATTTCGAGCTCGATGTGTCAAATTGGACTATGACAAATATTGTTTTGTTAATTTTCAAGATTAGGTTGAATATGATCCTGTTTGGGTCAACAATCTCCTCCATTTTGATAATTGACAAAACATGATATTTGTATGTCTCAATATTCATACCTGGACATATAATGGCTCCCCCGTACTTGAACAAACGTACTCCCCCATAAACTGATATTTCCTGTGATAAGTACTCATCCAAATATACATATCCAAGTATACACAATTCATAGTGCTAATACAAATAGCAATGGTTCACAATTCATAGTACTAAGACAAATAGCAATGGTTCTCCCCCTTTTGACAATCAGCAAAAATGGAGACAAAAATAGAGAGGTAATAAAACTACCATCCACATAATAAAAGAGAACATGCAAGTAGTAGTACTAACTAAGAGCAAACTAAGCCAAAGAGTTTAAAAACATAAAAACATAAAAATATAAAAACATAAGCAAAAAGAAATATAGTGCCAAAATAAAAATAGTCCGAATCATCAGTGGCAGTACAATAGCCATATCCATCAAGGTGCATGTGAAGGCCGCGTTCCATCAGAACCGGTACAACAGGGATCCACAAATGCAGAAGTCGGATCAAGATAGCAACGAACCCAAGAATCGTCAATGCGATAACCGTCGCGAGACGGATCACGCATCATTGGAATCGGCATCATCGGATGGGAGGCCATAGAGTAATGAATGTTGTGGATGGAGTTGCTGAGGGCACTCATCTGCAGAGTGGTGCGGTAGTCCATCTGCGTCCAGCGATCATCCATCTCAGCCCAGCGCTCGTCTTCCAAACGAAAGCGATCGCGAAGCATAGTCTGAATAGAGTCCAGTGTAGCAGTAGAATCGGGAGCAGGTGAATCGGGAGAAGCAAAAGGTGTAGGAGAGTCAGGCTCCTCAGCAGCATCAGACTCAGAAGAGGCTACAGCAGCAACAGTTCTCCTTGCCTTAGTCAGAAAGGCAGGAGGGGACAAGGACTGACATTGATCCAATGGGACATAAAAGGCACGAAAAATCAAAGGAAGATACATGGCATAAACCAAAGATTTTGGTTTAGGCCTAGCACGAATCATCCAATCCATTATCGTGCGAGGAAAGTTGAAAGGGACGCAAAAGTGGAGAAAGAAAAGAGCAGTAATCTCAAAGTAAGTAACTTCATCAGTCGATCCAGCTTTGGACAAGACCGAAGAAAATATAATACGATGAAGTTCATAAAAATGATTATTGAGATGTTTAGCCATAACTTTTCGAGGAGAAGGATTTGGAGAACAAAGATCATCCTTGAAACTTTCCAATGTGGTCTCACGGGGGAAAACAAACTCCCGGACATCATCAAGCCGTTCCCAAGTCTTGGGGTCGGGCAAACCAAGAAGGTCGGCTAACTCAAAATCATCAAAATATATGTCTATACCGGCGATACGTAAGTAGATGCGGTCGCGATCATAAGTCATGTTGTAATAACATTTGAATGGCATTCACATAGATTGGTTCACGAGTTGCAACAAGTTCATCGAGACATAAGTCACGAAAGTTAGGAAGAAAGTCGAAAAATACAGTAAACTTAATAGGGTGTCCGACAAAGACACTACGATGATAAAAGTCGGCGAACCATGCGTTAGACGCATCTAAGGACACAAAATTACGTTCATCGTATGTGTCAGGATTGATGGGTGGAGGTGGGTTAAAAAGAGGGTGGATCATGTTAGGAGGAAGATGAGAAATAGATTGTGGTGGAGGATTAGGTTGTGGATTTGGGTTAGGATTAGTAGTGGATTCACCAATACTTCTCTTTTGTCTCTTATCCTACCAAGCAACCTAGGTGCCATGAAAAAAAAATTGAGTTTGAAGAGAAAAAACATACCTTAACAAAAAAGACCTAAGAAGGAGGAGAAGAACTCCAAGAGTGACTTCCTTGAGTTTGGAGAGAGATTTCCCAAGGATTAGAGACTTCTAGGGTTAGAGTTTTGAAAGAAATATGTGTGGAGATGTATGAAGAAAGCAATAGAGGAAAAAGAGAGACAATCTCGAATATATGTTGCTTTGGTCGGCTGGTCGGGTGAAACATGAGCCATTGGATGAAGATTAGATCAACGGCTGAGAGTGATCTGAGGTTCTGGAACAAGGAGTCCGAACTCGGCCCGAACTCTGGCTGGGGCAGAGTTCGGCCAGAGTTCTGGTCCCTTGGGCCAAAACATCAAGCAGAAAAAAAGGCCAAAGATATGAATAAGACAAGATGTAGAATTTTCAAGTGAGACGGGCTGTAATATAAATTAACCTTATAATAACTAAGGAGTTATGACATAAGGCAATATGGTGAAGCTGCTATGAGGTAGCTGCAGGGGCCAGATCCCAGCTAGCGGTAGTCCGAAGACTAGTGCACCGTGTCACTTAGGCTTTTATGCCTTGTTGTCAGGAGGACCCTTTCGGCTTGTACCTATAACAAAGTCAGCATAGAGAATCGTGACACAATCGTTAATTATGTAGGCCAATTTAATGTATAAATGTTTGATCTAAAATTCCTAATTTACGACAAAGAAAATTGAATCGCTCCTCGAATAATGGTTTTATAAAGAAATTGGCCAACTGATGATCAGTGTTAATAAATTCTAAATTAATATTACCATTCTGTTGGTGATCACGCAAAAATTGGTGATGAATTTCAATGTGTTTCGTGCGTGAGTGACATATGGGGTTCTTAGTGAGATTGATAGCACTAGTGTTATCACAAAATATAGGAATATGCATAAAAGATAAGTTAATAGTCTTCAAAGGTTTGCTTCATCCACACAATTTGTGCACAACAACGACCAACTGCGATATATTCAGCTTCCGTTGTGGATAGTACGATAGAATTCTGCTTCTTGCTAAACCAAGAGACTAGAGCCTTTTCTAATAAATGACACGTGTCGCTAGTACTTTTACGGTCGACCTTGCATCCGGCGAAATTAGCATCACAGTAACCAATGAGGTCAAATGATGTTGATTTGGGATACCATAGGCCCACTGTAACGGTACCCTTAAGGTATCGAAAGATACGCTTAGCGGCGGACATATGTGATTCCTTAGGATTTGCTAGATATTGAGCATACAGGCAAACGCTAAACATAATATCAGAGAGACTAGCAGTTAAATAAAGTAGACTGCCTATCATACCTCAATACTTACGTTGATCAACAGGTTTGCCACTTTCATCAGGTTCTAGTTTGGTTGTAGTAGCCATTGGAGTGCCGATTGGTTTGACATTGTCAAGGTCAAATTTCTTCAGCATGTCCTTTGTATACTTTGACTGACAGATGAAAGTTCCATGTGACGTTTGTTTGACTTGCAGTCCAAGAAAGTAATTGAGCTCCCCCATCATGCTCATCTCAAACTCGGTCTGCATACACTTAGCAAAATCTTGACAGAGAGTTTCATCAGTAGAACTAAATATAATATCATCAATGTAAATTTGCACTAAAAGAATAGTGTCTTTGAAAGATTTTATAAAGAGTGTAGAATCAGTTTTCCCTTTGAAAAATCTTTATCAAGCAAGAAATTGCTTAGACGTTCATACCAAGCTCTAGGGGCTTGTTTGAGGCCATATAGCACTTTCTTGAGTTTGAAAACGTGGTCAAGAAATTTATGATTTTCAAAACCAGGGGGTTGTTTTACAAAAACTTCCTCCTTAATAAATCCATTCAAGAAAGCACTTTTAACATCCATTTGAAACAGTTTAAAGTTTTGAAAGTTAGCAAATGCACAAAGCATCAGAATGGATTCAAGTCTTGCAACAGGAGCATACGTCTCATCGTAGTCGATACCTTCCTCTTGGTTGTATCCTTGAGCTACTAGACGAGCTTTGTTGCGTGTAACTGAACCATCTTCATTTACTTTGTTGCAAAAAACCCATTTTGTACCAATCATCGAATGATTAGCTGGCCTAGGAACAAGTTTCCAAACCTGGCTCCTCTCAATTTGGTTGAATTCTTCTTGTACGGCAGAAATCCAAAACTTATCATTAAAAGCTTCTAAAACATTTTTAGGCTCAATTTGTGAAATGAAGGCAGTGCTAGCAATGGAGTCTCTCAATGATGATCGAGTACTTACTCTGCGTGAAACCTCACCTATGACCAAGTTTTCTGGATTTGACGGCTTGACAGAGAATTTCTTTAGTAAGCCCTCCAGAGAATTGTTTTTAGTGGTGGTATTCATCAGCGTAGAAGTCGATGGCTCAATATCATCGTCAGGAGTGGCTGCTGCACTATTATCTTCATCAAAAGTCATATTTGTAGACTCTTCCACAATTAATGAGCGTTTGTTGAACACTCTATATCCCTTGCTCTTGGCAGCATAGCCAAGAAATATACCATCGTCAGCTTTGGCATCAAATTTGCCTAAGTTGTCTTTAGTGTTAAGGATAAAACATCGACAACCAAAAACTCTAAAATAAGAAACATTTGGAGTTCTTCCAAACCAAAGCTCATAGGGTGTTTTTTTCGTAATGGGTCGAAAGAGCACCCTATTTAAAATGTGGCATGCTGTACTGACAGCTTCAGTCCAAAAATATTTCGGAAGTAATAATTTATTCAGCATAACTCTAGCCATATCGCCAAGAGTTCTATTCTTTCGCTCTACAACACCATTTTGTTGAGGAGTTCTAGGACGAGAAAACTCATGATCAAAACCATTTAAATCACAAAACTTTTCAAAATCAGTATTTTCGAATTCGCCTCCATGATCACTCCGGATTCGAGTAATTATGTAGCCTTTTTCGTTTTGAACCTTTTTAGCAAAGATTTTGAAAACAGAAATAGCATCACTTTTGTTTGTAAGAAAGAAAACCCAAATGAATCTAGAAAAGCCATCTACTATAACAAAGGCGTAGAGTTTTCCACCAAGACTGGCTACTCTACTAGGACCAAATAAGTCTATGTAAAGTAATTGCAAGGGTCTAATAGTACTTACAGTATTTATGGAATGAAATGAGGACTTGGTTGCTTTATTTAACTCACATTCAGCACATACCGTGTTCCTTTTGAATGTGATGTCGGACAAGCCTCTTACTAGCTTCTTAGTCGATAGCCTGTATATAGTATCCATGTTGGCATGACCAAGACGTTGGTGCCAAAGTAGTCTCTCATCCTTGTTGACGTAGAGGCATCTCCCTGCACTGTTAGTAATGCTAGAAAGATAGAACATGTAAATGTTGTCCTCTCTTATCCTTTCTAAAGCGATGTCTCCCGTTGACCTATTATAAATGTAGCATTTATTTTGTCCAAAGTTAATATCACATCCGTGATCAGTAAGGTAGCTTATGCTGAGCAGGTTATGCTTTAACTCGGTCACTAGGCAGACATCCTTAATTATAGGAGAAGGAGGATGACCAATAGTACCATTACCTATGATGTATCCTTTTAAGTTGTTGCCGAAGGATACATATCCTTCCCTCTTCATCGATAGTGATACGAAAAGATTTGCGTCTCCCGTTATATGTTGCGAGCATCCACTATCGAGAATCCACTTACTTTTAGTTGAGGAGGGAAGGTCCATATACATCAAGAGTAGATGTGACCTTTGGTACCCAAGTTCTTGTGGGTGCTGAAATTTTAGTTTTTGGCACCCGTGCATATAGATTTATATATACTAATCTCCTAATTCTACATTGTAGTGAGATGTGTCCATGCAATCCACAATAGGTACAAGTGGCATGCCTATTTGTATTTGGTGAATGTCTATATGTAGCATGGTGTAAATTGTATAGAATAGCAGGATAGTGATTATATGTGGCAGCAGAATGATGGTAATGACTATATGCAGTTTGGTGGTGATTTTGTCTATGTATAATATAGTGATGATTAAATCTATATGTATCATGGTGATTGTGTGTTGCAGTAGAATGATAGTTATGAGATAATTTCTATGTGCATGTGGTTTGTGTGCTATATGGAAGTGCGTGTATATGTAAGCATGTTTGCATGTTGCAGGTGGATGACGTATTTGACTATTTTGAATGGTCTTGTGCTTTGTGTGTGTCTTATGTGATTGGGTTTGAGGTTGAGCAACCTGTTTTCCCAATCTAATCTCTAATTTCTTAGAGACAGCATACAGTTCAGTACACTTAGTATTCAAACCATCAATTTTACCAATAGAGATCTTGTGTCTATTCTTTTCTTCAGCAAGCTCAGTGTTGAGTGCTGTGATCTCACGTGTTTGCTTTTCAATACGTACTTCGGCATCATGTAGGCTTAGTTTAAGCTTCGACACCTCATTAGTGACTTTCTTGGGTGAAGTGTCTCTAACATTATCAAGCAAAGAAGAGAGTTTTTGAATCTCGACTTCATAGCTTTTGATCTTCTCCTTGGCATGTTTATATTTATTAATGACTTTCTTGTGGTCATTGAGTAAATCATTGAATGCATCGCCAAGTTCATCAAAAGTGAAATCATCGAGAGTTTCGCTAGTTACCTTATCGGATGTTGCCGTTAGGCATACATTGGCGATGCCTTGAGGAGAGTCCTTTTCTTTCTCGGAGTCACTAGCTTCGCTTTCATGCCAAATGCTTGTGTTGGCATATTTTCTTGAGGAAGCCTTCTTGTATGGTTTCTATATCGGTTGCTCTTCTTTGCGAATGGGCAGTCTTTTCGGACGTGTCCAGTCTTCTTGCAGCCGTAGCATGTTGGCTCTTCTTCGTTATCTTCTTGTTGTTCCTTCTTTCTTTGATTGAAGCGGAGGAACTTCTTGAAGTTGCAGACGAGGAGAGCTTGATCATCACCTTCCGAATTGTCGTTATCAGTCTCTTCAGGATCAGTCCTTCGACGATGAGCTTTACGGGAAATTTCTTTTGCCTTTGGAGCAGGCTCTTCGAAGTCTTTGAGGTCAAGTTCATGAGTCATCAACTTTTCCATCAAAGTATCTATGGACATTGTAGTGAGATCATTTCCTTCTATAATGGCTGTCACCTTAGGGTTCTAAATCTTTGGTAGCCTCCAAAGTAGCTTGCGGATCTTCTCGTGATTTGTATATTGTTTGCCGAGAGAGGACAAGGGGTTGATGATGTCGAGGAATCTTGTAAACATTTGTGTGATCGTCTCATTTGGCTTCATCTTGAATGCCTCATATTCTTGAGTGAGACAACTTATTTTTGACTCCTCGACTTGGGTAGTTCCTTCATGCGTCACTTCTAGAAGTCTCCATACTACGTGAGAGGTGCTGCATGTTGAGACCCTGTTAAACTCATTTCTGTCTATTGCACAGAATAAAGCATTAATAGCTCTTGCATCTAGACTCGCCTGTTTCTTCTCTTCGTCAGAATATTTGTCGTGGGGTTTCTCAACGAGATCACCATTGACAACTATCCTGGCAGGCTTTTTGTAACCATCGGTAACAATGGTCCACAGGTCGAAGTCTAGCGACTTGAGATAAAAACTCATCCTTATTTTCCAATAGGTGTAGTTTGTTCCATCAAATAGGGGGGCCTATGAGTGGACTATCCTTCACCGTGATTGAAAAACATGGGTTGAGTGGTTGCCATAGATCAGCTCTAGGATGTTAGTCTTTGATAAGAGAATAGAGCTCTGATACCAATTGAAGTACAGGTAGGCAACTCTAAAGGGGTGGTGAATAGAGTTTATAGCAAAAAATTGATCAAAAAAACTTAAACTCTCTTCACCAACTAAATAATCAGAGTAAAAAAAAATGCGGAAATAAAGAGTGGATAGCAAGCACAACACAACAAGATTTTTAACCTGGTTTTTCTCGTGGAGGACTAGTCCAAGCCTGAGAACTCTAGCTCAGGATTAAAATCCACTATTTGTGAAATAGGGTTACAACGACGTGCCTTTTCACAGAAGAGCACGCCAAACTTCTTTCAATGATCGCGTGACAAAACTTGGACTTTTCTAAGTGACTTACAACTTCTTGCACTTTAAACTTTTAGCTGGATCGTACGGAGCAACTTGGATGGTTGGGAAGTTTGAATACTAAGGGGATGGAAAGGTAAGGCTCTTTAATATATAGGTTATGTAAGAGAAAAAGAAGAGAAGATTGGATGGTTTGAAATGAGAGAAACCAAGGCCTATTTATAGGGTTCGGGGTAGGCAGGATTCGGCCAGAATTCTGTATGTAGAATTCAAATTTTTGGCCGTTGGACAACTAGCAGTGATCAAGACCTAAAAATCAGCATCTTGTAATTTAGGGGGTAGAGTTCGGCCCAAACTCAGTGTGGAGGCAGAGTTCGGCCCGAACTCTGTCTTCTATGGATAAAATGTTCTCAATGGGCTTTTTGGATGAATGGGTTGATTAGGATTTGGGCTAAGTAAACCGATAAAGCTATGTCTAGCCCAAAGTTGCTCAGTATGACCCAACGTACATCATCCTATGCTCAAAAACAATAAAAAATAAAGACTCCATTATACACAGAATAGTAAATCTTCAAGCAGCTGTGATCTTGAACCAATGAGCCGAGTAGATTGATTTCGAGCTTGATGTTTCAAATTGGACTATGACAAATATTGTTTTGTTAATTTTTAAGATTAGGTTGGCTGTGATCCTGTTTGGGTCAACAGTTACGAGTAACTAAACCATTCTCATTAAGTTTATTTTGAAATACCCAGCGGGTGCCAATGACAGGATGATTAATGGGCTTGGGAACGAGTTCCCAAAATTGATTCTGTTCAAATTAGTTTAATTTCTCTTGTATAATATATAACCAAAAATTATTGCTACATGCTTCTACAATAGTTTTGGGTTCTAGCTGTAAAATAAATGCAACACAGAAAACTATATCTCTACTAGAGGAACGAGTACTTACACCCCTGCAAATCTCACATATTACCAAGTCCTTGGGATGGTCAGCCAAAAACTTTATTCTTTTTTGGCAGACTATCAAGGTAGCTGGTTCCGGCATCTGGTTCTGTACGTGATTTGCCTGGAGGATCAGCTGGTGCCATGCTTGAAGGTTCTGTAGGGGTTGTACTTGGTGAACTTATGTCTTTATCATCATCGTCGATTGTCAGTTGATTCAGTTCGTCAAAGGTAACTTTTATTGACTCTTAGATGATCATGGTCCTTTTGTTGAAGACTCGGTACCCTTTGCTTTCGGTCGCATAACCTAAAAATATACCTTTATCGACATTTTCGTCAAAATTTTCCAAATTATCTTTAGTATTAAGAATAAAGCATTTGCAACCAAAGATTTTGAAGTAAGAAACAGATGCTATCCTATCAAGCCATAACTCATAGGGAGTCTTCTTCGATTTAGGTCGAATTAGAACCCTATTGAGAACATAACATGCTGTATTGACAGCTTCAGTCCAAAAGTATTTTGGTAGACTAAACTAGTTTAACATAACTCTAGCCATTTTAGATAGAGTCCTGTTCTTACGTTCCATAACTCCATTTTGTTGTGGAATCCTAGGGCAGGAGAACTCATGCAAATAACCGTGTGTGTCACAGAATTGCTCAAACTCTGTATTCTTAAATTTATCGCCCTGATCACTTCGAATACGATGATCATGAATCCGTTTTCATTCTGAACTTTCTTGCAAAAGGAGGCGAATTCAGACAATGTATCATTTTTGTGTACAAAAAAATATACCCACATGTATCTAGAGAAATAATCTACTATTACGAAAGCATATAACTTACCACCTAGGCTAGCAATTCTATTAGGCCCAAATAAACCCATATGCAGTAATTGTAGAGGTCTAGTAGTACTTACAGCGTTCTTGGACTTAAATGTGGATCAGGTAGTTTTGTTGTTTTAACATTCACTACATACCGTATTCTTCTTTAAAGTGATCTCCGATAAGCCTCATACCAACTTCTTTATGGATAGTTTTGAAATTGTGTCCATGTTTGCATGATCGAATCTCATATGCCATAGTTGACTCTCATCATTCTTGGCGATTAAGCATATACCTGCTTTGTTAGCCTCTTCTAATAGATAGAAAACATATATATTGTACCTTCAAAGATAGTACAACCAATTGAGCTATCAACTATAGTACATTTGTCTTTGACAAAGTTAATACCATAACCATGGTCGCTAAATGGCTTATGCTGAGTAGGTTATGTTTTAACTCGGTTACTAGACATACAACTTTAATCACTAGATAGGGAGCCTTACCAATATTGTCGATACCTACTATATACACTTTAATATTATTACCGAAAGAGACGTATCCTTCCTTCTTCTTCGACAGTATTACAAATAATGAAGCGTCACTAGTCATATGTCGTAAGCAGCCGCTGTCGAGGATCCATTTGCTTCTAGCATGCGTAAGGTGTTCCACCTACAAAAGAATATAAAGATAAAACTTTTGGTACCCATTCCTTGTAGGGTCCTGAAATGTTAGTCTTCGGTATCCATGCACATATCTTTAAATCAACAAGCTTTCTACATGCAGAAAAGATATGACCAATGGTGCCGCGATAATGACATCGAGCATGTTGAGTGTTAGATGCAGTGTGTTGTGTGTGATTGGTAGGTCTTGGTTATCTAGTTGGACATTTATAATAAAATGCATGCCTATTAGTCTTCTTGGGCAAAGGTTTGGTTGCGTTTGGTTTGACAGTGTTCTGGTGTTTTGGTAAGTGACACGTGTTAGGATAGGAAGCAGCAACCTCAGGCTATTTTTCTAACCTAATTTCCAACTTTTTGGAAGTGTCATACAATATATTGTAGTCAGCAGTAAGTGCATCATTTATGACTAGTGCTTGTTGAAGACTTTTCTTCTCTTTGAGTAGGTCTTCCTCTAATTTGGTAACGGCCTTGTCTTTTTCTTCGAATAGTCTTATGGTTTCGTATAACTACAAATTAACAGAAGAAAGCTCACCTACCTCACTAGAATTATCATTACTTCTAACTTCAGCTAGTAGGTCGGTAAGTCTTCATATTTCATCTTTGTACTCTTTGAGTACATTCTTAGAGTTTTGGTATTTGCTACGTAGTTTTCTGTAATCACCTAAGAGGTCACTAAAGGATTCACCTAACTATTCAAAGATAAAATCATCATATGTATCAAACAGGGGTTTAGTGTTTACCTGATCAAATTAACCATACATTTGCAGCGTCGTCTGATTGTTCATCTTCTGAGTCGCTGGCTTCACTTTCATGTCATATGCTTGTGTTGACATACCTTCTGGATGTTCATTTCTTCAGGTAACTCTTGTCATACTTATTACTTTTCCTGGTTGATGATGATGCTGTTGGACAGTCCTTCTTGATGTATCCTTTCTTCTTGCAACTGTAGCATATTGGATCTTTTCATTATTGCTATTTTTGCTGGTATGCTCTTTTGTTCTTCTGTTGGATCTCATGAACTTCTTGAACTTTCTTACTAGGAGAGCTTGATCTTCAGAGTCAGAGTCACTGTCGTCGAAATCATCTTCGACAGTTCTTCTATGTTGAGCTTTGAGAGTGATCGACTTCTCCTTTGGTGTAACTTCTTCAAAGTCTTGAAGTTCCAGCTCGTGAGTGAGTAGCTTACCCATGAATATTTCAAGAGACATAGTAGTGAGGTCGTTCCCTTCAATGATTGTCGTAGCCTTTGGAATCCAGTTCTTCGTGAGAGCTCATAGAAGTTTGCAAATTTTCTTATGGTTATTGTATTCCTTGCCTAATGAAGAAAGAGGATTTACAATATATAGAAATCTTGTAAACATCTGAGTGACGGATTCTTTGGCTTCATCTTGAACGTCTCATACTCCTGAGTAAGTCAGCTGATCTTTGACTCCATGACTTGTGTTGTGCCTTCGCGAGTAACTTTGAAAAGTTTTCACACTTTATTTGATGTTGTACATGTAGATACCCTGTTAAATTCAGTTCTGTATAAGGCACAAAATAAAACGTTAATAGCACGTGCATCAAGATTGGCCTATTTCTTTTCATCTTTAGTATACTTGTCATGGGGTTTCTTAACCAACTCTCCATCAACAAGAATACGTGCAGGCTTTTTATAGCCATCCATCACAATAGACCATAAGTCAAAATCTAGAGATTTTAAGAAGAAACTCATGCGTGTTTTCCATTATGTGTAATTTGTACCATCAAACAATGGAGGTCTGTTTGTAGCCTGGCATTCACTTATGAATTTCACAGTTGCCATGTGTGATACAAAGAGATCTATGTAACAGCAGTATAGATAAGAATATAATAACTGTGTTACCTTGCTTTACCTGTATAACCCGCTCTGATACCAATTGTAGGAACGAAATGTAAAGTGTTATACGCTAGAGGAGGGGGGAGGGGAGAATAGAGTAGGCAGCAAAAAATTAGCTATTTAAAAATGTTAGCAACAAGATCATAGATATATATCAGAAGTATGTAAATAAAAAGCAGAGATCAGAAAGAAAACGCAAACACGATGATGTATACTTATTTCCCTCTTGTGAGGACTATTCCAGTCGGAAGAACTCTAGCTTCCAGTTGAATCCAATTTAGAAAAATACTGCAAATTTTCATCCGAAGTCCTTGCAACTTCTACAACTCGAGCTTTGAAAAGTACTCGACCAACTTCGATTGTGAAGTATCTTTCTTCAATCAAATCTCTGATTACAATCACTCTAAAACTTCTAGACCATACCGCAGTAGCAAATCGACTAGAGGATTGTAACTGGCTTGGGATTTGAAAATAAAATAGCTTAGAACACTTTGGAAAAACATATTAAGCTTAGAGAGAAGAGATGAGAGAGGTGTGTTCAAATGAGGGAAATTCTTCTCTATTTATATTTTTTCGAAAGGCAGAATTCGGGCAAAATTCGGACAGAATTCTTTAAGAGAATCTCGACAAATAGCCGTTGCATCGGTAACTGCGGGATGACCAAGTTCAAAAGCCAACGGGCACTAACCGAACTTGGGCATAATTCGGGCCGAACTCGGGTCGGATTCTTCTAGGGTCCATAGTTAGATTTTTGGGATTTTTGCAATTTGGTTTTTGGGCTTTTTGAAAAGTTTAAAGGTAGTCAGGAGCTTTTTGTAAAATGGGCTATTTTTAAAACAAATGATATTTTAAAAATATTTTGGGATAGTCTTTTTGCTAGTATGACTCTGTGTACATTGTATTTCTAGATTCAATAAAATGTAAAAATTATATTGAATATGAAATACAGACTCATGTGGCAAAATAGCTTCAATCTTGAACGAAACGGTAGTATTTCTCAGCAATCATCCAAGTAGCCCTTATATTGAGACATGGTTAGATCAATTTCTAAAATTAGGTTCGACCATGACCAATGGGCCAACAGGGGCTACCTATCATGCCTCGGTTTCACAGAACCGATCGTCCTTGCTAAGGCGTGATGTCGTGCGAGCCTAGGTTGCGCTCGCGTAAGACGGATTCCATGATGGTCGATTAAAGCAGCTTGCGACGGGATCGTCGCAGAGAAGTCCCAAGCAGAGACGTTGAATAACACAAAGACATGTACAAAATGAAGATCTTTATGGATATTGGAAAGAAGATTATGAGGTCGCAAAGCTAATATTATAAGTCGCTCAAGCTCACTTTCTCTTTTCATACAAACACTTAGCTCTTTCTTCTATAAATTACAATCGCTCATGCCCGAAGGCTTACAACTTTGCCAGTGCTTCATAAGGCGTAGTTCATATATTATGTCCCGTATATATGGAGTCTTCAATACGGCCGCACGCATCGAAACGCCCAGGAACTCCATGCCTCAGCGCATCCAAGCGAGCTCCTCCTCGACGAGCAAGTACCTATAACCTGCGTATAAAAACTGTTGGGTGGTCAGTACACAACCGTACTGGTGAGTGATCCCCTCGCCTACCCATACAAAACCAATACGTTCATTTAGTGAGTGTAACTATTCCTTTGATTGCCTTTCTATTCTTGCCTTAGGATCAATTTGATGACTTAGACTCTTGGCATATTTTTATTGCAACCAATGTGATCGTACTATCAATTCTTTGAGATCGTGCTATGAAATTCAGTTGTGCAAACATCATGGGCATGCCATAAGACCCATTTGTGTGACACACATTGAGGTCGTGCCTCGTAATACAGTATAACTTATTCATACTTGCCTTACGGTCTTTCTTGTTTCAACATAAAACTGACTCGAACCATACTCATAATACTCATAAACCAGTGTTACTGACTCCACAAACGATGCCACAACTCATGCCGAAACATGTGTCTCTGTTATAGCCAAATCTTAGGCTCCATATTTGTGTTGCAAATCATACATACATTTCTTTTGACTCATTTGTGCCGTACTTACACTTCATGTGACAACCGACACCATGCATGTGGATTAATTTTTGCTCAACACACTGACTCATCTATATGAAATATCATTGGCAATGCAAGCTATCTTGGATGTATTGCATATGGGAACAGTTCGAGTACGAGGTACGAACTCTGTCGAAGGTCCCGCAGCCCAGCCTTTGCGACGCACACTTCAGATATGGGTCACACCGCCGCTGAAGGACGCATAAAGCTAGTTCCCCCTAGTCGACCTGTAAAACCCCTCAAAAATTAAAGAAACATTTTTTTTGAATTTTATTTAATTCTAATTTATTTTTATCTTATTTATATTATATAAAAGGACTATAGTCATGGTTGAGTTTGAATATACAAGACGACTTGAAAGTATGGCATACCTAGCGTAGTCGGGTGCTTTAACTAGCATGCTAGCCATGTTAGGAAAGTCATGGTCATACAGTAATCTTTTGTATGTTAACCATTCAAATTATGGCACAAGTTATATTCTATTTAATTAATTAGTTAAGAAAGCCTTTATGACTTTTTAGCAGACCCGGTTGCACCAAACCTTCCCAAACCTCTTCTAAGCCAAACCCAACCCTATGTAGGCATGTTGGGCATTAATAAATATTAATAATTACATATATTTGTATTTAATTTAGATTTGGATTGTATTTCATAGATAGAATTAATTAGTTCTATATTATGAAAGACCTTTTTAATCCTCAATCCAATCAATTAGCCAACTCACCAAACAACCAAATCATGCCAAGTGGACCCCCACCATAGATTATTCGGCCAAGAAACCCTCCATGGTTGAACACCTCATAGGAATAGGTTTCCCACTCCTTTTCATGCATGCAACCCAATAGAGCCCATATATATACATCAACATAGCCCAAACCCTAACCCTAACTTATTTCTTCCTTTCTTTCCATCTCTATAGTCGACCACCCCTCTCTCTCTCTCTCCATATATTTGGCACCACCTTTCCCCCCATAGCCTCCATACATCATCTTCTCCTTTGCACATCTCTCCATCCTTCACAAAAACTTATCTCCTCCACCATACATCCACCCAACCCCTCAAAACAAACCCTAAAAACTCCATCTTCTCCATCTAACCATCCATAGCCATTGCTAACCCTTCCATACTCACCAAAAGAGGATTAACAAGCAAGGATAACAAGAAAGGTTGGAGCTTTGGCAAGGAGAAGTCGGCACAACCTCTCTAGAAGGACCTTTGGTAAGAAAATATGGAGAGATGTTTTGATGGCTTTTGTTAATAAAATATAGGCGTAATATTCATATTTCGGTAGGATCAAAATTTATCCCATTGTGAAGGAACTATGAGTTATTGGTGCCTATTCTCGAAACTAAATTTTATGTCTGTTCATATACATAAATTAGGATTTTTAAGTATTTTTCCATGATTTTAGCAACTCAAATCTGGTCGGGAAAATTTTAGGTCAAAACTAGCTAATTTCGGATAACCAGCTGACCTAGAATGTCCCAAACTTGTAGTATAACTCAACCCTTGTACCTCTATTATGATTCTGTGAAATAAGATATTTTATTACTGTCTAAAATATATCTTTGATTATTTTAGAAATTTTGAGTCATTAATTATGTTCTAGACGAGTTTCGGGTAGACTAGCTGACTTAGTAATCAACTAGTCATAAATATCTTTAGAAATATTAATTCTGGATTTTTAGAAATAAATCTGTAGAAAATTAGTTTAATTATCATTTTATGATATTCATATGATTTTTAAGTATGTTATTAAAGTAGGGGCATAACCGACTAATTAAGAGTTAGAAACCCTAAAACTGTATTTTGATGTCTCGTGGAACCTGTGTGTGATTGTATGTATCTAAATGGTTCCACAAGAGATTGAATATAAGTTTAACATGTTACTTTGACTAATTAATTCGTATCATAATTTTTGTGAGTAGTGACTTAATCTAGTTAATTAATTATCTAGGAGCGTCGGGTTCCGGAGGTGTGGACGAGGGAGCGGCGTTTCATATTCACAGCACGAAATCAGACAAGATACCTTGCCACTTTAGTCTGTGATTTATATATTCTTATTTTCAGTTGTTATTTTCAGTATTTCTTATTTTTGTTATTATAAGACTCTGCGTCCAAGTCACACTTGGGTGCAAGCGACTCTATCGATCGTTTTCTTACTTTTGTTTATTTTGCTTGTATTGACTTTGTGTAGTGACCACCCATTGTTGATGAGATATTGACATATCTCATACGACCTTGTCACTTGCTTTACCACGTGTTGTGAGTCACATGTAGGACACGTGCTCACGTAGTCGGTTGGCCACCGATACGTATGAGGCATACGACGGATAGGAGTAACTGCCAATAGAATTGCATGCTAGTAGACTTGGCAATACTAGAGATCTTATGATTCATGGATGTGACCCTACTAGGCATTAGGTGGAGAGAACATTTCCTTAACGTATGGGCCACTTATGCACTTTCCTATTCCTGATCCTGCTGGCCTTTAACATTCGAGAAATGTTATGCTTTGAGGTCCCTAGTATCCTGATGGGACCATACCTGAGTTACCTACACCTGAGCCAGATGCCCATGTGTTGAAGGTTTATTCTTAACTGTATTTTCATCGTAGCACTGGTATGCACCCTATTGCATGCATCCCCTTTTACTCTCTATTATATATCACAGATTATATGGCATTTCCTTTATGTATCTTATTACGTCCCTCTGAGGACCTGGGTATCTCTTCACGTGTGTGCTTTGTGACTTTTGAAGGGGTTCTAGCCAAGGCCGTGATTTTCTCTATTTCATCGAGGATGATTGCTCTTGGTTCGTCTTGCCATTTTATCGATCATTTCCTTGTATATTTTTTTATTTAAAATGATTGGTAGTGAATTTGTCTCCACCCAACTACATGTTTAAGTGACAAATCCTTGAATTGATTATAATATTATTCTCTATTATTGTGGATGAGATTTAGTTATCATGGTTTACTGCATTTTACAGCTTATGTATACATACGGGATTCCATACATTGGAGTATACTTCGTATGTATACAGCTGGCATGTCTACGTACTAAGTCCTAAGTATTTTGGGACCGGAACGTTATAAGACGTGATCCCGACGCCCCAACGATACATTTGAGGAACTCAAATCTTGTACACAAGTTGTCTATGATCATGCAATGGGCCCTACCAAACTGACCATATGACTCAAACTAGTATTTCTTCTTTTTTTCTTTCCATACTTCTCATGCAATATCCCTTAAACCTGGGGCTGCCTCGGGGACTAGCGATCTCGAGAACACTCCATATGTTTACATCTTTTCTGACTAATTCCCAAGAATGACTATTTGACAGTCTTCCTTTTTAAGTTGAACTACTCGTATTTTGTGTCTTAATCCAACGATGTTCAAGGTGATACTGCCGTCCCAGTAATATTTTATATGACGAGTACTAGGACCGTGGGAATATATTTCTATACCAAGCCGTGGAACCGTGGGGCTGTGCACATGCTCAACTTGAACTATCATGTTCTTTGAGTGTCATAACCGTGCCATCTTCCATAAAAACCAATAGTGAGACCATGGGATGTATTTACTATACGAAGCAGTAGGATCGTAGGGGCGTGCCTGCAATGACATCAAGTCGATAGCCCGTGTCATAACTTGCCTAACCCCAATTCGTGTGGTCAAAAGACCCAGTGCCAACTTTGAAAGCCAATCGTAGAATGTTATCTAGGCAACATTTTGACACTTTTTCCATGTTCTACTCACATACTCGACTCAATAGGATTATTCCTTAGCTATGTGAATTTATCACTTTTATTATCATGCCTATTCAGTACAATAAAAATTTCCTTTTATAAATGTGAAGGCCAAGCTGAGGCAAGTTCACCGGACCCACCCATCTGAGCAAGGAGTTGCCTCGGCCGAGCGGAACTTCGAGCAAGCCATTGCATGGGTAAGTCCAAATGCCGTTGCGTTTCGATTCCTTCGGTTGAACTGAGTGGGACGGGGCATTACATAATACACCACTCAGAAAAAGTTTTATCCTCGAAACTTACTGAGTACACGCTCATCGACTTATCACTTGATTCAACATCCAATGATTCACGCACACACTTTGCCTATACGTTTTTTCAATCCGAGCCATGCTCGCACCTTAGTTATTTTTCTGTTGGAACAACTATATCTCAAACATGGGGTAACTTATACTCGTCGCGCACACGGTCAACTTAGTTCTTGGGCAAACCACCCGAGCGGTATCCTTAATAAATTTTTGAATCAAAATTTTATCAAGTTATTCATTCGTCATCTCCTGGTCGAAACCTAGTGTTACCCCTCCTTAGCCAATCTCCAAAACCTGACTTGCATCAATGCCTCAATCGATATTCTTATGTATCCATATTCAAGTATTTCTCCTAACGATTTCGTACTATTTTGAATTTATTAATTTTGATTCTCCACAATCAATACGCAATGGTTATTTCGATCACTCTCGTATGACATCAACATAATCATCCAGAGTATTCAGCCTAAGCAAATTTGACTTGTTTAACTTGAACCCGATCGATCAACATTCAAGTTTATTTTAAATCCAATGATCGTACTACCATTAATATTTTCTTTGAAACCCATAATTTCAAAATCCTCTATTCCATTCCGTTCCTTTAGTCTTGCTTGAATTCAACATATCACTTAGTTAGATCGTGCACATATTTAAGGCATCCCCGAAATATATGCAATTCAGCCAAGCATCGTGATAGAGAATCCTGCATTATCACTCGAGTCGAATCGTACATATATTTAAGGCATTATGCATTTCATCCAAGCCACATGAGTGGTATCTCCACATAATTTAATCATTCTGTCCACCAATACCAATATCCAATCCTATAAATCCTCAATATTTTTCAAGACACTTCCAACAAGCTAACCTAGTTATATCATCTATGCGGGCATCTCTCACTAAATTCGATTGCACAATTTCTATCTCTCTAACAATGGACGTCTGCTTAACCATTAATCTATCTTCACTAGGCTAAAGTCGAAGTCATTGCTGGGATCACCATCCCCAACAACAATACCAAAACACTCACCTCCCAAGTCTAAGGTCAAACCATAGTCGATAATACAAGGTCCCCCTACCCAAGCTCGCATCACTCCGATTTCTAAACTTCGAGCTTAGATTTCTTCTATTCACATTTGCAATGTTCAGTCTAGGGGTCCGAGTCATTTAGCAACGCCATTCCAAGGGTAAATTATTTTACGATCATCCTCAATCACGATATGGTTCAACGATGCAAACTCATAACTCTCAAACTCGTAATCTTCAATCCGTTCAATAGACCTATCAATCGAAATTTGTGTACCTCGACTACAAAATCTAATAGTCATAATCCGTCGATCATAAGTTGCATTGTCGATTTTCAATTCTCAAGTCGCATAACATCAATCATGATTCATCTACCGTAACATCACTTAAAATTTTAAACCTACTAATCATCAATCTCGTGTAAGATTGCCTAATATAATTCTCCGAGTCATATAATTCTTATATCAATAATCATCAACTTTGTCATCATTTTCATTTATCATAGTTTGACTATCATTTGTTTACATATACTTCAAGTTCATCTAATCAAGTAATCCAAACATTCATTACTATCAAAATTCCAAGTATAGCATCCATCTGAATAATAACATTTTTTACGATCATTATTCCTCAATCAGAGTACCCTCGAGTCATCGTACATCGATCTTTGATATGCCTCAATACCATCAATGATAATACGTAACCTGACAATCTTTCTTCACAACGAACTCCAAGTCGTGCAACTGATGCTATCATTAGAACTGGATATACCAATCTCCTTGACATTCAAGATCAAATTTGATCATTATCCCCCGAACTAATTACATGATGAATTCGTTCAAACTCAAAATCACATATGTTCATCTGTCTATCTTAAGTCATCGAGCAATATATTTCCTTAAATCGTATCGTTTTATGCTAACTCAAGTCATCGAGCAACATCTATCCCAAATCTTTAGAGTCATTCTCATATATTCGGATCATTTCTATGCACGCTAACTTATAATCATACTAACTTTTCGTATACAATTCATGTCGATTCCTCGACTGAGTCATCCGTTTGTTACACCTTAACTTTTCTTTTATTCAATCTATCTACTCTTTCCATCAATATTTCATAACTGACACAATCCTAAATTGCATAGGCGTCACCTTCTTGTTCGTCTAACTCAAATTATGTATGAGATATCTATAATCATGACTAACTCTGTTATACTCATTTTTAAGGCTTTTTACGACTCGTGCTGCTTGCTGACAGACCCACCGGCACTCCTAACCTTAGTCAATCAACATCCCTAAGGCTATCTCATATACCACTCAGGGATGAATTTACTAAATAAATTCTCAAATGATTATTCGAATCACGATCGATCACTTTGAATCTGCATTCAAACCATTCCTCAAATTTCAAACTATCAATTTATAAGGATTTGTAAGGTTTTGAGATTGATCTATCCACTTGTGCTCGTGACTCTGAGCCCAAGTATCTTCAGCTTTTTCGTTACAGCATAGCCATTCCTCCTCCTGCTCTACTTCTAGCTCCACATGACTACCCTATGTCTTATGATGGTATTCACTAGCATCTTTTTGATTTGCAAGCATTTATTACTGACAAATGAAGGGAACACGAGTTCCGAGATGTCAGTCGATTTTAGGCCCTCGTAAATTCTATTGCGGATCTGTGATTTATTCAGACTGGTCATTTTGCCAGTTCTCTTCCCTGAGATCCAGCTGTATCTGGCTACCGGTATGAGGATGAGGCGGTTCGTCACTTCTTTGAGCCCGATAACACTTATGATTGGTACCCTGGTTCTGGTGCTACTCTACACCCTTCTGGATCTAGCACTTCTGGAGCTGGTCCATCTGGACATGGTGACGCTACTGGCGCTGATGATGATGACTGAGGATTTTTGATCTAGACGTTATGTACTTTGTCTAGATGTTATCTAGTTAGACTTTATTTTGTCTATGTATGCTTGAAAATGCTCCGACATTCCAAGATAGTACTTTATCTTTCTTAATTTTTAGCACTGAGACTTTTATGTACTGAGTTGATATATTTAGAACATTTAGTTATTATTCTCTTATTAGTATGCATTTCAATGTGTATCGTACTATTCTCTCTTATACTGTGTATGCATTTTTTTGCGTAGCACTATTCTTTTCAGTTTATGCTTCTTACATAAAACTGCCTGTGAATTACATGTTATTCTGTCTATTTTTTATTATATTTCTTCAACGTTTGTTTTTTATGCATGAATTGTTAGGGAGCTTCTCTCTTTGCAATTATTTTGCTAAGTGACAACGGGGAGAAATAGGATCTAACATCTTTTGCAGGATACAAGAATTTTTTTACATTACCATATAAGTTGAACAAGTACATTACAAGTTTGATTCTTTTCAAATCAAAAGATCGAGATGTTATATCGGTCAAGGTTTGTCAATTATCAAAATGCGGGAGATTGTTGGTCCATTGGATATGATCGAACCTGATTTTAATAATTGATCTAACCCTGTCTCGATATAAGGGCTACTTGGACGATTGCTAAGAACTGCTATCGTTCCATTCAAGTGTGAAGCCGTTTTGCCACATGAGTCTGTATTTCATATTTAATGTAATATTTATATTTTATTGAGTTTAGGAATACAATGTACACCGAATAATACTGACAAAAAAGCTATCCCAAAATGTGTTTAAAATATCATTTGTTTTAAAAATAGCCCATTTAAAAAAAGCTCCTGACTATATTTAAACTTTTCAAAAAGCCATAAAACCAAATTACAAAAATCCCAAAAATGTAACTCTGGACCCTAGGAGAATTCAGCCCGAGTTCGGCCCGAATTCTGTCCAAGTTTGGTCAGTGACCGTTGGATTTTGAACTTGTTCATCTCGCAGTTACGAATGCAATGGCTATTTGCCGAGATTCTCTCAAAGAATTTTGTCCAAATTCTGTCCAAATTCTGCCTTTGAAAAAACTATCAATAGAGAAGAATTTCCCTTATTTCAATACACCTCTCTTTTCTCTTCTCCCTAAGCTTAGTACGTTCTTTCAAAGTGTTCTAAGCTCCTTCATTTTCAAATTCCAAGCCAGTTACAATCCTCTAGTCGATTTTCCCGTGTAGTACAGTCTATAAGTTTCAGAGTGATTGTAATAAAAGGCTTGATTGAAGAAAGACACTTTATAATTGAAGTTTGTCGAGTACTTCGGATCAAAGCTCGCGTTGCAGAAGTTGCAAGGGCTTCGGATGAAAACTTGCAGTATTTTTCTATAGTGGATTCAACTGGAAGTTAGAGTTCTTTCGTCTGGAATTGTCCTCACAAGAGGGAAACTAGTATACATCGCCGTTTTTGCGTTTGCTTTCTGATCTCTACTTTTCATTTACATACTTGTGATATATATTCTGTGATCTTGTTGCTAAACTTTTTAAATAGCTAATTTTTTGCTACCTGTTCTATTCACCCCCCTCTAGAGTACAACGCTTTATATTTCGTTCCTACAATCCCTCTTATAAAAAGGAATCATCATTATCTCATCCCTGACTCCAAAAAAGGACTTATTGTCATAGAAGATTTAGGAGTCGAGACCGATGAGTCTGTCGATTCTGTTGCCTCCATCATCAGGCCCGTGGTGATGTTCCCTTCGCTGCCGTATCTTGAGTCGAGGAGGAGGAGGCTGGCAGAGAAGAAGTTGGTGCTGGCTAATTACATCTGGACCCTTCTCAGCATCAGCTTGGAGGAAATTACTGACCCCTTAAGGATGACGATAGATATGGACTCTCTTGTTTTGGACCCGAAAGAGAGGGTGATGAGGGGGGGGGGGGTGAAGGAATCTTTCCTTCGATTATTTCAGCGTTCCGACATCCAATCTCTTCAAGACCTAGCGGACGCCATCACCAACTCCAACTGCTCCTCTTCTTATAGGTCTCCTCCTTTTTTTGTCAAAACTTTGTTTTATAACCCCCTTTTTCTCATCAATAAAAATTTCGTTTTGGCACATTTTATTTTCTCTAGTAGATCATTTAGGGTTGACTGCTGCGCTATGTATGAACCACTATTGCTTGTCCTGTGTTTTCTGTGCTCGAGGAATTTCTTTCAGAAAAGGATGCATTTTGAGTGGAGAGTGTCTCTGGGAGAACAACATATGGTTTAGTGGACCTTCTTATCCATGTCGTACCTAAGATGGGTACGGATAACAAGGGAAAGTGGAAGATGTTATCAGGGACCACTCGAGTGTGATAATATAAGGAGTTTCTTGCTCAAAGGTAATGTGGACATGGCAATGCTCCTGTATTATGCTACTGTTTTAGGATGAGAAGAGTGGGCAACTTACTCAAAGGTGATACGGACATCGCATGTTTCTGCGATCATAACTCTGTCTTAGGATGAGCAGCGAGAATAACTTACTTAGAGGTAATGTGGACATAGCAAGTATCCATGATCTGAGTTCTATTTTGGGGTAAACAGCGAGAGTACTTTGCTCAGAGGTAATATGGACATGGCAAATATACAACTCTTGGTTTAGCAATGACCACTCAGAGGTATCTTACATATTAACTGGGTCAATAGGTGAGATACCCTTGGGGTATCTAGGCCATAGAAGGGTGTTTGATAAGTATTTTTGAGTACCAAATCGAGATGGTTTACCTTATGAAGCGCATGTATCACATTTTGTCATACCTCGGGGATACAGTAGCCAGTACTGGTATGTCTGATTTGCTCAGACATAATATTTCTTTAGAAATTTGCCGTTGATGGACATCATCATCAGATCTCTGTTGGAGTGGGCGAGTCTGTAGGCGTCGTTAGAATTCATCGACTCTACCACGTGGGGTCCTTCCTATTCGGGCTAGAATTTCCCTAACATTTTGTGAGTCAGGGTCATTGGTCTTGTGACTGTTAAGACCAGACCACCAACCTAAAATGATATTTCTTTGGCATTTTTGTTGAAAGCCCTGGCGATGCGTATTTGATATAGCTCGATTTGCTGCTGAGCCTGAAGGCGTTTCTTGCCTAGGGATTCCAATTCCTGGATGTAACACCCCAGTCCCAAAATACATAGGACTAGAAGAACATATACATTTCAACTGCGTATCGAGTGGACTCCAGCTCGGCTCGAAATACGTATAAGCTGTCTTGGTATTCTAATTCTATCTATCAATCAACTATAAATATAACTATCTCAATCCACAGGATAAGTAACATAAAGAATGAACAATATATATCATAGCCTGCAGCCCAAAATCATACATGTTCGATTAGACCCAACGAACGATATAGGTATACAAAACAAAACAAAATAGTAGATTAGATATAATGAATGAATGTAAAAGCATGATAAAAATACCTGAGCTAGATACAACAATACCTCTATGATCAACGAACTATCTCTGCATGACCAACTAACTGGAGAGATCACCAGGTCCTTAGGGGACATAGTAAGGTACAAAAAAATATGCCAAGTAACAGTAAAAAGAATATCATGTAATGAAAGGTAACTACCATAACCATCTAGGTGTAAAATAGAGTTGAGGACAATCCTAATATCAGGCCCAGCCGTACAGGCAATCACCCATGGCATCGTGTTGTGATAGTGATGGTCGAACAATAAACAATCATAGCTCTGCTATATCGACCATGTCAATACACAAGTAAACATGCTACACACAAGGAAGCATGAGCACGAGTCTAGACTGTCAGATATTTCAGTAGAGTTCTCCCCACCCTATGCTCTAAAACTAACAAGTCGAGTCACGTCAAGTTAAGTAAATCTTAAGAACAAGTAACAAGTCATACATGTTGTCACAAAGTCCATAACCATGAATATCTTACGCCAAACTCTGTATCATAAATTGTGTCAGTGTCCTGTGGTCTATCTTGTCAATGGACACGAATAAGATGCAACATCATGCCTAGTGTTGATACCCGATATCTATAAAGTGAAATCAGCACCTGATTAATAATCGGACGCAAAGTATCAACTAACCCTACATCCATAATATATATAAAAACAGTAAATAAAAAAAATACAAAAGTACTAAAAATTTGGAAAGGTACGCTTGCCTATAACCTCCGTCTGAGTGTATGCCTGACCAACTCCATTATCTTCATAACTCCCGCCAAGTTCACCTATAATAGTTACACTATTATTAATACTCTCTAACGACTTACCATAAATAGACTATATTATATCTATACCCAATAGTCATCATGATGTCGGTACAGCACCACAAAACATATATAGTACCAACTTACTTATAAAATAATTTATAACTAATATAAAATTATAATTTAATTCCTAAAAAAATATTATTAATATTTTTATATTACTAAAAATATTATTTTACTGGTGGAAACTCAATCACAATAATCCTATGTTGATATTACATCATCAATACAACATTTGGCAATATTTGGCCTACTAATTGAATCCCAAAACAATAAATAATTAAAAATATTTAATTATGGAAAAATCACAGAATTAGTAAAAATAATACTTTTAAAATAAAACCTTGCACAAAAAATATTTTAGTAGTGATATATGAAGTATCCAGGCTTTTCAATACAAGAAACATATATTTTTCGGAGTTACGATTTTACAGCAAATGCAAGAATTTTAATAAATACTAAACAAACTCAAAACTTGGTAAAAAGATATGCGATGGAAAGCCCTAGATGTCTAGTTTCTTATAGAGAAACTTATAAGATGGAATCGGCTCAAAAATAGGTAAAAATATACTCTCAACAGATCTGGTCTGTTCTGGACACCATGTCGTAGAATGGATACCCCAGACAAACTGTTTGGAATTGTATGGGTAGCCAGTTGGACATGAAAATAGACACAGAGATCTTTCAATTGGTTTTGGTTTCACTAAAAGATGTGGTCAGAAAGTACATGAAAACATATTTACAAAACAACATACCTGCTGTGACGAATTCAGTCTTGGTTTCCAAACTTTGGGTGACTTCTAAAATCCGCAACTCCTCACGAAGTTGTCATTTCTCTTTGGAGGCTTCCTAGGTTTGTAGAGAGTCGCTTTAGCTTTATAACGAATATTCATGTAGCATCACGGAAGGTAGGGAAGTGGTCGAAACTGTCTGTACGGCACAAGGTGCTGTCGATGGTCATGGCTGGGAGAAAATTTCGGGATTGCACTTTTTTTGTGGGGGGGGGGGGGAGGGGGGAGGTGGCAACTAAAATTTTAGGTTATGATATAAAGTTTGAGCCTTATAAATGTTACGGTTTGTCTAAGAAAGATTTTAGGAAAGTTTGGTGATATATATATATATATATATATATATATATATATATATATATTATATATATATATATATATATATATATATATATATATATATGTATCTATATGTAATTAATGGGTTTCCTAATTTAGAGAGTTGTTTGACTAATTCAAAGATAGGGAATTTAATGCACATGGCTGTAACTTATTCACCAAAAATCAATTAAATATATATCTAATTAATTTTGGCAACCTTAGATAGGCTCTAACAAGTGGGGTTGGCTAGGTTAAGGTCCCAACATACTTTCTAGTCAAATTGAACCCGAAAAGTCAACTAATGGATCTCATTTGCCATTTGCAAATAAATAGCACATGGGAACTCGATTAAATGGCATACCCTAGGCATGTACATAGTAGGCTCAAAATGAGTCAAAACTATATATTGTGTCAAATGGTTTTGATATATGTCGAATCCCAAACCCAAGTTGGAAATTAGGCCTAAAATTACGATAAATTGTCACATGTCCTAAATTGACCCGAAGTGCAAAGTCAAAAGAATTGCAGGGAACAAATTTGGATGGGACATAATATATCAAATTGAAGATGGACTTGTCTAGAGTTAAAATATGGAATTAAATTTAAGAAATTAATATTTGTTATGCTTCAAAAATCAAAGCTGCAATAAAGTACAACTATAGTCATTATTGAATTAAAATATGGTTAATATTAAAATAACAATATTAAATAAATAAAAATAATAACCAAAAATCAGGGGGCTTATACTGGATACACAGGCGATGATTATCTTCCTCAGTGAGTTAGCTTGAGAGGGCCACACGGAGGGAAGGGATTTGGATTTCCAGTGGGAGGACTGCTTCACTTTCATATACCAGCAAAAATGGCGTACTGCCTGTTGGAGTCCGGACCGTTGTACGATATGCCTAGCGACATTGACCCAACTATTTGTCCCAGTCAGATTTGTTAGACGAGACAAACTTCTTCAGCAGCCTGATAATTGTTTTGTTGAAAGCTACTTCTAAGCCATTCATCGCTGGGTAATATGAGGTTTAGGCCACATTCTGGATACGTATTTCTCGCAGAATCGATAGAATATATGGCTCATGAATTAATGGTCATTGTTGTGGATGATACGCCTGGAGATCCTGAAGCAGTAGACCATGTGATGTTTAGTGGAAGATATCACATTGGATGCCTTTACTTATGCTAGTGGCACAGTCTCTGTCTATTTTGAGAAGTAGTCGGTTATGGCGAGAATAAACCGATATCCTTTTGATGACGGAGGGATGATTGGCCCAATGACGTCCATTCTCCATGCTTCGAATGGCTAAGAGGCTATCATTGGATGGAGGAATTCTGAAAGCTTATGGATGAAATCTGTATGAATTTGGCATGCCTTGCATTTTCTGGCATAGTCTATGGCGTCTACGACCATTGTGGGCCAATAGTAGCCCATGCGACGGAGGCCTTCTTGTAGTTTTGGACCCGACTGATGTGCCCTGTACGTCCCATCATGCGTCTCCCCGAGCGCTTGTTTAGCCTACTATTTTGATAGGTATCAGAGTAGGAGTCCATCATATGAACGCTGATATAGATTTTTAGTGGCTGCATTATTGTAGAATCGGAGGGATCGCTTTCTGACGGATGATTCTTCCCTTTGGTCTTCTAGAAGGATCCTGTAGACTGCATATTCAATGAGGGTAAACCACTAAACTTTGGTTCTGATATTTGTCATAGAATAACTATGGCATATTTGCAGACAATCTTTGGCGCATATCAACTCTCAGTTGGTTAACGTGACCGAGCGTTGACCTTCAGCGAAGATAGCTAGTGATGTTGCCAGGCCAACGAGGGCGTCAACTTTGCTATTTTAGAGCCTGGGTACGTGCGCTATAAAGAATGTCATGAAGGAGGAGATTATGTTGTGCGCCCGTGGTGGTAAATGACCAAGTCTTCAAGACAAACTTCGTATTCCCCTCGGATCTGATTTACTATCAGATTGGAGTCTACATAGGCTTCCAGGTAGTCTTCTTCTACTTGTCTGGTTAGATAAAGTCCTATAATGAGAGCATTATATTCTGCCACGTTGTTTGAACATGGCTCCTTTGGAAAGTATGCACGATGAATGACCAGATTGTCGGGTGAGAAGAGAACTATCCCGACTCTTGCCACCATGTTTCGCTTAGGTCCTGTCCGAGAGGCCCCATCGAAGAACATCTGCCAGACTGATTCGTTCTTGATTGAGTGTAACCCCTGCACTTCTTCAGGGATATCGTCGTATAGATTCGACGTTTTTGGGACTGGGTGCGTTGCCAAAATATTGGCCAGTGCCTGGCCTTTTATCGCTTTCTGCTAGATGAAGGCCATATCGTATGGAAAAAGGAGCATCACCCATATGGCTAGACATGAGTTCAGCTCCTGGTTTCGTCATGAGTAATCGGAAAGGATTGATCTGAAAAATCACATAAATTGTTTGTCCCACACGTAATGATACATCTTCTGGATCGCAAATATCGAGGCTAGGCATTCCTTCTCAACTGGGTTGTACAGATGTTCTGTCCCATTCATTATTCTGCTGAGGTAGTATATAGCCTACTCGTAACCCATATCCCTTTACTGAGCCAACTGGGCGCCCAGAGAATGATCTATCGTGCACATATAGAGAAAGAAAGTTTTACCGATTATTGGAGCGACCAGGACGGGGGGTGCGTAAGGTACTCCTTGATGTCGTCAAAGGCTTCCTGGCAATCCTTGGTCCATACAAATGACACGTCCTTCTTCATCAGATTAGTGAATGGTTGGCAGCGTCCAGAGAGGTTTAATATAAACCTTCTGATATAAGCAAGCCTCCCTGGAGCCCTCGGAGTTCTCAGAGGTTCTTTGGAGGATTCATGTTGAGGATGGCCCATATTTTCTCAGGATCTATATGGCTCCCTTTTGACGTGTAATGTCTGTAGTTCGTATTACGTATCTTAGAATACGTGTACGTATTTTATCTTGTATCGTATATCTCTTGGCTTGGCTCGGTTTATTTTGGGTTGGTTCGGCTAGGCTTGGATTACCTTGGTTCATCATGAACCAAGAGGAGAACCCCTACCTACCACCACCATCATCCTTTATTAACCCATTCCCTCATTCTCTCTCTTCATTACTCTTCTTCTTCTCCACATTTACTTCTACACCTACCAGGAAGAGAGAGAGAGAGAGAGAGCTTAGGCAAGTGCAAACTTGCTTCATGATGGATCTTAAGTTTTATTGTTCCATTCTCTTCCTTACTTGATTCTAAGATACTTTAGAACTTCGTATTTTCTATTTTGATGGATATTTGCTTGTAGATCTAAGTTTATATTATTTTTGATTTTCTTCGGTTTTGATCTATTGAACTTTATTATTTTCATGTTTTAATTGTTCCATGTTGTAGAGAATTCTATTTTACCCAAAATAGACCTTTAAAAAGTTGGATTTTGACTTGTTTTGAGGAAGTTATGGCTAAAAGCATTTTTGGCCATTTCTTTGTTCATCTGTGCTGATTTTGGCAGGGACGATGAATAGTGCTGTATAGTGCCGTATAGTACCCAGCCGCATAAGGGTGCTGCATAGTGTCCAGCCGCATAAGGGTGCTGTATGGTGCCGCATAGTGTCCAACCATATGAAGGTGCTGCATAGTGTCCAGCCGCATAAGGGTGCTGCATAGTACTGCATAGTGCCCAACCGCATAAGGGTGTTGTATAGTGTCCAGCCGCATGAGGGTGCTGCATAGTGCCGCATAGTGTCCAGCCGCATAAGGGTGCTGCATAGTGCCACATAGTGCCCAGCCGCATAAGGGTGCTGCATAGTACCGTATAGTGCCCAGCCGCATGAGGGTGCCGCATAGTGTACAGCCGCATAAGGGTGCTGCATAGTGCTGTATAGTGTCCAGCCGCATAAGGGAGCTGCATAGTGCCGCATAGTGTCCAGCCGCATATAGGAGTGCCGCATAGTGCTGAATAGTGCCGCTAGTGCCTATTTTGGCTATTTTTCGCTGTTTTAAGTCCTGTTTGGCTGAATTGTGGCCAGAATTTCTCCCAACTCCCAATATGAAAGTTGTCGATCTTTTTCTTGGCTTCAAAAATATGTTATTAGTTATTTATGCAAGTTTTTCTCATTCATGATAATGTAAGAATAGAACACGATAGTGGCCCGCCGTGGCGCACTCTTAACAAGTAAACTGACATGATATATCATGACATGCTTTTACGACAGCAAGTCTGACATGAAAAGTATGAAAGACCTGGACACCGTGGGCGATTGTGTTTGTACAAATAAACCAATACTGTCTTGCATCGTGTCTAGGACAGGGATCCCTGAGTACCATGGTTAGGGATACATACTGCAATTGACTAAGGCTAATAAACTAGAATAATTCAGTAGACATGAAGAGATTCCCAGCTACAGGCAATTCCGTTATCTAGGCGCATTAAGTGGACTTGCAGCCTACCGACGAGTGGGGCACATTTCCAGCACACTGTCACGTGTTGCATCCTTCATAAACGGACATTCGACCTGGATAATCGGATGGTCTGCAGGGCTTGTGGCTGTTGGGATAATCTTATTGCATCTTGCTAGTAACTGGGCCAGTGATAACCCTAGCTAGTTAAAAGTATCAAGCCGTACTCTTGATTGGCCGTGATTGATTGGATGGAGTTTATTCCAGCTTAGTCTTATCCTGATTCTATGCAAGATTGTGACATGACATGATTATTGATGCTTGCCTTAATAATAACGATCGGGGGTCCAGTTCTGTTTAGGCGAAGGATTACAACCCCGGTCCTTGTTTGGTTTAAGGGTTGTAACTTGGCTTCCGGAGCAGTTCTGTGTCCTCTCTTCGTTATTGTCTTATTGCAACCCTATGCCATGTTCGTCATGTTTTACCTTACCTTAATACCATGATTATTTATACTGGCCTTAGCAATAAAGATCAGGGGTCCAGTTCTGTTCAGGCGAAGGGTTACAACCTCGATCCTTGTTTGGTTTAAGGGTTGTAACCTGGCTCCCGTAGTAGTTCTGTGTCCTCTCTTTGTTTATTGTCTTTACTGTACTAATAGTATTTGAGACGGGTTTCTATTCAGGTGAAGGGTTACAACCCGGTCCTTGTTTTGTTTAAGGGTTGTGACCTGGCTACTTGAATGGTTTCCTCGTACTCAGTTTACTGTTGTTATCTCTATTATTATCAATTCTTTATTTATTATCTTTAATATTCTATTGTGATATGCTGGTTTTAGTTCCTAAGTGAAGCCTCATTTGTGGCACTTGCTCTTTCTGGGGTCTGACCCAGCTGATTTTGTGTGGCCAGATATCGGAGCAGCACCAGAGGATCCACCTGTCTTTCAGCCAGATGGTGACTACCAGGCGTAACCCTGGCAACGAGTGGGTTTCTTTTTGTCCTTCCACTTTATTGTAAAATTATTCTTTTGAGGCGTTTAGCCGACGAGCACGTGTTAGCTCGGTTGCACCTTTACTTCTGTCTGCCTACTGGCTGTAACATGATTGACAAATCCTAGGGTTGATCATGTATTGACTAAAACTCTTACTAGTCTTGACATTTTGTACGACTAGCTTCATGATCATCCGAATATGTAATGTTTGGGACGCCTTACTATTGTATATTTGGTGCTCTGACATCTTGTAACTGTTACTACTTGCTTGTGATTGAGACAATAGGCTTGTTCATGACCATAGGAGACTGTTGGCTTGTAGTTAAACCCTCATGTATCTAGACAGCCGTGACCGTATAGCGAAGTGGGTTGCACTTCAATATGCATAGCTGGCTATGTACTCCCCCGCTCTCCAGTATTCTTGTTCTGGGGTGTTACATGGTTTTAGTGGTGGCCCATGCAGGTCTTGCAAATCAAGGTATGTGAGGGTTTACCGAATAGATGTCTCAATCAGTAATCGCCCTTGATCTCTGCTCGTATCTTCCAATCCCTGAGAATATTGACCTGATCACATGTTTGCATCTTTGATCTGTCCTGGTCCTTCCTTATTGTTTCCTATGTCGTCTTCTTCAGCAACATTATTCCTGGACCTGCCGATCAGCAAGGCGGAGCACCTCCCGTGGACCAGCAGCAACCTGGGGATCAAGCCCAGCATTCAGGAGTAGCCTACTGGAGGAGAGCCTCCAGTTCAGCCCGTCCAGCCTGCAGAGCCTGATGATGGCACTTTGGTGGGTCTCATCAGGTCACTATTAGCCTTCCAGGATCGTCGAGGAGATGCCTTACACCAGGCGGTGACAGACGCTTTGACCAGAAGAGGTCATCAGGGTAATAGCGTGGCCAACAGCTTCAAACGCTTGAACCCTTCCTTCTTCGACGGTAGTGAAGATGCGATTGCTGCAGATACATGGCTTCAGGACACAGAGGTGATTCTAGAAGCAGCCAGGACTCCAGAGAACGAGAAGGTGGCCAAGGTGTGCCTACAGTTATTGGATCTTCCTCGCAGCTGGTGGACAGCGCAGGCCGATGGATTAGTGGCCCCTATTTTATGGGCAGTATTCAGGAAGAGATTTCAGGCCAAGTATTTTGATGCTGTAGCTCGGTACGATCTACAAACGAGGTTCACCAATCTGAAGCAGATGGACAGGACGGTCGATGGATATGCGGCCGAGTTCTCCAGGCTTAGTCAGTTTGCTCCCACTTTGGTGGCGACCGAGTTCGATAGAGTCCAGCGGTTCCAGCAGGGGCCCCACCTAAAGATTTTATTGGCGGTAGAGCAGTTTGAGCATCAGTCTTTTGATGCAGTGTTGAGAGCAGCCCGGAGGCATGAGTATACCTCCCAGAGGATCGTGCATAGGACCGGAGGTCGGAAGCGATCTCACGGCCAGATGAATCAGTCATCAGCACCAGCCCCGGCAGCCAGGGCTTTGACCATTGGAGCTCCGAGACGGGCGGTCTCAGTAACGTCGGTTCAGTATTCTACCCCGACGCACCCTCAGCAGCAGAAGCAGAAGCAGTCTTCCGCCGTGGGATGTTCACACTGCGGGAAGCCAGGGCATGTGGTATCAGAGTGTCGCAGAGCACAGGATTTGTGCTTAGTTTGTGGTACCCCGGACTACAGGGTTGGGAACTGCCCGAACGGGGGAAGTTCATCGGCCTTCTCTAGTCCTTCAGTTAGAGGACCAGCACCAGTCCAGCCGCAGCAGCAGCTGCAATACCCGTTCCCGAGGCCATTGCCGACGCAGGTCCAGGCATTCCAGCAGCAGAGACCACAACAATATACCCAAGCCCAAGCCCTGATCCAGAGCAGGCAGAAGAATTTTTAGCAGAGGGGACCCGCACCCAGAGGGCATGGTCAAGTGCTGGCTTTGACCATGGGAGAGGAAGGAGTAGCACCAGGTGAGGTGGTGGCAGGTACTATTCTCGTCAACACCTTTCCAGCTTCAGTATTATTTGATTATGGTGCCTCGCATTCATTTATGTCTGCACGATTCGCGACACGGGTAGGACTGGAGCCCGAGTCACTATCAGTAAGGCTCAATATACTTACTGGTAACGGACTTGTGGGAGTAGATATAGTATTTTCCTCGTGTCGGATCGTAGTTAGCGGTAGAGAATTCCCCCGCTAGATTGATAGAGTTTCCGATGGCCGATTATGATGTGGTCTTAGGGATGGATTGGTTGAGGGACCAGTATACTAGGATAGACTGTCACATTGGCAGGGTCATTTTTAGCATTCCAGGCGAGCCGGAGTTTTTCTTCTCCCGAGGCGAATTTGAACCTTCTCCTCCAGTGTTGCGGATGGTAGTAGCAGTAGTACAGTTACCTCGGATAGTCAAAAAGTTTCCAGATATTTTCCCAGAAGAGCTTCTAGGGATGCCGCCAGAGCGAGAGATCGAGTTTACTATCGACTTGATTTCCGGGACAGCCCTAGCGTCAGAAAGAGTCTTCAGGATGGCGCCGTCAGAGCTAGAGATATTGTACAAGATGATTGAAGAACTCAGAACCAAGGGATTCATTCATGCTAGTGGATCGCCTTGGGGAGCCCCGATGCTTCTTGTGAAAAAGAAGGATGGTACGTCCAGATTTTGTGTTGATTATCGTACCTTAAACTCGATGACAATCAAGAACAGATACCCTATCCCGAGGATAGATGACTTGTTTGATCAACTCAAAGGGGTAGCCATGTTTTCGAAGATCGACTTGCGCTCAGGATATCATCAGATCAGAGTCAGAGAGCAGGACATTCCGAAGACAGCTTTTAGATCGAGATATCGGCATTGGGAGTTCCTTGTGATGCCATTTGGAGCAACCAATGCGCCGGCTGTATTTATGGACCTCATGAATCATATCTTCATGCCTTATTTGGATCAGTTCATGATTGTGTTCCTAGACGACATCCTGGTCTACAGTAAGAGTGAGGCGGAGCATGAGCAGCATCTTCGAGTTGTCCTCCAGATTCTCAGAGAGCACCGGTTGTATGCCAAGTTCAGTAAATGCGAGTTCTGGCTCGATCGTATTTCGTACTTGGGTCATATCATCACCAGAGGAGGAGCAGAAGTGGATCCCCAGAAGATCGTGGCCATTGAAACGTGGCCGGTACCTAGCACAGTGGCAGAAATTTGCAGTTTTCTTGGCTTGGCTGGCTACTACCGGCGATTTGTTTCAGACTTTGCTCGAATTTCAGCGCCATTGACCCAGTTGATCCGCAAGGATATGCAGTTTACTTGGACAGTAGAGTGCCAGGATTCTTTTGAGAGGTTGAAGCGAGGCTTGATGACGGCTGCTATTCTCACACTTTCAGATGGAACCGGAGGATTATCAGTGTATTGTGATGCTTCGGGCAAAGGTTTAGGATGTGTTCTGATGCAGCATGGGAAAGTAATAGCTTATGCATCACGACAACTTCGTGATCATGAGAGGAAATACCCAACCCATGACTTGGAACTGGCAGCAGTAGTGTTTGCACTTAAGCTTTGGAGGCACTGCTTGTATGGAGATAGGATGGAGATTTTCACCGACCACAAGAGTCTGAAGTATGTGTTCACCCAGAAGGATCTTAACATGCGTCAGAGGAGATGGCTAGAGCTGCTTGTGGATTATGACATCAACTTGCAGTATCATCCTGGGAAGGCCAACGTTGTTGCGGATGCATTGAGTAGGAGAGCCGGAGTTTATTTCCTAACAGCGTAACCAGAGCTGTTAGCCGATCTTCAGAAGATGGGTATAGAAGTTATCCTTCCTTCCAGTGTGGCATTGATGGCCAGCATGCAAGTTCAGTCCACTATAGTCGAGAGGATTCGGATGGCGCAGTCAGCAGATTCCAAGCTTCAGCGACTCAAAGCAGAGTGTGAGGCAGGACGAAGACCAGAGTTATGTATCCATGAAGACGGTACACTTAGGCATGGAAGGCGTCTTTGTGTACCCAGTGGAGATATCAGACAGGAGATCATGGCAGAGGCCCACAGTTTGCAGTATTCCATTCATCCCGGTGGCACGAATATGTACCGTGATATCCGCCAGCACTTTTGGTGGAATGGCATGAAGAGGAAGATAGCCCGGTTTGTCTCTCGTTGTTTAGTCTGCCAACAAGTTAAGGCTGAACATCAGAGACCAGCTGGACTACTTCAACTATTGCCAATTCCAGAGTAGAAATGGAAGCATATAACCATAGATTTTGTGACTGGATTGCCTAGATCCCCGGCTAGCAGAGACGCAATTTGGGTTGTCATAGACAGGCTCATGAAGGTGGCTCACTTTCTCCCATTCAGAGTTGGTCAGTCGACGGCTCAGCTAAAGAAGATGTATCTCTGATAGATTGTACGGTGTACCAGTCAGTATCACCTCGGACAGAGATTCCAGATTTACGTTGCACTTTTGGCGTAGCCTACAAGAGAGTTTGGGGACTCGCCTCCAGTTCAGCTCAGCGTATCACCCACAGACAGATGGTCAGTCAGAGCGTACCATACAAACCTTGGAAGATATGTTGAGATATTGTACACTCGACTTCGGTGGTTCATGGGATGATCACCTGCACCTGGTAGAAGATCACTTGCACCTGGTAGAGTTCTCGTACAACAACAGTTTCTAAGCTAGTATCCAGATGGCACCGTTCGAGGCACTGTATGGTAGGAAGTGCCGATCCCCGCTAGCCTGGAACGATGTCGGAGAGCGGCAGATGCTCGGTCCAGAAATGATTGCTCAGACCGTTGAAGTGGTCAGAAGAGTCAGAGATCATCTTCGAGTTGCCCAAGATCGCCAACGTCATTGGGCCGATTCTCATCGGTGCCCTCTTGAGTTTTCTGTCGACAACCATGTATTCCTGAGGATTTTGCCTAACCGCGGCGTCATTCGTTTCGGCGTACGAGAAAAGCTTAGTCCTAGGTATATAGGGCCGTTCGATATTTTCTAGAGCGAGTAGGTGATGTGTCCTATCGTCTCGCTCTTTCGTCGTCGCTACGTGAGGTGCATGACGTGTTCCATGTATCCCAACTGCGACGGTATATCCCGGACTCGAGCCACATCCTCGATCATTCAGAATTGGTTGTTGGTACCAACCTTTCGTATGAGGAGAGCCCGTGTCTATATTGGGCCGAAGAGAGAAGACACTCAAGAACAAGACTATCAAGTTAGTCCGAGTTGCTTGGTGTCATCACTCTTTGGGTGAGTCAATGTGGGAGCGTGAGGATGATATCCGATCGCGATATCCCGACCTGTTTGACTCGTGAGGTATAATATCTTTCTTATGCCTCATACCTTCAATTCCGTGCTTGCATGAATAATTTCTTGATTGCTTGATTAGTATAGCTTGTCTGTGATTAGTATAGCTTGTCCTTGCAATTCTAACCTCTTGATTAAATTCTGAGGACGTAATTCTTTTAAGGTGGGTAGAGTTATAATGCCTGTAGTTCGTATTACGTATCTTAGAATACGTGTACGTATTTTATCTTGTATCGCATATCTCTTGGCTTGGCTCAATTTATTTTGGGTTGGTTCTGGTAGGCTTGGGTTGCCTTGGTTCATCATGAACCAAGGGGAGAACCCCTACCTACCACCACCATCATCCTTTATTAACCCATTCCCTCATTCTCTCTCTTCATTACTCTTCTTCTTCTCCACATTTACTTCTACACCTACTAGGAAGAGAGAGAGAGAGAAAGAGAGAGAAAGAAAGCTTAGGCAAGTAAAAACTTGTTTCATGATGGATCTCAAGTTTTATTGTTCCATTCTCTTCCTTACTTGATTCTAAGATACTTTAGAACTTGGCATTTTCCATTTTGACGGATATTTACTTGTAGATCTAAGTTTATATTATTTTTGATTTTCTTGGGTTTTGATCTATTGAACTTCATTATTTTCATGTTTTGATTGTTCCATATTGTAGAGAATTCGATTTTACGAAAAATAGACCTTTAAAAAGTTAGATTTCGACTTGTTTTGAGGAAGTTATGGCCAAAAGAATTTTTGGCCATTTCTATCTTCATCTGTGCTGATTTTGGCAGGGACGATGACTAGTGCTGCATAGTGTCCAGCCGCATAAGGTTGCTGCATAGTGTCCAGCAGCATAAGGGTGCTGCATAGTACCGTATAGTGTCTAGCCGTATGAGGGTGCTGTATAGTACCACATAGTGTCCAGCTGCATAAGGGTGCTGTATAGTGCCGCATAGTGTCCAGCCACATAAGGGTGCTGCATAGTGTCCAGCCGCATGAGGGTGCTGTATAGTGTCGCATAGTGTCCAGCCGCATAAGGGTGCCGTATAGTACCGCATAGTGTCCAGCCGCATAAGGGTGCTGTATAGTGCCCAGCCGCATAAGGGTGCTGCATAGTACCGCATAGTGCCCAGCCGCATGAGGGTGCCGCATAGTGCCGCATAGTGTCCAGCCGCATAAGGGTGCTGCATAGTACTGTATAGTGTCCAGCCGTATAAGGGTGCTGCATAGTGCCGCATAGTATCTAGCCGCATATGGGAGTGTCGCATAGTGCTGAATAATGTCGTATAGTGCCTATTTTGGCTGTTTTAAGTCCTGTTTGGCTAAATTGTGGCCAGAATTTCTCCCAACTCCCAACATGAAAGTTGTAGTTCTTTTCCTTGGCCAGAATACGTAAGAATAGAACACGATAGTGGCCCACCGTGGCGCACTCTTGACAAGTAAACTGATATGATATATCATGATATACTGTTACGACAGCTAGTCTGACATGACAAGTATGAAAGACCTGGACACCGTGGGCGATTGTGTTTGTACAAATAAATCAATACTGTCATGTATCATATCTAGGATAGGGATTCCTGAGTACCACGGTCAGGGATACCTACTGCAATTGACTAAGGCTAATAAACTAGAATAATTCAGTAGATATGAAGGGATTCCCAGCTACAGGCAATTCCGTTATCTAGGCACATTAAGTGGACTTACAGCCTACCGACGAGTAGGTCACATTTCCAGCACACAGTCACGTGTTGTACCTTCATAAACGGACATTCGACCTGGATAACCGGATGGTTTGCAGGGCTTGTGGCTGTTGGGATAATCTCATTGCATCTTGCTAGTAACTAGGCCTGTGATAACCCTAGTTAGTTAAACGTATCAAGCCGTACCCTTGATTGGCCGTGATTGATTGGATGGAGTTTATTCCAGCTTAGTCTTATCCTGATTCTATGCAAGATTGTGACATGACATGATTATTGATGCTTGCCTTAACAATAACAATCGGGGGTCCAGTTCTGTTCAAGGGAAGGGTTACAACCCCGGTCCTTGTTTGGTTTAAGGGTTGTAACCTGGCTCCCGGAGCAGTTCTGTGTCCTCTCTTCGTTATTGTCATATTGCAACCCCATGCCATGTTCGTCTTGTTTAACCTTACCTTAATACCATAATTATTTATACTGGCCTTAGCAATAAAGATCAGGGGTTCAGTTCTATTCAGGCGAAGGGTTACAACCCCGGTCCTTGTTTGGTTTAAGGATTGTAACCTGGCTCCCAAAGCAGTTCTGTGTCCTCTCTTCGTTTATTGTCTTTACTGTACCAATAGTATTTGAGACGGGTTTCTATTCAGGTGAAGGGTTACAACCCCGGTCCTTGGTTTAAGGGTTGTGACCTGGCTACTTGAATGGTTTCCTCGTACTCAATTTACTGTTGTTATCTCTATTATCATCAGTTCTTTATTTATTATCTTTAATATTCTATTGTGATATGCTAGTTTTAGTTCCTAAGTGAAGCCTCTTTTATGGCACTTGCTCTTTCTGGGGTCTGACCCAGCTGCTTTTGTGTGGTCAGATATCGGTGCAGCACTAGAGGATCCACCTGTCTTCTAGCCAGATGGTGACCACCAGGCGTAACCCTGGCAACGAGTGGATTTCTTTTTGTCCTCCCACTTTATTGTAAAATTATTCTTTTGAGGAGTTTAGCCGACGAACACGTGTTAGCTCGGTTGCACCGTTACTTCTGTCTGCCTACGGGCTGTAACATGATTGACAAATCCTAGGGTTGATCATGTATTGACTAAAACTCTTGCTAGTCTTGACATTTTGTATGACTAGCTTCATGATCATCCGAATATATAATATATGGGACGTCTTACTATTGTATATTTGGTGCTCTGACATCTTGTAACTGTTACTACTTGCTTGTGATTGAGACAATAGGCTTGTTCATGACCATAGGAGACTGTTGGCTTGTAGTTAAACCCTCATGTATCTAGACAGCCGTGACCGTATAGCGAAGTGGGTTGCACTTCAATATGCGTAGATGGCTATGTACGCTCCCGCTCTCCACTATTCTGGTTCTGGGGCGTTACATGACGTGATAACGAAGCTTAGGAACTTTCTACTGGATATCCCCAAGAATGACTTGGTCGGGTTCATCTTCAACTGGTGCACACGCATTAGCTCAAACACTCTTTTGAGCTCCTGGGGATGATCGTTCTTATCCTGACTTATGGCAGCAATGTCGTCGACATAGTGTAGAAGCTTAAAATATATCAAGACAGTACATCATGCCATTCACAGGTAGTGCTGGGACTAATTCATCAGATGACACCCAATGCCTAATGGCGCCCAACGCCAATTCGTGCCACCATCAGATTATGCAGACTGCCATTCATCAATGGTGCGAAGTGATGAAGCTCTTCTTACTCAGTTTTTACCACTGTTAGCGCCAATCGACAGTTGGCGCCAATCAATGGATCGTGTCATTCATCTACTGGCGCCAATCAATTAATCATCCAGAAGCAGTTAGATGACGTGGCGCGGATGCCCCTAATCTCGAAAAATGCACACGCAACACTGCCCACGACCAAGTACACTTCTCAAAGAATGCCATGCGTCATATACAGTTAAGCCAACCGTTCACGCGACTGGGTGATTGTGCGCTAACCAGTACAAAATCAGCCTACTAGCTAATCAGGATAACTACTTAACTGTTATCTCAAAACTCTATAAATAGAGTTCAAAATTACTTTCCAAGCATCACTCGCCTGAGAAGTTGCTGCAACACGTTCAAGAGCTTTTCACCTCCGACATTGTATAGTCTAAGGGTTAAAATAATCGTCTTCTGATCTGATTTCTATAGTTGTACTTTTCCAGAAATCAATTGTACTTTTCTTCTTTTCTTAGTTTGTATTTAAACTTTTATTTTTGTAAACAAAATGATGACTCTGCTGGAGATGACTTTCTCCTCCCATGAGAAGGTGACAACTCAATGCGATGTTGTGTCGGTCGGCACAACGCTAGAGACCTTGGTCGTCGAATTCGATCAAGTTGCTTATGAACAAATGATTGGCGCTGGGTGTGAAGCGCGATTCTGCCAAGCGCGCCACCACTGTTGCTGCCAAGAATAAGGTACGTGCCATTTGGACTCCAAAGTCCAATGTCGCGCCAATTGCTGCTGTAGCTTCTCAAGACAAGGGAAATTGCCCTATGGCCATTCCCCATTCTTCCCAGTCCTGGACTTGGCAAAAAATCCACTTGATTGTGCCGTTGCGCCAATCAATACCAAAGCTTCATCTTTGAACCAGAATTCTACTTTCTAGAAAGTAGGTTCTATTCATAGTTCATTTTCTTCTACCCATAGGCACCACACCAAATGTGCTATGACAATGCGTGCAGAGCACGAAGGCATCTTGCCTACTCCATAACGAACTGGTTGGCGCCAGTCTGCTCTGCGCCAATCAACCAAGCGCCATAATCTTCCTACTATGTGCATATCGACGACAGAGAAAGGAAGACTAAAAGTATCTCAGACAATAATCAAATGGTACTAGATGTTGACATGCGCGCCTATCTCAATAGGTGCCGAACAAAAATGAATCAGATGGCGCGCCAGAAGACTCCAGTGCAGTCGACACTAATTACTAATTGACACAGTAAAGGCTTCTAAGAGCCAGAATCTACTTAGTTATGCTAATGAACTTAACACTCCTCTGTACAAGCAGGAAACACAAAAGCTTAGGAATAGGTATCATATTCCTTATGTAATAATGTAGAGTCTGTCTCCTCCTCCTTCTCATTCTTTTTATCATGTACCTGATCTTCGTGAACTTATTTTACAAAAGCGGAAGACGACAAGTGCATCTTGTGCAGCGATGACTCACTGACTGAATTTTACTGTAAACAGAATCATGAAATCGTAATCAAGTGCTGCTGCAAGATAGCCAAATGGTCTGTGTTGACCGCTTGAATTACTCTGGCTTTCCTAGAATGACCTTGATAGTTGACGATGATATGTTCATATATGACAAATGTCATTGTCATTCACATGAAGTCGACGTCAAGTGATGCGACAAACTAGAAAACGGGTGGTGTTCAATCATTTGAACTACTCTCGATCTCCCAATCACTCCCGATCTTCCAATGTGATCTTGGTGGATGAATATGAACTGCTATTCACTTCAGTTATCATGGCATCTCATATCACTGGGGGTAGAAGACTTTCGAGACATAATTCGTTTCAACCTTTTGGGTGACAAATTCGCAGTCACATCCCAGACTCTACTGAAGGGGTCTCCCAAAATACAAGATCAAGAAATCGAGATTTCTTCTATCAAAGGAATCTTCCTAATTCCTACCGAGACTTCCTCGGTTAAAGGAATCTTCCTAATTCCAACCCTGGAGGTAGCAGTCTGCTAGACTTCGACGCTGATAGTGAAGACTTTGATCAGACCATCTTATCTACTAGCTCATCTTCTGTATCGAGAGAAGTGTCAGCTTACGTAACGAACGAAGAGCAAGACGCTTCTAGTTCTGCTAGTCAAAAACAAAGAATCGCTGCTCTGGAGGCCAACCTAAAAGCCATGGCTGCCATGGTTACAAGCTTGCACGCGGTAATCATGACACAACATGTTGTTTTACCGGTTGTGAATCTAATTCCAACCCAAGAACACGCAGCACGCTCCGTTCCTATCAACACTAGTCTTGGAGCATAACCTCTTCCAAACACTATCGTCCCGGACGTCATACACCTTCAAGCACATGCTACTCCAATCTACTGGGGGTGGTGCTTATAACGCAGTTCCACCTCCAAATCTTTCGAATTAATCTGTTGCTCCTCAAGCATCAGGAGTTCCCCTTGAGGCAGTGTAAAACCCCTAAATTTTTACTATATTTTTTTTATAAATATGGTATTGATTTTGGTACTTCATATTTGTACGTCGCGTACGAGTTTACGTTTCGTAAATTTATTGTTAAGTGCGAATAAGTGCGAAGTACATATTTTTATAAAATGTTTTAATTATATAGATGTAGAAAATATTTCAAAATAATAGACGATAAATATTTTATATTGCTTAAAGTTGTAAATGCGTTGTGCCAAGGATTGTCAAACTTTATTTTTATTTTAAACAAAAAGGTCATTTTATTTTATGGTACTAGTATAACTAGTAATTTAGAAAAACTGTGTTTTATGTAAGTATTATTTTTGCATGCGAGTGTATATATATTTGTATTTTTGAAATTAATTATTATCATATATTATCTCGAAAAAGGTATATTAAATATGGGTTAATTTAATATGTAATTAATTATGGTGATTTAAGTTGAAAAAAAGTTATTAAGTTATTTAAATACAGTTTAAATTAGAGGTAGAATCTATCTACATTGGATTATATTTGATTGAGTTACTTTTAAATCAATTTGAATTAAATAGTGGAAAATCTAAGGGGAATTAAAATCCTTCTTAGTCCTTATCTAAATAAGACTTTTGTAAATCTCCTGATTTTACAAAATAAATATTTGTGGAATTTTTGGATTTTTAAATAACTATTTATTGACTTATTATATAATTTATATTATTTTACATATATTTTGTATAGTGCTCATTAGTGAATTGAGTATAAAAATATATGAAGCTATTTTTCTAGTATATTAAGGATCTGAACTAGATTATACAAATTTTTTTCTTTTTTTTCAAACTTTTAAGATTTATTTTATAACTTTTATTACTTTTTACATGTTACTTGTATTGTACACTATTTACATAATATAGAATAAATGACAATTTAGTATTAAATATTTCAGCTTGTATAAATGAGATTAGATAAAGGTTGTTTAAATAGATATAAACTCTATTTATTATCTATAGTAATTTTAAATAATGTTATAAATAATTTAGATAAATATGAACTATATTTAAGTTAATCATAATCCTAAGTCTAATAGGAAAGCATTCCTATCTATATCATGTCCTAACAAAGCAAACTCCAATTTATTTAAATTAAATCCTATCTAATTTAGGAGATAAATCTGAAATAAATAACTATATAAACCCAATACATCCCCCTTCTATCAGCCATAATTCGAAATTATTTTTAGTCCAATAGAAACTCTAAAATTCATCATTAGAATTCAGCCCCGCTTTTTAGTAGCAAAAGCAACTTGCAACGACGATATCTCCTAGCTCCAAACTCCGTTTTGCCTCCAGTTTTTTTTAAAAGAAGCGTATCAAGGTAAGCTTTCCAAAAATATATTTTAATAGAAAAAATTCATTCTGTAGAATTCTACAAAATTGTTTGAGTACCTAGTGTTCCAAAAATAAACGGGTTTCAGTATTTTTGCGATTTCGGGAGATTCCGGAAACGAAAATACGATCCGTTTAGTTTTTCGGAGAGCTAATACAAAAACCTATGCCATATCCTAACTTTAGAATTTATTAAATAAATATAATAGGTGCAGTATTATTTATAATTAGATAATAGACTATTTTCAGCATCCGAAGTTGTACCTATACCTTCCTCTTGTGTGCTGCTGTTGATTCGTCGCCAGGACATCATCTTACCTCACTCGGACATCAGACAAGACACCTTGCCTTTACTGTTTAATTTCTTGCTCAATATCATGCATGTTTTTTTATGTTGTTCTTTCAAAATTATATATAGATGCAAATTATTATACTTTATGCAATTGGCTTAGACTTAAGGGACCACCGTATGTTTAGTACATCTCATAAGCTGTCACGTTGTGCCACGGATTGTGTGTGAGTTGTGAGCCGCATATAGATGCGGACTTGCGTACTGACTGATCATTGGTGCGTACAGGCCGTGCGTTAGGATATAACTGCCAATAGATTTTTTTAGAAGACTTGGCAGTTATTAAGGATTAAAACAGTGTCGTGGAGTCGATACATGTATAGTATCATTGGGGGGAGGGGACAGTTATTAGCGTAGGGGCTATATTTATTTTTACACATATTTTGGGCCGAGGGTGACTCTTATGAGCACTAACGTCTGTCCAGGGCCGATAGCGTCTCGGATGAGCGCTACTTGACGGCCACTCTCTATTACTTGCTTGCGTGAATCCGTTACAGCCCCTGCGTAGAACGTTGTCCTCAAAATATATATCACATAGGATGGTTAGGAACCTTTACTCATGTATATTTTTCTGTTGAGCTTTATTATTCAGTTTATTGGCATGATATTATGTGTCTTATTACGTCCCTCCGAGGACCTGGTTATCTCTCCAGGTGTGTCTTGTAATTTTTTGCAGGTGTTCTAGCTAAGGCCATATCTTGCGCTCTATTCTTCGAGATGTTGTTTTGGATCGCCATCTCCTTCGCATGACCAAATCATTTTCTTGTATAATTCTTTCTTATTTAAATTAGTTGGTAGTGGATTTGTCTCCGCCCAACGATTGTATACATGACAAACTCAAAGTTGCTTTTATATTATTATTTATATTTGTGGATGAGATTTAGTATCTTGGCTTTCTATATTTTACAGCTTATGTATACATACGAACCGTATATTTACTCGTATGTATACAGCTGTCATGATACGTATCTAGTCTCAAGTATTGGGACTGGGGCGTTACTTGTTTTTGTGGTGGCCCATGCAGGTCAGTTTGTCACTTTGGTTACATAATTGTACCGATGTGAGCCTGCAACATAGGATTAGAATCTAGGAATCTCATCCATACAGCTTGACCTCTTCCCTTGGCTTCAATTTCTGAACTCTTGTTCGACCTCCTTGAACTGCATCTTGCTTGATTCCTTTCTATCGTTGATTCTTATTTTCGTGCTTAGTGTCAACTAGGAAGATGACTACACTAGTATATGCTCATAGGTCAAACACACGGCTAAAATGGTCATATTGGCAATTGGAATACATTCAAGACTCTAATTTAGTTAAAAAGGCTTTTTAGTGTGATTTAATAATTAGTAATTGGTAAAGTAGGATATTACCACGGAAAGTTTTAACCTTGAGATTTCTAAATAGTAAACACCAGAGGATTTATAGAATTTCATACTTGGTTTAAGAAAGTGATTGATTTTCATGATTTGATATTTATGAATTATTGGATTATAGTTATACATCCTTGCATAAGTATAAAATTGATTTGCTTTTCGAGTTGTAATATTTATGAGTTTTGGGTGACAGATATACATCTTTCAACAAATATAAAATTTATTTGATTTTTGAGTTTTGATGTTTATGATTTATTGTTTTATAGTTATACACCTTTGAACAGTTATAAATTTGGTTTGAAAATAATCTTATCTTTTAAAAATGGCCATAGGAATTATTTAAATTTGAGTTGTACAACTTACGATTTTTGTGTTTATTAAATTTTGAATTTTAAGTGGAAGTAATGATGGTGAATTTTGGTTTAAAATATTTGAAAGTTATGAAAACAATTTTTGAGAAATTTTTATTTTAAATGGTGTCCTATGATTGGGGATTTACAAATCTATTTAGATTTTTGGTAAAAAAATAGATTTTTACTGATAAGATTATTTGAAAATTTAGTTTAATGCTGGATTGTTAATATCACAAATTTTGAAATAAAATAAAAATATAGTAATGATGTGATAAGGTTGTTTTGATTGATCAAATAAAGTTACCATTTAAAATTTTTGATTATGTTGGTATGACTTAGTATGAATAGAAGTTATAATTGATAAGAGCATTGAGCGTAATTTTTGAGATTGCTTTTAATATGCTAAGAGTTTTATTATGAGTTATTTGAGAATTTTAGAGTGTTAAATTTTTTATTGGTTGTGAAATTTTTATGGATTCATGAACTCTTGAGTTAAATAGTTGAATTTAAACGTTAATTTTGGAAAAGGTTAGTAGTAACGTGATAAAATTTTGCTTTGAGATTTATGAGAGTGATTTAAATTTTTATGATGAATTTGAACGGCTTAGAGCGAATACAAATTTTGGTGGTTTATTTTTGAAAATTTAATTTTGAAACTTTTGGAGGAAATTTGAGTTAAATTTTAATGGTAGGCCATCAAGATAGCGCTAATGAGATAGATGTTCTCCACATTAATTGCCATGTCACTCATGACCATGATAGTAGTATATACACCAGTGTTGTTAGTCATCTACCAAGCTATGTGACTGTATTTACACCTTGACTTACTCGACCTTCCTTCAATTCTAGATCTTTTAATTGCGACATTCTAACCCATTGCAATTTGAATAATGAGTTAATGGTTCCTTAATTGTATTGATCTAGAAGACTATCTTCTCTCTGGAATTGTGTTCCTAAATTATTTTTATGGATTCTTTAATTAATTTTATTTCATGCTTTAACTTGATCTTCTTTATTTTATGCATTAATTATCATCTCGTGAACTCCCACTTTCTATTTTAAATTCTTTTGTGTCCTTTAGTGTGACTTGGATATTTGGAGCACAACACTAGACTTTTCCATTCAACAAATTTCATATGCAAGACCTAGACGAGCCCACCTTCATGTAGGAATATTACGTGCCACTAAAACACGTCCCCATGTACTTTATTTTTGTGATACGACTTTCAAGTCAAAATGGCTAGCTATAAACCATACCATAATACCATTGTCCTTTTCGACCACAGATAGTGACTCAATCTCGACTTTTCAACCCGATATGTGATGAGGTTCTACTTGATTTCCTTTAATGCTCAATTTTGTGCCTTACCTTGATTGCTTAACTCGTGGTCCCATCACACTACTAGTTTAACTCTTGTAAGTTGGGTAGAATACCTCACGACCTAACCAACATTTTTTGGACCACATTGATAGATTCACTTGGACCATAGAATTCAGTGGACCCTAACTTATCCAGTCAACCAAGCCGACTGTATAGACCGAAACTTTGGGCAAGACTTAGATTTTAAAGGATCTTGGACTATTTAAATTTTCTTCATCATCTACTGCTTATAGTTTGACTATCTTATGTTGCCATTATAGTCTAGTTTTGCAAGCTTACTCCTTATCGCGCTTGTTCGTAACATATGTTATAGTAGGCGCCCACTAATACATTGTCTAATCAGAACCGACGTATTATGGTCTGATCAACCATAGTGCACTTGGTTCGCCTTTCGTATATCATTCTACGTAGATGGAGACATAGTAAACTTGTCCCTAGAGTCTCCTCCGCGATTACTTTGGCAATTCTCTAGGAATTATACAACCACCTTTGAATCACATATTGACATACGAAAATCTCCTTTGGACTCTTGTTGGCTTTTGTCTTTTAACTATTCTAGATAAGGCTTGTGATCGATAGATAGACCAAACCATTCTCCTATGACCATGATATTTGTATATACTTGGAGATAGTTAACCATTGACCAACCAATATGACTATCCCCGTCTTGAGCTACTTGCCTTTTACCTTAACCCTAGATTCAACTTTCATGACATTTTTTTAAATTTGAAAATGATTCAACTCTAAACCTAGACGACCCTACTCTATCGAGGAACCATAATTTCTACGTCTCCAAATTATTCCTTTTGATTACTCCATTCCTTACTATACTCTGAATTCATGCAATCCTTGCCTTAGTTAGTGATCCTCTATCAATATCATACCTTTGAATTATTTTTCTTTCGTCGTTATTGAAATCACGAATTAAAACATCGTTCTCGCCTAATGATTGAAAGTATTAACATACTCTTGTACCCTACCTACTCCTAAATTTCGAGGACGAAATTCTTGTAAGTTTGGTAGGATGTAAAACCCCTAAATTTTTACTATATTTTTTTTATAAATATGGTATTGATTTTGGTACTTCGTATTTGTACGTCGCGTACGAGTTTACGTTTCGTAAATTTCTTGTTAAGTGCGAATAAGTGCGAAGTACATATTTTTATAAAATATTTTAATTATATAGATGTAGAAAATATTTCAAAATAATAGATGATAAATATTTTATATTGCTTAAAGTTGTAAATGCGTTGTGCCGAGGATTGTCAAACTTTATTTTTATTTTAAAAAAAAGACCATTTTATTTTATGGTACTAGTATAACTAGTAATTTAGAAAAACTGTGTTTTATGTAAGTATTATTTTTGCATGCGAGTGTATATATATTTATATTTTTGAAATTAATTATTATCATATATTATCTCGAAAAAGGTATATTAAATATGGATTGATTTAATATGTAATTAATTATGGTGATTTAAGTTGAAAAAAAAGTTATTAAGTTATTTAAATACAGTTTAAATTAGAGGTAGAATCTATCTACATTGGATTATATTTGATTGAGTTACTTTTAAATCAATTTGAATTAAATAGTGGAAAATCTAAGGGGAATTAAAACTCTTCTTAGTCCTTATCTAAATAAGACTTTTGTAAATCCCCTGATTTTTCAAAATAAATATTTGTGGAATTTTTGGATTTTTAAATAACTATTTATTGACTTATTATATAATTTATATTATTTTACATATATTTAGTATAGTGTTCATTAGTGAATTGAGTATAAAAATATATAAAGCTATTTTTCTAGTATATTAAGGATCTGAACTAGATTATACAAATTTTGTTTTCTTTTTTTTCAAACTTTTAAGATTTATTTTATAACTTTTATTACTTTTTACATGTTACTTGTATTGTACACTATTTACATAATATAGAATAAATGACAATTTAGTATTAAATATTTCAGCTTGTATAAAAGGGATTAGATAAAGGTTGTTTAAATAGATATAAACTCTATTTATTATCTATAGTAATTTTAAATAATGTTATAGATAATTTAGATAAATACGAACTATATTTAAGTTAATCATAATCCTAAGTCTAATAGGAAAGCATCCCTATCTATATCCTATCCTAACAAAGCAAACTCCAATTTATTTAAATCAAATCCTATCTAATTTAGGAGACAAATTTGAAATAAATAACTATATAAACCCAATACATCCCCCTTCTATCAGCCATATTTCAAAATTATTTTTAGTCCAATAGAAACTCAAAAATTCGTCATTAGAATTCAGCCCCGCTTTTTAGTAGCAAGAGCAACTTGTAACGACGATATCTCCTAGCTCCGAACTCCGTTTTGCCTCCAATTTTTTTTAAAAGAAGCGTATCAAGGTAAGCTTTCCAAAAATATATTTTAATAGACAAAATTCATTCTGTAGATTTCTACAAAATTGTTTGAGTATCTAGTGTTCCAAAAATAAACGGGTTTCAGTACTTTTGCGATTTCTGGAGATTTCGGAAACGAAAATGCGATCCGTTTAGTTTTTTGGAGAGCTAATACAAAAACCTATGTCATATCCTAACTTTAGAATTTATTAAATAAATATAATAGGTGCAGTATTATTTATAATTAGATAATAGACTATTTTCAGCATCCGAAGTTGTACCTATACCTTCCTCTTGTGCGCTGCTGTTGATTCGTCGCCAGGACATCATCTTACCTCACTCGGACATCAGGCAAGATACCTTGCCTTTACTGTTTAATTTCTTGCTCAATATCATGCATGTTTTTTTATGTTGTTCTTTTAAAACTATATATAGATGCAAATTATTATACTTTATGCAATTGGCTTAGACTTAAGGGACCACCGTATGCTCAGTGCATCTCATAAACTGTCACATTGTGCCACGGATTTTGTGTGAGTTGTGAGCCGCATATAGATGCGGACTTGCGTGCTGACTGATCATTGGTGCGTACAGGCCGTGCGTTAGGATATAACTGCCAATAGATTTTTTTAAAAGACTTGGCAATTATTAAGGATTAAACCAGTGTCGTGGAGTCGATACATGTATAGTATCATTGGAAGGAGGGGACAGTTATTAGCGTAGGGGCTACATTTATTTTTACACATATTTTGGGCCGAGGGTGACTCTTATGAGCACTACCATCTGCCCAGGGCCGATAGCGTCTCGGATGAGCGCTACTTGACGGCCACTCTCTATTATTTGCTTGCGTGAATCCGTTACAGCCCCTGCGTAGAACGTTGTCCTCAAAATGCATATCACATAGGATGGTTAGGTACCTTTACTCATGCATACTTTTCTGTTGAGCTTTATTATTCAGTTTATTGGCATGATATTATGTATCTTGTTACGTCCCTCTAAGGACCTGGTTATCTCTCCAGGTGTGTCTTGTAATTTTTTGCAGGTGCTCTAACTAAGGCCATGTCTTGCGCTCTATTCTTCGAGATGTTGCTTTTGGATCGCCATCTCCTTCGCATGACCAAATCATTTTCTTGTATAATTCTTTCTTATTTAAATTAGTTGGTAGTGGATTTGTCTCCGCCCAACGATTGTATACATGACAAAATCAAAGTTGCTTTTATATTATTATTTATATTTGTGGATGAGATTTAGTATCTTGGCTTTTTATATTTTACAGCTTATGTATACATACGAACCGTATATTTACTCGTATGCATACAGCTGTCATGATACGTATCTAGTCTCAAGTATTGGGACTGGGGCATTACAGGCAGTCAAGCTTCTATGAAATTAGTTTAAAGATTTCAAACAGAAGAAATGATTGCAAAAGTTAAGGATCAAGTAACCCTATCGTGCAGAATGGAAGAAAGATCCATTCCCGCTGAAATACAAGCCACCGACCATAATGCTATGCGACGGCAGAACATCACCAAGTCAGTATATCAATCACTTTGAGATGTTGAATGACCATCTCCAACAAAATGATGCTTTACTTACCAAAGTCTTCATCGGATGCTTAGCGGTTGTTGCCTATGACGTACTGAAGTCTACCAGATGGTTGCATAACATCCTTCGTAACATTGAAACAGATGTTCCTGTAACGATTCTATGAAAGGACTCACGACATGACTATGTCCGCTCTTACCAAAATCAAACAGAAGCGCAACAAAATAGCTGAACGTTTCATCGAACGCTTCCGACGGGAGGCACTCAAAATGCCTCTAGGTACTCCGGATGCATTGATGGTAGATACATGCAAATCAAACTTGTTACCTACCGTTAGCATGTGGACGAGACCAACACAATTTCAAGATTGGGGTTCCTTCATAGTAAGTGCCAGAGTAGCCGAAGATAGTGCTGAGAATTCAAGTAACTAGGTATTTTGATGCCTAATCTTGATAAAGATAAGCAGCTTGCTACCAGAAACGGTAGTCACCAAAACAATTGTAAATGAAAAGAAGCCTTAGCCATCAATATAGGTCAGTGAGCACCTATAACGACAGCATCTCTATAGAGGGCAGCACCATGACCTAAGGAAGAGTATTCCTTCAATGACGACGACATCATGAGCATCTTCGATTGCTTGATCAAAAGCAATAAACATTAATTGCCGAAAATCAAACGGCCAGATGAAGTAGGTAAAACTAACAATCCCAAATATTGCGTGTATCACAGGTTTCTGGGACATCCAACTAGGGCATGCTATGTGCTCAAAGGAAAGATCCAGGAGTTGATCAACGCTAAAGTAATCACCCTCTGAAAGGATGAGAAGACAGTGGCAGCTAATTTCGTCTCTTTACAATTCGGTTGCTTCGTTCCTCAGTACTTTCCAATGGTGTTGTCCCAATTTCAAAGGCAATTATGGCGATTGTCAACCTTCCACCGGCACGAAATAATGGTTTGGTACCACTATCAACAACCAAAGGCGAGATCATGTGGGTCCATCCAGACCTCGTTAAGGAATTTGAACAGAAGTCGTTTGTTCCTTCTGTTAAACCAAGGAAGTCAGTCAGGTATAAATCATACAACATGGTTTCAATTGAGCACTCCGTGCTTGATGGCTATATTCATTCTTTGAAGACTACATTCATTCCGACAGGATCTGCATCTTCTTCAGAGTCTGCTCCGTCAATATCGAAAGTCAACAATTGGCTCAAATTCTATCGATACAGTCAGCAATCTCGCAAGCTGATGATAAAGATGGGATATGACTTTCAGAAATCCCCTGGCTTGAACAATGGAATGGAGTCTCCGATAACCTTATATTTACAACTCCAAAATAACAGGTCTCATGTTGGATTGGGATTCGGGATAGATCACACAATTGCCCAGCAGCAAAAGAAATCCTCCAAGAGCAAAGCACGAGTGAAAACTTGTAACATGGTTTCTCTCTCACCCGCTCCCGAAGAACAAGTCTTGATCGATACTAGATTTGGTAGACTCTACCTTAGAGATTATCTAGATGGTCAAGAGAATGAAGTTGTCATACCCTCTCCTGTTTCTGATACTCCTCCAATATTAGCTCCACCAGCTGACTCGGGTCCTTCGAAGCCGACAACAGCTGATAATGGTAAGCAATATATTTGCTTTGGCAAGAACTTGAAGAAGACCCCACTGCAGGGCCTTTAGAAACCTTATAACTTTGAGATATTGGCTCAACTAGCCAATGCTCCAGTAAGACTATCGATCTTCGAGCTCCTTCGCCTCTCGAAGGAAACTCGAGAAATATAAGTGAAGCCGTGATGCAAGCCGATGCTTGTCTTGCACATCTCAAGAAGTCTGATGAAGAGCCAGTAGCTTGCCCTCAATGTCATACTGTGATGGAGATTATGCCAAATATCACCTTCACCCAGGATGACATGCTGTTGGAGGACAATCGGCACGATCGACCTCTTTACTTCACTGGGTATGTCGACACGATGAGGGTGGATCACATTCTTGTCTATCCCGGGTTCGCACTCAGCATAATCCCAAAGACTTTGTCGGATTCTCTAAAGATTCCAGTCCACAATCTCTCAACAATGGTTACAAAAATTCTCAGATTCAATTTTGGGAAGAGTAAACCACTCGAAAAGATCCGCCTGAGGGTCCAAATTGGCGATCTCAGTACAAAAGTTACCTGCTATGTGATTGACAACTACGTTTCCTATAATTTATTACTAGGAAGGCCGTGGTTGCATGAACATAACGTTGTGCCATCCACTCTTCATCAGTGCTTCAAGTACGTGGATTATAATGGAGAGATCAAAAAGGAAATTGCTTACCTCAATCCTTTTCGAGGTGTAGATGCCTACTATATGTAAACCCCCTCCCTAAATTTTCTTTCCTTTTAAGTATACATATATTTTATTTTAACATTTTGTTATTAATTAAATGTCTTTTTACCAAGTATGGGCATTTTACATATTATGGGTAACAAGCAGTGGTTACGCACATATATAGATAAGATAGGTAATTCATATAAGGTTATTTAGTTGATTGTATTAGAAAAATATTTTAGATTTTTAGGATTTTTTGTAATTATTTGGGAATATATACTTATATATATATATATATATATATATATATATATATATATATATATATAAAAATATATATATATATATATATATGCTGATAGAGAAAAAAGAAAAGGGTGGAGTACTATTCATGTGAACAGTACTCGTTCTCACGCGATCGGAATAGGAATATCTCATCCAGAACTACTATGCCCTTGACATCCGAACTTCTTTTCTAAACTTTCTTGATTATTTGAATGACCTCATATCTAATCTTTCCTAATATCAACTTATCTTCCTCGTGCCAACAGTATGCATCTAAGAAGCGGACGCACTTCTGCCTTGGCCCTCACATCTGGTGAAGAGGCTACTCCGGAGGGACAGAATCCTCCAATGACTCCAGCGACACCATACCAGCCAGGACAGTCGCAGCCTACTACGACACCGATGACGGAGTACCCAGAGATCGCAGCACCCGTAGGCAGCCAGGCTGGGCAGACCACTACTATGCCACCAAAAGGGAATGTACCACTGCCTCCACCACCACTATTCCCTCAGCAGTTTCTACCACAGTCGGTACCTCAGATGCCTCCACCACCGAATGATGGGAGCCCTACTTCCCAATTCATGTACACCATGATGCAGGCTCAGTGGCAGCAAACTGAGCTGATGAGACAAACAATGATGACAGCATTGGCTAGACCTCCACCACCACCTCCAGTACCAGCACCAGCACCGGCTATGCATCCTTATGAAGGATCTATTAAGAATTTCATGGATATGAACCCCAAGGCCTTTAGAGGAACGGAGAAGCCACTTGAGGTGTCACAGTAGCTTATTAGTACAGAGAAGCTACTGAAGGCATCCCAGTTGCCAGCTCGAGATTGGATGACAGTAGTGGACATACTATTAGAAGATAATGCTCACCACTGGTGGAAGGCGGAAGAGAGACGACTAGGCACTGGGATCACCTGGAAGCAGTTCTATGATGCATTCTATGAGAGACTTTTCCCTATTCATGTTCTAGATGGTCTCTACGACCAGTTCCTTCATCTGAAGAAAGGAAATATGACAGTTGATGAGTATGACTCAGAGTTCAATCGTCTGAGTAGATTTGGTACGAGATTAATTCCGACAGAGTTAGAGAAGGTAAGGAGACTTCACCAGGGGCTTGTACCAGAGCTCAAGTCTTATAGGACTAACCAGTCTCGAGTCGCCCATTCAGCTGTCCTGGAAGAAGCTCGTGCTTAGGAGATTCTTCGCAAGGAGCAACAGCGGACGTCGAAATACCATACCCCAGCAGTTACACCAGCCTGAGCTACTCTGAGTTTACCTATCAGGAGGGCCACATGACAGTTCCAGCAGAGGCCCTCACCTTATCAGAAGCCCATTTGCCATTACTGTAAAAAGTAAGGACATCTCCAAAATGACAACAAGACTCACCTTGGATTGTGCTTGAGATGTGGATCTAATCAGCACATGCTCAAGGACTGTCCGTAGCAACAGGCGATAGTACATGCTCGACAGAACCCGTGGCCTATAGCTCCAGCCCTTCTAGCACTACGGCCCGTAGCAGGAGCGCTTCGTCCACCATTGCCTCCCCAAGGCGTACAGTACCACAAGGCCAAAGCTCAGAGCTCATGACATAATTATAGGCAGGTATTCTCACTTGCTGTTGAGGATATAGAGACAGAGGCAGAGGTTATAGCAGGTATGGTTTTAGTTGCATCTTTTCTTGCTAATACATTGTTTGATACTGGAGCCACACATTCATTTATAGCCACTAGTTTTGCCACTAGACACAGCATTCCCATCACACCCTTAGCTAAGAATGTTAGAATCCTTACTGGAAGAGGAATTGTACTTGTTAGTTGTGTTTGTAGACTTTGTCCTGTAGTAATAAGTGGTAGAGAGATGAGGGCACGACTTCTTGTATTCCCTATGCCAACATTTGATGTGGTTCTTGGAATGGACCAGTTGAGCCAGTATTTCGCTTTCATAAACTGCCATAGGGGCATTATTGTCTTTAGACCACCGAATGCGGCAGAGTTTGAGTTCACTAAAGAAGACGGAGAGAGTTGTGATGCACCCGCATCGGGGACTCACATGATGATGTAGGATACCCCTCAGCATCCTATCATCACCGAGTTCGATGATGTATTCCCCGAGGAATTGCCAGGACTACCACCCGACCGAGACATTGAGTTTTCTATTAAGCTTATTCCCAGAGCTGAGCCTATTTCATCTCGAGTATATCGTCTGGCACCCAAGGAGTTGGTAGAGATGAAGGCGCAGATTGATGACTTATTAGAAAAGGGCTTTATTCGTGCCAGTACATCACCATGGGGAGCACCCGTTCTTTTTGTTCCTAAGAAAGATGGGACAGTGCGCATGTGTATTGATTACAGAGCTTTGAATGCTGTGACGGTAAAGAACAAGTATCCCTTGCCGCTTATAGACGATCTATTCGATCAACTGAGTGGAGCAAAAGTATTCTCCAAGATTGACTTCGATCAGGCTATCACCAATTGAAGGTCCGGAAGGAAGACATTGTAAAGACGGCTTTTCGATCAAGGTATGGACACTACGAGTTCTTGGTCATGCCTTTGGGTTTGACCAATGCTCCCGCAGTCTTCATGAATTTAATGAACAAGATCTTTCACCAGTACTTGGACAAATTTGTAGTAGTCTTTATAGATGATATCTTGATTTACTCCAAGAGCCAAGAGGATCATGAGCAGCATCTACGGATAGTTTTGGAAACGTTGAGGAATGAGCAACTTTTTACGAAGCTTAGGAAGTGTGATTTCTTTTTCAAGGAGGTATCATTTCTTGGTTATGTTGTTACGGGTGATGGTATATCAGTGGACCCAGAAAAGATCACAGTAGTCAAATCATGGCCCGCTCCCACATCAGCTTCTGAGGTGAGAAGTTTTCTCGGACTTGCGGGTTACTATCGATGGTTCGTAGAAGATTTCTCTCGAATAGCGGGGCCTATGACTCGATTAACTTGCAAGGATCAGGAGTTTGTATGGACAGACGAGTGTCAAGCCGCATTTGACGAGTTGAAGAAGCGATTGACCCCAACACCGATCTTGACACTACCATCGGGCCCGGGAGGATTTATGATCTACATCGACGCATCCGGGAAAGGATTAGGATGCGTATTGATGCAACACTACCATGTAGTAGCATACGCATCGCGATAGTTGAGAGTGCACGAGAAGAATTATCCGACCTACGATCTATAGCTCGCAGCGGTTATCTTTGCTTTGAAGCTATAGAGACACTACTTGTTCGGCGATAAGGTTGACATCTACACCGATCATAAGAGCCTCAAGTGCATGTTCACACAAAAAGAGTTAAATATGCGATAGCGACGTTGGTTGGAGTTGATAAAGGATTGCGAGATCGAGCTACATTATCATCCGGGCAAGGCTAATGTCGTGGCAGACGTATTAACCCGTAAGCCTATGGCATACTTTTTGACTACACAAAAAGAGTTGATTAGAGACTTAAAGCAGCTTGGTATTGAGGTAGTATTGCCTGGAGCAGATGGCGTATTAGGCAACCTCCAAGTGCAATCATCATTGGTAGAGCGCATCAAGGCAACATTGCCTACTGATGCTAGATTTGGACGGCTCAGAGAGAGGACTGAAGTAGTAGAGCAGACGGGATTGAGGATCCCTCCCGATGGGATATTGCGATGTGGTGATCGCATTTATGTTTCTAATGGAGAGCTACGGCAGGAGATGATGGCAGAGGCTCACAGTTCGACTTACTCTATTCATCCCGAAGGAACCAAGATGTACCGCGACTTACGACATTATTACTGGTGGTACGGAATAAAGCGAGAGATAGCTCATTTCATTTCCAAGTGCTTGGTATGTCAACAAGTGAAGGCAGAGCACCAGAGGACGGCCGAACTATTGCAGCCGCTATCCATTTCCGAGTGGAAGTGGGAGCACATTACTATGGATTTCGTCACGGGTTTTCCTCGGGGTCCTAGGAGACGTGATGTAGTATGGGTGATTGTTGATAGACTTACAAAGTCAGCCCATTTCTTACCTTTTATAGTGGGCTAGTCGACAGAGATATTGTAAGAGATGTATATGGAGCAGATTATGAGATTACACGGTGTGCCTGTTAGTATTATGTCGGACCGCGACTCGAGATTCACCTCACACTTTTGGAGGAGGATGCAAGAGAGTTTAGGCACACGGACAGACGGCCAGTCGAAGTATACTATTCAGACACTAGAGGATATATTGAGAGCGTGCATGCTTGACTTTGGCGGATCATGGGAGGACCATCTTTTTTTTATTGAGTTTTCCTACAATAATAGCTATCAAGCGAGCATTCATATGGCTCCGTTTGAAGCATTGTATGGTAGGAAGTGTCGGTCTCCTGTTTGTTGGAGCGACGTAGGAGAGCGACAGCTATTGGGCCCCGAGTTAGTCCTGAGCACAGTGGAGACAGTAAAGAAAATTTAGGGCTACCTACGAGCAGCACAGGACCGTCAGAAGCAGTGGACAGATAATCGTCGCCGACCCTTGGAGTTCATTGAGGGCGACCATGTATTCTTGAAGATATCACCCATTAGAGGCACGATTCGATCCATAGGACGTGGCAAGTTGAGTCCAAGGTACATCAAGCTTTTCGATGTCTTGGAACGGGTTGGAGAGGTTGCCTATAGATTGGCCTTGCCACCGTCACTGGAGGGAGTGCATGACGTATTCCATGCACTACTAAAATACAACGATTTAGCGACGGCCCTATCAATCGCTAATCCGTCGCTAATTGAAATTACCGACGGATTACCGACGGATACGGGCTGAAAAAATTCGTCGGGAATAACCTCGTCGCTAAAACTAGTCCGTCGCTCACCGACTACTTAGCGACGGATTACCGTTGGCTACGTCAAAACATTTAGCGACGGCTAGCCAACGATTTTCTATCAACATCGACAGTTATAAATTTTAATGTAGCAATATTTAGCGACGGACAAACCATCGCTAAATTATCGTTAAACGCGTATTAGAGGGTTTCTGATACGCAAAATATATCGCTAATCCGTCGTTAATCCGTCACTAACCTCGTCGGATTAGCGGCAGAGTAGCGACGGATATTCCGTCGACAGGCTCCTGGATATCTTTCATAATTCCAGGACCTTGGCGACGGATAACCTGTCAGGTTTTAGTCGCCCATCCGTCGCTAACTGTGAATCCCCCAGTTAGCGACGGATAGTCCGTCGGAAAGTGGCCGCCAGTCCGTCGATATTAGGGAATATTTTAAAAAATAGCATAAAGCTGGGCATTCCCAATATAAACAATTCTAATATACCAAACACACAAATAATCCCAAGCAATGCCAATATACACAATTCCAATATACATAACACAAATATTTAATATTCAATAAAACAAATATCTCAAGCACAAATATACAAAACACACAAATATTCCAATATACAAAACACACAAATAATTCCAACACACAACTATCCCAAGCATTCAAATTGTTCACGCAAAACACATAAATATTCAATATTTAAACACAAATATTCAATATTCAATAAAAAGGAAAATTGACTTTGGCCTCAGCAAAGACCGCAAGTCAGATGATGAATCCTCACAGCCAGGGATCATAGTTGCGTTGAGACATGTACCATTCTATCAGCCACTTTACATACGAAGGCTCAATTTGGTTGAGGTATTCTGTAGGGACAGGAGGGTCAGTCCCGATGCTACTACTCTCTGACGGTGGCTCCTCCTTAACTTCAACCTTGGGAGCAATCTCTTTCCTGACGGTCATCGGTTCTTCCTTGACCTCGACCTTTGGTAACACCTCCTCCTTAACAGTCACCGGCTCTTGTTTGACGACAGGGACTTCCTCCGTGTCGACCTCCAAGGGTTCCTTACCTCGGCTAGCAGCACCACCTCGGGGAGTCTTGGGAGCCATCTCTCTGACAACAGAAATTTTTATATAGGGTAAAGAAATTTACTAAAATTATAAAAAAATAAGAATTTTATCGAAATTGTAATCGGAGTAATGAAACGACATTGGAGATGGCGTGTCGTAGTGGTTGGACGGGAAGGGGGGTGACGCGCCACCACCCATGGCACTCTAGGGGGACGCCTACAAATAACAGGGACATCTGCTCCTCCCTACTTCCCATCTGGACCCATCTGCTCCTCCTCTATGAAACAAAAATTTTCTTTCTCCTCTCCTCCACCATGGCTCTGGACCCATCTGCTTCTCCCTACTTTCCTTCTTCTCATTTGACTCTCTCAGCCATATATGATATCCAGCTCAAGTGTAGAGTCGGGGGAGAAAAAGTGGACAGGAAGAGAAGGAGAAGCAGCACAGCCGGCGGCATGACCTGGGGGAAGTACAGAGGTTTTGCTGGAGGTACTAGTGATTTTCGTAGGATGGTGTTGAGGAGCAAGTGTAGAGTCGGTCGAAGGAGCCACAACACCATCCTTCGACCGACTCTACACTTGCTCCTCAACACCATCCTGGAAAAATCACCAGCACCTCCAGCAAAACCTCTGTACTTCCTCCAGGTCATACCGCCGGCTGTGCTTCTTCCCCCTCCTCTTCCTGCCCACTTCTTCTTTCCCGACTCCACACTTGAGCTAGATATCATATGTGGCTGAGAGAGTCAAATAAGAAGAAGAAAAATAGGGAGGAGCAGCTGGGTCCAGAGCATGGATGGAAGAGAACTAGAAAGCAGTGATCCTTCCTGTTGTGAGAATTGTGAAGAGTGAGAAAGGAGAGGGGGGGGTCTTTGATTTTTGCGTTCATCATTATTAGAGGGAACAGCACTGGAAAAGTTATAACGTTGGTAGCATGAGAGAGTAAAAATCTGTATCACAAGACTAATAGAATTACTATGTAATCATGTACTCACAAATAATCGGATGTCACTGGAGTCGTTGGGCCTATCGTACAGTAATTGGTGGATCCGCTGGTATAGGCCGGATGTACTTAGTATCTATTGTATCAGATTAGTATCGGTCTATCGGTTTGGTATAGGACATACCAGATTGGTATTGGCCTTAACAAATTGGTATCGTCCTATCCGATATGTACATGTATCGGCCGTATAGCTAGGATTCATATTGGCCTTATCGATTTGGTATCGGTCATATCCGATGGGTATCGGCCGTGTTGGATTAGTATCGACCATTTCGGATTAGTATCGTAAAAGTTTTAGTAATAACTGTACTTGGATTTCTCTCTTCTCGAGCTAGAATACCATTGCAAAAGAGTCACCAGATCATGATTGGCTAGTTATAGTAACATACATGCTTCCTTTTCCATCAGGAAAAGCGAGATTAAAAAGGAAGTATGTATATTCTGTAACTGGCCAGCTACGCTCTCGTGACTCTCTTGTAATGGTAATCTAGCAATAGAAGAGAGAAATCCAAGTACAATTGTTATTAAACCTTCCCCGATACTAATCCGAAATGGTCTATACTAATTCAACACGGCCGATACCTATCGGATATGACCAATACCAAATCGATAAGGCCAATACGAATCCTAGCTATACGGCCGATACATATCGGATAGGACGATACCAATTCGCTAAGACCAATACCAACCGATACGGTCCATACCAAACCGATAGATCGATACTAATCTGATACGATCAATTCTTATATGTACCTACGGTCCAGGAGGTTGATCCGCTGGTACATCCATGTACGATCAACGAAGTAACAATCTATTTCAATTTCGATGTGAAGATTTGTATCGTACGACAAACTAAACATAATCAGTTCATGTCAGTCTGCACTTTCTGCAGTAATGACCACAAGTTTTATGTTCTTCAACGATATATTTCACATGCTTAATTGCCAAGTATAGGAACGAATGGCTCAGAACACAACCCAAAATTCATTCTAGCATACATTAATGTGAATCATCTATGTTCTGTACATATGGTGTAGTATATGTTCTTATCGTATCTAGTATCTGAAGAAAGTAATAGAATCAAGATGAACTCGCATAATGTAATACTAAGACATCATCTACTACTATATAAGATATAGTCATAGGTTGTCATATCATCATTGTCGAGGGATGAGGGTCGAAGGACAGTTAACTTTATCTACGGCTACATAGTTTCTGTCTCGCCAGTCGAATGGCTGCAGGGACTATGCCGTGATCACCATGTCGTAGTCCAATACAATCCAAAGATTGACACAGTACTAATTCATATATGTAGTCCAATACAAATAGTCTAATACAAAAATAACCCAATACAAATAGTCCAATACAAATAAGTACTAATAGCTAATGAGAACCATGCAGCTCATGCAAACGCTCAGTGATACGATCACGCAACCACCTCGAATAAGTTGGATCGACGGCGGCAGGAGAGATATAGTCATTGCAAGTGCTGGACGAATAGAACTCCCGGTCTCACTAGTTATCGGTGCCACTTTCTCCTTAACAGTAGGAGGAGCCACCTCAGCATTTAGTGTTTCCCTCAAATGACGTGCCGCTCCTCGGGTCATGGGTGCCATATGGTAAGATCGATATTCACAAATAATATAATTATAACATAAGCAAGCTAACTAAAGGAACCATCATCTCGTTTGAGTACATTTTCGAAAGTAGATAAAATACAGAATATTCAATTTTTTGCCAAGTGTGAGAACGAATGGCTCAAAACACAACCCATAGCATACATTAGAGTGAATCATCTATGTTCTGTACATATGGTGTAGTATATGTTCTTATCGTATCTAGTATCTGAAGAATGTAATAGAATCAAGATGAACTCACGTAATGTAATACTAAGACATCATCTACTACTATATAAGATATAGTGATAGGTTATCACATCATCATTGCCGAAAGATGATGGTCGGAGGACAGTCAACTTTATCTACAGCTACATAGTTTCTGCCTCGCCAGTCAAATAGCTGTAGGGATTATGTCGGAGTACAGTCAACTTTATTAATAATTATTTGTTTTTTGATACAAAAAATTCGATACTCCGATTCGAAACCACCGATATTACCGATACCCCTGATCCGATACTCATAGGAATGGTTCGATACCGATTTCGATACCCCCCTCCCCCGATCCGATACTCATAGGATTGGTCCGATCCGAAACCACCTATACCTCCTCTCCTGATCCGATACACCGATCCGAAACCATCGATACTCATAGGAATGGTCTGATCCGAAACCACCGATACCCCCCACCCGAAACCCTACCCCAGCCCCGAAACCCTACCCGTGTGTCCCCTACCCGACCCCTCCGCCACCCCCACCCCCTTTCCCACCCTACCACCCCCTCTCCGACCCCTCCTTCCCGACAGCACCCCATCCCCCGACCCCCCTCCTCGACAGTACCCACCCCCATCCCCCCTTCCCCACTCCACCACCACCTTTCCGACAACACCTACCCCCCACCCCCTCCCCCACCCCACCACCCCTTCCCCGACCCCTCCCCGAAAGCACCCCCTCACCGACCCCCCTTCCCTCCCCTCCCACACTCCACCCAGCCCTCCCCCACCCCCCGACCCCCCTCCCCGATCTCCCTTTCCGATAGCACCAACCCCTCCTCACCCACGCCACCACCCCCTCCACGATAGCACCCCCTTCCCGACCCCCCTCCCCACCCTCCGACCCCCCTCCACGACCCCCCATTCCCCGACCCCCCTCTCCCTTCCCCCCAGCCCCGACGACAGCCGATCGCCACCCCCTCGAAACCCTAAATAGAGAGAGAAAGGGAAAGATAGAGAGAGAGAAAAAGAGAGCATACCGGCTAGATCGACAGAGGGAGAGAGATCGATGGAGGGAGAGCGATCGACGGAGGAAGAGAAATCGTCGAAGGGAGAGAAATTGCCGGAGGAAGAGATGGGAAAGAGAGAGAGAGTTTGGGGGGAAATAAAAAATTTTCCCCCGTCGGTTCAATTTAAGTTAGTGTACAGTATTTAGCAACGGACTGGCGACGAATATATCCGTCGCTAAATACCCAGTAGATTACCGATGGAAATGTTAGTCGACAGTCCGTCGCTAATAGTTCGCACCATTTTTTAGTATTTTTCTGCCAAATTATGCGACATATTAGCATAGTCCATCGCTAACTTTTCGTCAAATTAGCGACGGAAGTGCGACTGATTTTTACACAAAAAACAAAAAAATTATTCATTGCTTTCTGACGTTAGTCCATCACAAGTTAGTCGCTATTAGCGACGGATAGGAGCCGTCGCTAATTTGCCATTGCAAAATTACTATATTTTAGTAGTGATGTATCTCAACTGAGGAGGTACGTGGCGGACAGCAATCATGTGCTTTATTACTCTGAGATCTCGGTTGGACCGAGCTTGTCGTACGAAGAGCAACCAGGCATTCTTGATCGTCGAGTGAAGGTGTTGCAGAATCAACCTATTCCATTGGTTCGCGTGGCTTAGAAGCATCACTCGCCAGGAGAGTCTACTTGGGAGCACGAGGATGACATCCGAAATTGCTACCCGCATTTGTTCGACAACCAAGGCATGCCTTGCCCATGTTAGTTCCTTAATAGTTCTTTGCTTGCAATGCATTCGACCCCCTACCATAGTTTAATTTCGAGTGCAAAATTTCTTTAAGTTGTGTAGGATGTAAACCCCCTCCCTAAATTTTCTTTCATTTTAAGTATACATATATCTTATTTTAACATTTTTTATTAATTAAATGGTTTTTTTACCAAGTATGGGCATTTTATATATTATGGGTAACAAGCAGTGGTTACACACATATATAGATAAGATAGGTAATTCATATAAGGTTATTTAGTTGATTGTATTCGAAAAATATTTTAGATTTTTCGGATTTTTTGTAATTATTTGGGCATATATACTTATATATGTATATGTATATGTATATGTATATGTATATAAAAAAAAAAAAAAAAATGTATATGTATATATATATATATATATATATATATATATATTTTATATTTTATATATATATATATATATATATATATATATATATATGCTGATAGAGATTGTCGGGCGCTTGTAGCTCAAGTGGCTAGGCGCACCGGCACTTGGGGCATCGGACGGAGTTCGAGCCCCCACGGGGGCGGCTTGGTGGTTCGCCCACGGCCCCCGGGCCAAGCGGTGGCTGGGTGTCTTTGACACGGCCGCTTGGTTTTTAAAAAAAAAAATATATATATATATATATATATATATATATATATATATATATGCTGATAGAGAAAAAAGAAAAGAAAGGGTGGAGTACTGTTCATGTGAACAGTACTCATTCTCACACGATCGGACGAGCAGGAGGAACTTCAAAAGAAGTTCAAATTCAAGTCCCTTCATATCTACACCAAATTGATTCGAGATTTTTTTTTTACAAAATCTTAACTAGATTCTCCTCTACCTAATCGACCTAAACCTAGATCGAATCCTTGCACCCTGCGGTTTCGAATCCGATTCAAAATAGGCATTTAAACATCCTATATAGCTATTAGAAAATAGGGTTCTTGGGAAAAAAAACATCTGTCGAACTTCATCCCCAATCCGAACTTCGACTCAGGACCTCCCCCACACCCCCGCGCTCAACGTCGACCGCCTGTTTGCCGTCGCCGACGACTGGATCACCGGCCAATCGCGTAGAGCCGAGAGTGAAACAGAGGACACTCTATTTTTCGAAGAACTCAGGTACCTATATTTCGAAATCAATATCTTTGTTTCTGTTCAACAAAAATTCGATCTATCGACTACTGTCCGTAGACGACATACCCATTTATAAACCCTAGTAATTAGAAAATCTTTTAATACATAGGAAATCCCATAAAAATTTCGAAAAATAGAAGAAAATCCCCTCGAAAACGAAACCGAGAAACACACCAAAACCCTAATTTTGGAAGGGTGATTTCGACACAGATATTAAGAATTTGTGGGAAACAAATTTAAACAGTCCTAGTTAACATATACGAGATGAAAACCCATCTGGTAGATTAAATTTTTATTTTTTATACAGGAAGCTATGGATCGATGAACTTGTGATAAAAACTGCTTTAAAACATTGAAATTTTAGAATTCTGTCTGATACGGCATGCGCCCCGACAAACTGGGTGACGTGGTCACGCGCTATAAGCAACGAAAGGCGCGTATGGACGTTGCCGACATGTGGGAACTAACAGAACCCAGTTTCGTTGTGTGTGCGTGGCGAAATCAGTCCGTATCCGTCAAGATACCCCCATATCGCCAATTTGCAAACTTCACCCTAACTTCGTGTACAGTTGTCAATTCGAAATAAAACTTGAGCCAACCGGTCCGAATTAAAATTTTGTTCCTGTGTGCCAAGTTTGGTTCGATTCTGAGAAGGTCGATCGGAACCCCTTTTTGGCGGGCCCACGACCCAATCAAACGGACGATTTTGTACGCGGCTCATCGAAATCCAAAACTGGACATACCATTGAGTTTTCCTCCTTAAACTGAATTCGTAGACATGTAGTTTGACTACTTTAGAGACCGTAGATTTTGGCACGCGTTTCGGTGCAAAGCGGGTCCAACGGCGGACATCGTTTTAATCCGAAATTATGATTATGCCCCTATTCCAGAATTAGAGTTTTGGACGAACGTTTCCTAGGTATATCTTTTATACTGAGTATGTTTTTGATGTTTGTTTTAGCATCCGTAGTTTTTTGGAGATTGTGACATTTTTTGGCTGACATTGTGATCTCTTGGACTTGCCACTTTGCACCATCAGGCAAGATACCTTGCCACCTTACTCTGTGATTATTGTATTCTTATTTTTATTTGTTATTTTTAGCATTTCTTATTTCTTGATATTATAAAACTGTGCGTCCAAGTCACACTTGGGTGCAAGCGACTCTATCGGTCGTTTTTCTCGCTTTTTATTTATTTCTCTTGCATTGACTTAGTCTAGTGACCACCCATTGATGATGAGGTATTGGTATATCTCATAGGTCTTGACACTTACTTTACCATATGTTATGAGTCACATGTAGGACACGTACCCGCGTAGTCGGCTGGCCACCGATACGTATGGAGCGTGTGCCTGATATGAGTAACTGCCAATAGAATTGCATGTTAGAAGACTTGGCGGTTACTAGAGCTTCATATCAGTCATGGAGATAATGATATTAGGCATTGGGTGGGGAGAACAATACCTGACGTATGGGCTTCTTTGCACTTCCCCGATTACCTGTGCGCTCCTCTGGAGACGCAGGCCCAAGGTCCCTCTGACGCTTTCCTGAGTGTTATGGACGTAGCCCCTTGCACATGATGCCCTCTGACGATCTTCGGATGTTATGGATGTAGGCCCTTGGTGCCCTTTACGAAAACTATGCCGATCCCATTTACAGCCAGGGCTCATGCGTCGAAGGATTGTTTCTCAAAACTGTATATTCACAGTAGATTGGTCAGGGACCCGATTGCATGCATCCTCCCTTTTATATTATATTATCACAGTTTATATGGCATGGTGTTTTCTTGTATCTTGTTACGTCCCTCTAAGGACCTGGTTATCTCTCCAGTGTTAGACGATTTTCTATAAGAGTACGGAGCGACGTTGGAGCTATCTTACATCGATGACGAGGCTGTTCCAACTGAATTCTAGTCTATTCCTTATTTGAGACATCAGTGGATATTATTTTTACATCTCTTTTCTTTCTATTTTATGGAGGTTGGACTCCGATCTTGTGAGACTATTTTCATAGCTGTTTGGAGTGAGCATGTTCACCCGGCTATCTTTGATACACTTATTTATTATTTGGACTCTATTATCTTCTGTGTTGAGCTTTGAGGAGATTAGATTATATTATTCTGGCCTGTGATTATTTTATTTACAGCTTATGTGCATTATATGAGAATTCTATATATTGGAGTATTCTTCGTACATGTGCAGCTGGCATGTTCACGTACTTGGTCCTACGTATTTTGGGACTGGGACATTACACTATATAGGCTCTAGAATGTACAAAGAAGAGTACATGAAGGTAGTGCTGGCCATGGACACTAAGGAAGGCCAAAAAGATGACTCGAACGACATCTTGGTGACTCCAGTCAAAGGACGTACCTCTCATCCTTCCTCCTCTCAGATGCTAAGCGTGACTCTTGCTCCTTCTGCTGAAAAAGTAGAGCAAAGGAAGCTCACCTCTTCTGAGCCTCTTGTTATCGACCTTCGTCATAATAAGCCTACTCCTTCTCTTTCTCCTCCTCTTATTATCGACATGACGGTGTCTCCAACCAAGGTCACAAATGCTGTTGTAACTGTTGAGACTGAAAATATTAATAAAGCAATGTCTCCTTCGCAGTATACCGATGTCAATTATTATGCACAAAATTACTTAGAAATTCTGGACAAGTTCGAACCTCTCACCTTTTGAGCAATTCAATATTTTTAAGATAAGACAGAGTACGAACCAATGCAAAATTTATTCTTCTTCGTTCCTTCTCGAAATGATGATGAGCATCAAATCCTCTTCGGCAGAGAATGTAATCAAAGAATTATACTTGATAGCAATTTGAAAAAAGACGATCGTAGAAGAATACAACTGCGTCGTTATAGTCAGTAGTCCAAAAATATCATTCGAAAAATAGTTACAATTTTGGGTCTGGATTGAACAGAGGTAAAGGTAGGATACATTACGCCGAACACAACCCTAGATAGATCTGAATCAGACGTGTAGAAGCATGGAAAAGAATAAAGAAAGGTCTATGAGGCCAAGGATCTCCATGCGGCTCAGAGAGCCCACGCGGCTTAGGGGTCCATGCGGCTCAAGCATCTATGCGGCTCGAATAGTTCCATGAGACCCAGAGCCACGTGGCTTTCAAACAGCTCTTTCCTTCATCTTTGGCTGTATTTAATGCCCTCACGGCTGACAGCTCTAACAAATGACAGCTCTGACATAAAGGTGCAATAATGGCTGACATAAAGGCGTGTTCCTAGGGAAAAGGAGAAAATCTTTTCACAGTTGGCAGAATCCACCGAGTCCCGAGGCATGCGGCTGCTGTATTTATGCGGCCGCCCACTTTATGCGGCTGCCTACTTCATGCGGGCCACCCATCTTCATGCGGCTGCATCCCTTATGCGGCCGCCCGTCAGCATGCGACTGCCTATCCTCATGTGGCTTCCCATCTTCATGCGGCTGTTCATCCCCATGCGGCTGCCCATCTTCATGCGGCCGTTCATTCTCATGCGGCCCACTCATATGCGGCTCTGCTAAGATAACCCAGTGGAGACACGTGGCGCTTTTTACGATGATTGAGACACGTGGCAGTCTTATCTTCCTAGGATTGTGGGTGCTAACAAATCCTAACAAAATCAGATTTGTTGCAATCACCATAATTGCCCAGATCAAGTCAAATCGAGCAAATTAGACACGTGGCAAGCCATCACAAGTTGCGAATATTCATGGTAATCAACATTTATTGCCCACAGAGATTTGATGCAATCACATTAATTGCTCAAATCTTTTATATTCAAGATGAGTGGCCCAGATTCATTGATCCTTAACCGCCGACTTTTGAGGATGGGCAATCATTGCAAACCCTAATGATGCCCCCCACTCTTATAAATATCAAGGTGCCATTCCTTTGCAGAGGGCCAAAAAATCCAGAGAGGAGGAGAGAATCCAAAATCCAAAGAGGAGAAAGGACAGAGAAGCATATATAGAGAGAGCAAGGAGAGCATTTCTTCATTAACGCCAAGCAGATCTTCTCCAGTACCAAAGTTGTACCCGATCGTCCAAGGAGTAAGGCAGAGCTGTCGTCGCTTTCCCGAGCCTCTATCGTCACCCCCCAGAATCTAAAATAAATAATTGTACTTAGATTGCTGTACCTAGGTTTTCGTCCCTAGGCTTTCTTTGTACAAGCGAGTTTGTATTATGAGTCTAAGTTCATTTCTCCCACATAAATTGTTCTGTACTTTTATAATCAATGGCAAACACGATGGCGACTCTGCTGGAGAGTAACTTCTCCACGGCTGAGGAGTTGGTGATGCAATCGGATGCAGCCAAACTTGGCCCCACATAACAGAAGATGGTCGTCCGCTTTGACCAACAGGCGTTTGAAGAAATGCTCTCCGACGGGAGCGCTGGCCCGGTCCAGAAATGAACCTGCACAAAGAAGGCTCGTAGGGAGTGGAGGACAAAATCATTTGCTCCTCCCCAAGCCCTGGGCAGAGTACTCTCTGCTGCCTAAGACGGCGAAGGCGACTCTCATGTGGCCCCACTTCAAGCCATAGAGGACTCTGCTGTCCCCAAGTCTGACAGAGGAAAGCACTGCGATGCTGGACTTGCAGGGACAAAGAGTGATTCTATGTGCTCCAGGAAGAAGTCGAACACTCATGCGGCCAAGACAGCCAGCCGCATACATGATGCTCATACGGCCGAAACTGCCAGCCGCATGAAGAATATCCATGCGGCCAGAACTTCCATCTGCATGGAGAAATCTCATGCGGCCGAGACTTCTAGCCGCACGAAGAATTCCTATGCGGCTACAACTGCCAGCCGTATAAAGACTGTTGACTCCAGCCGCATACTGCCTGCTCCACGCAGCTCAGGCTCAGTCTTTTATCACCTCTCCTATGGTCCTGATCTCTCATATGTCCAAGAGAATATGTTTGACTCTCTGCAGCATCACTTTGACTCTTCCTACTATGCGCTTTCAGGCGCTCGAGTGAAGAAGTCAAGGGCAGCACGAGCTCAGCGAGCTCAGTCGGCTGTCCCAATCTCTGACCATCCGCGCGCTCCACATACCATTATGCGGGCCTCTAATAGAAAGTTGTACAGAACCACTCGAGTCCAGCCCCTGGCGGCAAACGGACAGAGTGGTTCCCGAAAGTCTCCCAAAACCAAGGAAGCAAACATGGTCGTTCCAGACCCACCTGACTTGCGTGAGGTTATCCTCCACAAGCGCAAGAAAAGAGAAGAGGCCTCGGTGTGCAAAGAGTCCTCCCATGGACATCTCTGCACCCAAGTTATTGTCAAATGCTGTTGCAACAACGCGACAATACGAGAAGATCGGTAGTCCGTCTTCCAAAGATTACAACAGCCGAGCTCAGAGGATGAGGCTCCACCCGTCGTCTCTTGCAACCCCGCTCAGAAAATCCTTGCCGATAGGAGAGGGAAGAAGATAAACGTTTCCAGCCCGAATATTTCAACCACTGTGTCTAAGAAACTGTAGTCTAAACGGTTATCCACCACCGGAGTTTTCCAAGGTACCCGTTCGAAGACGAAATCTACTACAGTAGGAGATTCATCATCCATACCACTGGGGGTTACTGAAACTGGGGGTAGCACTCCTCAGAACATCCACAACAATCCGATGTTCCAAGGAGATGAGCCCAGGGAAATAACTCTCCCATCAGATACAGCAGATGTCGACGTCCCCGAGGACGTCCACGACTCTCAAGATGAAGCAAGCTCTGAAGTTGGGGGTACTATTCCATCTGAGTGTGAACCAGAGGAGAACATTCCCATATACCCCGATGACTTCTCGGTACAGGGGTATGACTCGGAGGGTACGTCCTCCACCGTTCCTTCTATCTCTCCTCATGTAAGGACGATGTTCATGACGGACAGCAACCAAGATGGTTCCAGTGATCGCCGACGCATCGACACTCTGGAGGCCATACTGCATGCCTTGGTCAAGTTTGTAGACGAGATCAAAGCGGCTCTTCCAACTCTACAAGGAGGGACACCTGGCCAAACAAGCGCGGGTACCGCGGTCAATACGGACTCAAATTCAGCAGCACCAAACCCGGGCAATAATCCTCCTGAAATGTCGGCTCCCACCGCTGCAGATGAGGCCAGGAAAGTAAGAAGATAGGTCCAGGAGCTCCGAGCCATGTTTCACGCTCGAGAAAACTCTCAAGACCTCAGAATACGATAACCATACCCTGCTGCATGGAGGGATGTCCCCTTTCCACCAAGAAATAAGCCGTTCAATATCAATCCTTATGATGGCAAGACATCCGCAACTCGGTACATCAATTACTTCGAGGTCACCACCGACCATCTGCCCTATGACGATGCCATCCTTACATGATTATTTATTGGGACATTAGAAGGAGTCGCCTTCGACTGGTATCGCAACCTGCCAGACAACTGCATCCACTCATTCGCCAGCTTCAAGCACATGTTCTTGGAGAGATTCTACGAAGTAGGACAGGACATCACAATATTCACCCTCATGGACGTCGTTCAAGGGGAGCAAGAGCTGACAAGGAACTATATTGAACGGTTTCGACAAACCGTAATGAAGTTGTCGTCTGGTAACCCGGATTCCTCCTTGATTGAAATTTGCCAAAAGAGATTGCTCCCAACAATCAGTCTCTGGATGGGCGAAAGTCAATTTAAGGACTGGAAGACGTTTATCATCAGTGCCACTAGCGCCGAAGAACGGTTGAAGAAGGCTCGCCAACTGGGATTGCACATCTCGGAGGAAGAGAACAAGGGCAAGCGTCCTAATACCAACAACGACAATGGGGGTAGCTCCTCCAACAATCGGGACAACAGGGGCAAGCAGGCTATGGTGGCCGACACAACCCAGAAACCTGAGTCAAAATCGGCAGACAAACAATGGCCACAAATGACCTACTCCTTCGAAGACGGCCACGTCAAGCCCATCTTGGACATGCTCATACAAGGAGACAGAATTCAGCTCTCTCCACCAAGACGGGAACCTCGGTCGGCAGAAATGGAGAGCCCAAAGTACTGCCATTACCACCGCTACGTCCACCATGCTACACACGTCTGCTACCAACTAAAACGATACATCCAACATCTCATCGACTCGAAGGCTCTGGCCATCGATTTCGAGGAGGTAACCGTGGCGGCCAACATAGTGTCAGTACAATTCGGCAGCTTCCCTCCAACAGAGACTCAAGACGGTGTGGTACCCATCCCTCTGGCGATAATAGAGATTGCTAATCTTCCACCTCCTCGGGATCAGGCTGCTGGTCTAGTGCCCCACACTACATCACGGTTGGAGATCATGTGGGTCCATCCGGACCTGGTACGTAAGGTGACTCAGTCGACACCACCTTCCATTCGCAAGAAGAAGAGTGGAAAAGTCAGATCCTGTCGCACAATCTTGACAGATGTCGAACAGGTCACGGCTGTTGTTACCCGGTCTGGGGCACAATCCCAACCTGTGGCTGATAACTCGACTGAAGATCATTAGCCAGCTACTGCTGACGCTCCAGGACCTTCGCAGCCTCCGACGACCGACAAGCCTAGGCCGAAGGATACTCGCTTTGACAAATCCCTCCAAAAAGAGGCACCGCAGGGGCTGGAGAGGCCCTACAACTTCGACATCTTGGCGCAATTGGCCAACACACCGGCCAAATTATCATTATACGAGCTCCTGATACTCACAAAGGATGTTTGTGCGGCTTTGAGCGCTGTACTCCAGAATGTCGACGCCTATCTGGCTCAGGTCAACCTCACAGGAGGGAGCCCGCCTGAAAATCTCCAAGACAGCGCTTGCACAGGAGCGATGCCCAACATTGTCTTCACTTTGCAAGATATGCTCATCAAAACCAACCTGCACGATCGACCGTTATATTACACTGGATACATCGGCGACGTAAAGGTGGACCGGATGCACATTGATCCTGGTTCTTTCATAAGCATCATTCCGAAGGGTCTGTTACATCATCTCTGTATTCCTATGCATCGCCTGACGCCAACAAGCACCGCCATCAGCAGTATCAAATCGGACAGGAGCTACCCGATCGGGAAGATTCGCTTGAAGTGCCAAATTGGCGATCTCCAGTCAGAAGTAACCTGTTACGTCATAGATGCGGACACTCCTTACAATATCCTCTTGGGACGCCCTTGGATACACGATTATATGATCGTGCCTTCCACGCTGCACCAGTGCTTCAAGTATGTCGACAAACACGGCTTCGTGAGGACAGAATTTGCCGACATCCATCCCTTCAAAGGAGTCGAATCCTACTACTCGGATTCCTGCCTATACGAGAAGTCGAAGAGGCACCTGGATGAAGATGTACAAGCTCGAACTGAGACGGCCTCAGGATCAGAAGAACCTCTGACGATCCACCTTCAAGCTCGCAAACCTGGCAAATCTGCACCCCTCACGGCCGCTTTGCGTAAGGAAGCAATCAGCCTCTCGGCACAAGAAGTACAAATGATAATCTGGCTTCCAAGGTCCGGCCAAGCGCCAAGACCCACAACGGAGCCACTGACAATCAGACTGCCAAGAGTCGGCCAGCCATAAATAGAGAAGCTCAACCCCTCCGACAAGCCAATGACGATACGCCTTCCCAAAAAGAATCGTCACCTCGATGCAAAGTCTGGGGCTTCTAGCGAGCCAACAACTCCCCGCCCAGCATCGAGTACCAAACTGGGGGTTGCTAGTTTGCCAATAACTCCACGTTCGGCCCCACCAACAGATCCCCTGATGATCAAGCTGCCGAGGTCATCCTCTCAGTCTTCATTTATACAGGGGGTGGCCGAAGAAGAACTGGAACTGGCCATGTATGTGGCTGCCCACACTGATGTTCCCTCCGCAGATGATGTAATCCCGCTAGAAAAATTACCTTACTTCATCAATAAAGGGCTATCTTTGAACTACCTCGAGCTTAATAAGCTTGTACAATGTATGCTATGGAACACGGTATAGGCACTCACCTACACACACAGGTGATAAATGTCTACACCGCAAATGTAGAAGCATGGAAAATATTGCTTTTAGTCCCACATCGAAAAGGAGAAGAAGAAAGGGCTCACTCCATTCTATAAATAGAGCTTCCTTACCTCCTTTGAAAAGGGCACCAACTTCTCTTCCCTCCTTCGAAACTTGGACTCTTCCTATTACGCACCTTCGGGTGCTAAGTAGAAGAAGTCTAGGGCAGCGCGGGCTCATCGGGCTCAGTCAGCTGTCCCAACCTCTGACCATCAAGAGCGTCCCGCTAAGCGGGCCTCTGATGGAAAGTTGAACAGAGCCGCCTGTGTCCAGCTCCCGGCGGCAAACGGACAGAGTGGTTCTCAAGAGTCTCCCAATAAAGATTGAGGGCAAATGTTTCTATTAGCCCCCACATCAGGGAGCAAACATGATACCTAAGCACTCGTGTGTTCGGGATACCCGGGCCCACAAAGCGAGTGCACGGGCAGATCGAGATATTCCTCATACGAGTCATGAGACGTCCTTCATGCGGCTCGGTCATGAGACATTCCTCATGCGGCTCGGTCATGAGACGTCCTTTATGCGGCTCAGTCATGAGACATCCTGAGACATTCTTCATGCGGCACAGAACCCAGGAAGCTTCATGCGGCTCAAAATCAGACGAGCTTCATGCGGCTCAAGAGTATCAGGCGGCTCAAAAGTTACCAACATGGACATGCGGCTCAAACAAATAGGCAGCTCGAGTGGACTCCATGCGGCCCGCAGAGGGAAGCCACGTGTCTTTTTAGAACGGCTGTACCCAGCGTCATTCAAACACAATTAATGCTCTGACAACTGATAGCTCTGACGGCTGTCAGTCCTGACATAAAGTCATCATAATGACTGACATGAAAAAGCACTATCGTCCTAGGAAATGAGGAAAATCTTCACAAATGTGGCGCTGTCCACCAAACTTCGAGGCAAATCTATGCGGCCAGACTAAACAAAGTCCATGCGGCCAGAACAGAGAGACCCATGCGGCTCGGTCATGAAGACTCTCATGCGGCTCGGCCATGAAGACCCCCATGCGGTTCGGTCATGAATATATTCATGCGGCTCGGTCATGACAACCTTCATGCAGTTCAAAGTACAGAGACTCTTCATGAGGCTCGGTCATGAACTCTTTCAGGCGGCTCGGTCATCAACCCTCATGCGGCCCAAATATCGACACTCCTCATACGGCTCAACATTGACGACGGGACACGTGTCCTAAAGTCAATCAAATCTTGGGCCAAATCCTAATAATCTGAGACACGTGGCAGAAGAATGAATCAAATTTATTCATTAAGATTCGCAGATGTCAGCAAATCATCATGACGAAGATTTATTGCAATCAGCATTAATTGTTGATGGGATTTGGCATAATCCGTGTTAATGGCCCAGATCCTTCACGCTTAAAGCTAATGGTCCAGATTGATTAAGCATCAGGCCGCCGTCACTTTGAGAATGGGTAATCATCCAAACCCTAATGATGCCCCCACTATTATAAATAGCAAGGTGCTATTCCCTTGTAAAAGGAGACAACATCATAGAGAAACACGCATATACAGAGAGACTCCCCAATAGTCGGAAAAAATACATAGAGAGAGAGAAGCCAGAAGAGCAACAGGAGGAGAGCAAGAAGAGCATTTTTTCACCAATGCCAACCATCTTTTCACCAGGAGCCAAGGCTGCATACCGAGCGTCCAAGGAGTAAGGCAGGGCTGCCGTCGCCTTCCCGAGCCTCTATCGTCACCCTCCAAAATCTAAAATAAACAATTGTACTTAGACTGCTGTACCTAGGTTTTCGTCCCTAGGCTTTCTTTGTACAAGCGAGTTTGTATTGTGAGTCTAAGTTCAGTCCTCCCATAAAACTGTTCTGTACTTTTACAATCAATGGCAAACACGATGGCGACTCTGCTGGGGACTAACTTCTCCACGGCTGAGGAGTTGGTGACGCAATCGGACGCAGCCAAACTTGGCTCTATACAACAGAAGATGGTCGTACGCTTCGACCAACAGGCGTTCAAAGAGATGCTCTCTGAAGGTAGCACTGGCCCGGTCCAGAAGCGCACCCGCACCATAAAGGCTTGCAAAGAGTGGAGGCCAAAATCATTTGCTCCTCCGCAAGCCCTTGATGGGGTGCTCTCTATTGCTCAAGATGGCGAGAAAGACTCCCCTGCGGCCCTACTTCAGACCGTAGACAACTCTGCTGTCCCCAAGTCCGGCAGAAGAAAACACTATGATGTTGGACTTGCAGGGGCAAAGAGGAACTCTACGCGATCCGAGCCGCAGAAGAGTATTAGCCGCAGGGAGAAAGCCCATGCGACTACAACCACCGACCGCATAAAGAAAACTCATGCGGCCACATCTGTCAGCCGCATAACTTATGCGGCTACAGTTGCCAACCGCACGGATGAGACTCATGCGGCTATTAAAGTCAATCGCTTGCAGAAAACCCATACGCCACAGATGCCAACCGCATGCGGTCAGCCTGCACGGTCGTGACTCCTAGCCGCATAAAGACTCATCCTACAACAAAAGACAGCCGCATGCAGACAGCCTATACGGTACCCAATGCTAGCCGCATAGCATCCGTCCCACGCTTCTCTCGATCAGTCTTCGACCGGCTTTCATGCGGTCCTGACTCTGATCATTCTCTGGATGATAATCCAGACTCTGTGGTATTCGACTTAGACTCCTCCTATTACGCACCCACAAGTGCTAAAAGGAGGAAGTCTAGGGCAGCACGGGCTCTTCAAGTCCAGACGACTGCCCCAACCTCTGACTATCGGGGCGTCCTGCTAATTATCACGCGGGCCTCTGATGGGAAGTTGTATAAAACCACTCAAGTCCAGCCCCCGGCGGCAAACAGACAAAGTGGTTCCTCTGACCTGCGTGAGGTTATCCTCCACAAATGCAAGGAAAGAGAAGGAGCTTCGGGGTGTAAAGAGCCCTCACACGGACATCAATGCACCCAGATCATCGTCAACTACTGTTGCAGCAATGCGGCGGTGACGGAAGACCGGCCATCCGTCTTCCAAAGACTACATCACCCGAGCTCAGAAGACGAGGCACCTCCTGTTGTCTCCTGCAAGTCCGCGCAGAAAGTTCTCGCCAAGGGAAGAGGGAAGAAAACGAGCATCTCCAGCCCAAAGGTGTCAACTACTACAGCTAAGAAATCGTCGTCTAAAGGGTTATCCTTTACTGGAGTATTTCAACACACCCGTTCGAAGACGAAAACTGCTGCAGTAGGAAGTTCGTCGTCTGCAACATTGGGGGTCGTCAGAACTGGGGGTAGCACTCCTCCAAACATCCACGACAATCAGACATTCCAGGAATACGGACTGGAGGAAGCAAATCCTCCGACGGATACAACAGATACCGACGTCCCCAAGGACATCCTAGACGAACCAAGCTCCGAAGCTGGGGGTAGTGTTCCTTCCGAGTCCGAACCTGAAGAGAACATCCCCACATATCCTGATGATTTCTCGATGCACGGGTACGACTCGGAGGGTACATCCTCCACCACTCCTTCCGTCACTCCTCATGTGAAGACGGTGTTCATGACAGACAGCAATCAAGGCGGTTCCGGTGATCGCCAGCGCATCGACACTTTGGAGGCCATATTGTACGCCTTGGTCAAGTCTGTAGACGAGATCAAAGCGGCGCTTCCTAATCTGCAGGGGGTGACACCTGGCCAGACAAGCATGGGTCCCGCAATCAACGTAGATTCAAATTCAGCGGCACCGAACTCGGGCAACAATCCTCCCGAGATAACGGCCCCTACCACGACAGATGAGGCCCGAGAAGTAAGAAGAGAGGTTCAGGAGCTCCGAGCAATGTTCCATGCCCGAGAAAACTCTCAAGACCTCAGGATACGACAACCATATCCTGCTGAATGGAGGGATGTTCCCTTTCCACCAAGATATAAGCCGTTCAATATCAACCCATATGATGGCAAGACTTCAGCAAGTCGGTACATCACTTACTTTGAGGTCACTACCGACCATCTGCCCCATGATGACGCTATCCTCACGCGGTTATTCATTGGGGCATTGGAAGGAGTCGCCGTCGATTGGTACCGCAACCTGCCAAATAATTGCATCCATTCCTTCGCTGGCTTCAAACGCCTGTTCTTGGAGAGGTTCTATGAGGTAGGACAGGACATCACGATGTCTACCCTCATGGACGTCATTCAAGGAGAGAAAGAGCTGACGAGGAATTACATTGAGCGGTTTCGTCAAACCGCAATGAAGTTACCATCTGGCAACCCGGACTCTTCCTTGATCGAAATTTGCCAAAAGAGACTACTCCCAACAATCAGTCTCTGGATGGGGGAGAGTCAATTCAAGGACTAGAAGGCTTTTATCATTAGTTCTACAAGTGCCAAAGAACGATTAAAGAAGGCTCGCCAACTGGGATTACATATCTCAGAGGTAGAGAACAAGGGCAAGCGTCCCAGCACCACCAACGACAATGGGGGTAGCCCCTCCAACAACCGGGACAACAGAGGCAAGCAGGCTATGGTGGCCGATACAGCCCAGAAGCCTGAGTCGTAACCTGCGGACAAACAATGGCCTCAAATCACTTACTCTTTTGAAGACGGTCACGTCAAGCCTATCTTGGACATGCTCATACAAGGAGATGGGATTCAGCTTCCTCCACCAAGACGGGAGCCTCGACCGGCTGATCTGGAGAACCCAAAGTTCTGCCATTACCACCGCTACGTCCACCATGCTACGCACGACTGCTACCAACTGAAACGATATATCCAAAACCTCATCGATTCGAACGCTCTGGCCATCGATTTCGAGGAGGTAACCGTGGCAGCCAACATGGTGTCTATACAATTCGGCAGCTTTCCTCCAACAGAGACCCAGGACGGGGTTATACCCATCTCTCTTGCAACGATGGAGATTGCTAATCTCCTGCCTGCTCAAACTGCTGGTCTAGTACCCCTCACCACATCACGAGGGGAAATCATGTGGGTCCATCCGGACCTAGTCCACGAGGTAACTCAGTCCACTCCATCTTCTAAAAAGAAAAATGGAAAAGTCAGATCCTACCGTACCACCTCAGCAGATGAAGAGGAAGTCACGGCCGTTGTTACTCGATCCGGAGCACAATCTCAACCTGTGGCTGAAAACTCGACTGATGATCATCCGTCCACTACCACGGATGCTCCGGGACCGGTTCAGCCTTCGACGACCGACAAGCCTAGGCCGAAGGAGACTCGCTTTGACAAATCCCTCCGAAAGGAAATATCTCAGGGGCTGGAGAGGCCCTACAACTTCGACATGTTGGCGCAATTGGCCAATACACCGGCCAAATTGTCCTTATATGAACTCCTGAGGCTCTCGAAGGATGTCCGCACAGCTTTGAGCGATGCACTTCAAAATGCCGACGCGTACCTGGCTCAGGTCAACCTCACGGGAGAAAATCAGCCCGCAGACCTCCAAGACAGCGCCTGTACGGAAGCAATGCCCAACATCGTCTTCACTCCACAAGACATGCTCATCAAGACCAATCTACACGATCGCCTATTATACTACACAGGCTACATCGGCGACATAAAGGTGGATCGGATGCACATTGACCCTGGGTCTTCTATAAGCATCATTCCAAAAGGACTACTGCATCATCTTCGTATCCCGATGCATCGCCTGACCCCTACAAATACTGCCATCAGCGGATTCAATTCGGGTAGGAGCTACCCAATCGGGAAGTTCCGTCTGAAATGTCAGATTGGCGATCTCCAATCAGAAGTCACTTGCTACGTCATAGATGCCGACACTTCATACAACATTCTTTTGGGGCGCCCTTGGATACACGATTACATGATCGTGCCTTCCACGCTACACCAATGCTTCAAATATGTCGACAAGCATGGCTTCGTGAGGATAGAATTTGCTGACATCGATCCCTTCAAAGGGGTCGAATCTTATTACTCGGACTCCTGTCTATACGAAAAGTCGAAGAGGCACCTTGAAGGAGGAAATAAACAAACTGATGTTGAAGCAACCACGGCATCAGAAGAACCTCTGACAATCCACCTCCAGGCTCGCAAACCAGGCAATTCTGCACCCCTTACGGCCACGCTATGTAAGGACGCGATCAGCCTCTCGGCACATGAAGAGCAGTTGAGAATCTGGCTGCCAAGGTCCGGCCAGGTACCGAGACCCACGACAGGGCCACTTACCATCAGATTGCCGAGAGTCGGTTAATCCCAAACAGAGAAGCTCAATCCCTCCGATAGACCTCTAACGATACGCCTGCCTAAGAAAGGTCGTCACCCCGATGCGAGGTCTGACACTTCAAGCGAACCAGCCACCCCTCGCTCCATATCAAGTGCCAGACTGGGGGTTGCTAGTCTACCGACAACCCCATGCTCCGCTCCGTCAGTTGAACCTCTGAAGATCAAGCTGACTAGGACGCCCTCTCAATCTTCATTCACACAGGAAGTAGTCGAAGAGGAACCAGAGCTAGCCAAGTATGTGGCTGCCCATACTGATGCTCCCTCCACAGATGATGTAATCTATCTAGAAAAGATACCTTACTTCATCAATAAAGGGTTATCTTTGAACTACACCGAGCTCAATAAGCTATGTACAATGTATGCTATGGAACACGGTATAGGCACTCACCTGCATACACAGGTGACAAATGTGTACACCGCTATCCAACTTACTCCAGTAGAAGACGCTTACCAAATAATCGAGGGAGGGGACCACCCAATCATCTTCGGCCGGACGAACAACCCACATCCCCTCGCCATGGAAGAAGTCGACTTCGGGTCAGATGCTGGAAGACTGCCTCTGTATCTCTATAGCCCTCAATCCAAATATCTCATGCAGAAATAGGAGTATGATCTAGAGACGACGCCAGGACTGAACTACGGCACTGGACGACAATTACCTTTGAAGATGCCAGCCCCGGCGGGCAAGCCACGGAACTACTATAACAAAACCCGATACGGTTTAGGGTATGTAACGCCTACTGCGACCCCTGAAAGCTCAGATAAAGAATGCAACTGGCAGTCACATTCAACCGGATCACCGACTTCCGACTCAGATACCAGCATCGGAGATGTGTTCAGACAAGTCATATCAGTCAACATGGCATTCACCGACGCTTACGAGGAAGACGAAGACATCCCCGAAATCCTTGAGCTAGAGCCATGGGCCCAACAATTAGACGCACAATGGGAAAAGCGGTTCGAACTGATAGAACCTCCTACTGAAGATGAGGTCATACAAGTGGATCTCGACAGCGAATCTTCTCCAAAACCGATCTTTATCAGTAAAAGCCTAACTGACGAAGAACGAGAGTCGCTGTTAGAACTTGTCATAGAATACATTGATGTGTTCGCCTGGAGCTATGAAGACATGCCGGGGTTAAATCCTGACATCGCTCTCCACAAACTCAATATACGGCCAGATGCAAAGCCAGTCAAGCAGCAACAACGACGCTTCCGCCCAGGCGTCATGGACGCGATCGAAGCTGAAGTCAATAAGCTAATAGCCAGCGGCTTCATTCGTGAAGAGCAACATCCTGATTGGGTTGCCAATATAGTACCCATCCTCAAGAAGAATGGGAAGATTCGAATCTGCATCGACTTCCGCAACCTGAACGAGGCATGCCCCAAAGATGAATTTTCCCTTCCTATCACAAACATTATTATCGACAATACATGCAGCTTTGAACGTATGTCATTCATGGATGGATTCTCGGGGTACAATCAAATCAAGATGTCTTCCGACGACGAAAAGCACACCTCATTCCGAACCCCGATTGGCACATACTGCTACACAGTCATGCCATTCGGTCTAAAGAATGCTGGCGCTACATATCAGCGAGCCATGAGTATCATTTTCAGAGAACATTTGCGCAAGATAGTGGAATGCTATGTCGACGACATCGCCGTCAAGAGTCGCCGTAAGGAAGATCATCTGCAAGACCTGAGAACGGTGTTCAACTTAATGCGAGCCCACAATCTGAAGATGAACCCTATGAAATCGTTCTTGGGCGTATCCAGCGGGAAGTTCTTGGGCTTCATCATCACTGCACGGGGTATCCATGTAGACCCCGAGAAAACGAGGGCAATCATGGAGATGGGTCCCTTGAGAAATCTCCGTGAACTTAGAGGCCTCCAAGGGAGGCTAGCTTATATCAGGAGGTTCATTTCCAACCTCTCCGGGCGATGCCGACCGTTCACCCACCTCATGAAGAAGGGAGTCTCATTCGTATGGGACGAGGAATGCCAGCGCGCTTTCGATGACATCAAAGAATATTTATCAAATCCTCCAGTCCTGGTGGCCCCGGTCCCTGGAAAACCATTCCTGCTCTATGTACGAGCAACGGAACACTCCCTCGGTGCCCTGCTGGCACAAAACAACGACGCAGGCCACGAGCAGGCCATTTACTATCTCAGCCGAATGATGGTCGAGCCCGAACACCGATACACCGCTGTGGAGAAAGAATGCTTCGCCCTGGTATTCGCCATTCAAAAGACGCGACACTATGTCCCGGGGCAAACCATACATGTGATCTCACGAATCAACCCTCTCAGGGTCCTCATGACCAAACCAGGGGCACTCAGCTCCCGCCTCGCTACATGGGCGATATTGCTGTCCCCCTATCATATGATCTTCGTCCCGCAGAAGGCTGTCAAAGGTCAAGCCCTGGCAGACTTTTTGGCGGCCCATCCAGGATCGAAATCATCCAGAATATACGAAGAAATCCTAGATGAGGTCGCCGATTCAAATACAACCACCCACGATAACATATGGCGGATGTTCTTCGATGGAGCTTCAAGAACCGGACCCAAGGAAAACATCGTCGTCGGAGTCGGAGTAGTATTGGTCTCTCCTATCGGGCTAGTGATCAATCGCGCCTGCTCCCTCATGGAACCCTGCTCTAACAATGTGGCCGAGTACAACGCTTTGGTCATTGGCCTCCAACTCGCAAGAGAACTAGGGGTAGAATACCTTGAAGCATACGGCGATTCGCAATTAATCGTCAACCAGATTCGGGGGACGTACGTAGTCCGCCATGAAGACATGATCCCCTACCACCAAATAGCGATCAACATTATCTCATCATTCGAGGGATTCTTCATCGAACACGTCCCCAGACTCCAAAATATCGAAGCTGATGCCCTAGCAGGCTTGGCTGCTTCCCTAGCAGTGCCAAACCACTCTCATCATTCGGTCGAAGTAATCGGCCATGAGCTGGTCTGCCCCAAGAACAACGTTCAAGCCATGGCGAGTTATTCTGCTCAGATGATCGACGAAGCGCCAGACTGGAGACAACCATTCATAGACTTCGTGGTCTACGACATCCTGCCCGAGAACCCGAAGGAGGCTACTTCTATCAGACGGCGTTCTCTCAGATTCTTCTACCATACAGAGACGAAAATGCTGTATCGCCGCTCCTACGACGGATTACTACTTCGGTGCTTGTCGAACGCAGAAGCTAAAGAAGCCGTACGAGAGGCTCATGACGGTGTCTACGGGGCCCATCAGCCTGGCCCTAAGCTGCAAGACCGCCTTCGCCGGATGGGCTACTACTGGCCCACGATGGTGGCTGATACAATAGATTATGCCCGAAAATGCAAGGCCTGCCAAGTCCACGCAGACTTCATTCACCAACCATCCGAATTTCTACATCCGACAGTAGCGTCCTGGCCATTCGAAGCATGGGGAATGGATATCATTGGTCCAATCACCCCACCTTCCTCCCGAGGACATCGCTTCATACTTGCGATCACTGATTACTTCTCAAAGTGGGCAGAAGCTGTCCCACTCGCCGAAGTCAAGACTTCGAACGTAATCAGCTTCCTGAAGCACCACGTCATATACCGCTTTGGACTGCCCCGAAGGATCATCCATGATAATGGTCCGCAGTTTATAAGCCACGCATTCTACCGATTCTGCGACAAACACCGCATTCAGAATGTCGCTTCGACACCATACAACCCGGCAGCAAACGGGTTAGCAGAGGCATTCAATAAAATAATCATCAAACTCCTCAAGAAATTTGTCTCCTCCAACAAACGCGACTAGAACGAGAAGCTCGACGAGTGCTTATGGGCTTATCGTACCACGGTTCGAACAGCCACCGGGAATACACCATTCTCTCTGGTGTACGGGAGTGAGGCAGTTCTCCCATTAGAGACTCAGATTCCCTCACTCCAAGTCGCCCTCACTTATCAATTGACAACGGATGATAACTACCGACGTCGACTACAAGAGTTAGAGGCCTTAGATGAAAAACGCCTCCTAGCTCAGCAAAGGATCGAATTATACCAAGCACGCATCTCAGGAGCCTTCAACAAAAAGGTCAAAGTCAGAACATTCCAAGTGGGCGATCTTGTTTTGGCAGTCAGGAGGACAATGGTCATGACTCACAAGACCACCTGCAAGTTCCAGCCAAAATAGGAAGGCCCATTTATCATCGAGGCCGTGTTCTCCAATGGTGCTTACCGCCTCGCCAAGCAGAACGGAGACTTGCTCATGTTGCCCGTCAACGGCAAGTTTCTGAAGAAATACTATATTTAAACAATATTTTCCAGAGTTTCGAGTTATGTGCCCGCTGGTACCACTGAACTCAACCCCCCAATTTTCCAACTTATCGAGTCACGTACCCCCTTGTACCGCTGAACTCATATCCTAAATTCCTAAGTCATGTACCTGCTGGTACCTCTGAACTTACACTTTGATTCCAACATTCACAGATTTTCGAGTCATGTACCCGCGTGTACCGCTGAACTCATGCCCTTCTTCCATAAAGATATCCCAAATTTCCAAGTCATGTACCTGCTGGTACCTCTGAACTTACACTTTGATTCCAACATTCATGGATTGTCGAGTCATGTACCCGCTAGTACCAATGAACTCACCCCATAATTTTCCAGATCTTCGAGTCATGTATCCGCTGATACCACTGAACTCACCCTCATAGTTTTTCAGATTTTAGAGTCATGTACCCGCTGGTACCGCTGAACTCACACTCACCATTCTCCAGATTCTCGAGTCATGTACCCGATGGTGCCTCTGAACTCACATCCCGGTCACTCTTTCAGGTAGGAAGTTATGTATGATCATACCTCTGAACCTCCTTCCCGAAGGAGATCCCCCCTCATGATCTAATACCCACACTCCCAGTGCACAAAAAGGGTAATCGATCCACAAATTTCCAAAACGGCCATGTCCTCATTACCTCTGAGTCGTTCCACTTCCGCCAAAAACAAATCACCCCTACATAGAACTTCCATGTCCTTATTACCTGTGAGTTGTTCTATGTACCCCCCCTGTCAAAGAGACCCTCATGCTCACCATGTCCTCAACACCTCTGAGTCAGTACGATTGGTTCCTTTCTTTTAAACTTATTGTCCGTATCCAAAACCAGGGTATGTTAGGGACAATGGGTCCACACAAAATGACCCGATAAAAGGATTATTACAAAGCAAAAAAGTGAAGCAAATATATATTCCATTCAGTCAGAAATCAGTTACATCCACACGGTTACAGGAAAGTTCTTCATTACAGACAAGACACGTCAAACCCTTAGTTACAAAAATACGTATACAACTCCTTCAACCACATTACGTATGAAGGGTGCAACTGAGGAAGATCCTCGTCCAGAATGGGAGAATCAGGATTCCCAGTAGTGTCACCCTCAGCAGTCTCGACAGTGGGGAGGACGTCGTCCCTCTCAGGCTCCGATTCTTCTTTTATTGTCTCCTTCTTAACAGAGGAAGGCCCCTGATTGACGCCAGGGAGCGACGGATCCTCTACCACTGCAATATCAGCACTCGGTGGAGACACTATAAGAACCAAAAGACGGAAAAAAGTGATGAGAAATGATGAAAACAGTCAGAAGATATTCAGAAATGTTCATGCGGCTCGTTTAAAGACAACTCTTATGCGGCTTGGGCATGGAATATATTCCATGTGGCTCATAGGATGTGTATACGGACCACGTAATCTAAAAATCTCGTATCAAAATGATTATGCACGAAGCAATACAGCAGAGCAGCATCTTTTAGGGTTTCAGAGCACCCAATCTTCCGTATAGTCCTTACCTTCGACGACAGCATGAACATCAAGACGAACGGGGGGTACGACAATTGAAGACAAAGCTGACTTCCTGCTCCTAGCCACAACCTTCTTCACTGCCTTGGAAGCCCTAGGTGCCATCGTGGTTTGTCAGTTGGAAGAAGAAAGCAAGACAGAAATCTTAATCAGAAAGAGTCTAAGAGAGAAATCCTTCTAAATACCCTTCCATTTATAGAGAAAGGAGGACCAAGACCGACGCTTCGTACAAAGTAGTCGACTATTCGGCTATCGATACTGACTAGTTAATTAGAGGTCAGAAACTCCTAGGATCCTGCCCCAAAAAGGTTTGCATGCATGACATAATGGCGTGGCGAGAAGCTATGCGGCTGAACAATCTATGCGGCCAAGATCTCTATGCGATCAGGGTTTCATATACGGTTAGAAGAGCACGGCCATGCTTCTTATTCAAAGTATTTCAATTTTACAAATTGAAAACTTTGAAGGGGGTCCTATAGAAGTATGGAAAATACAAAAGAAATTAACTCATGCGGCCAAGAAAGACCCATGCGGCTCAGAAAATGCATGCGGCTCAGGGAGTCATGCGGCATAAGGAGCTATGCGGCCGGAGGCATTCCATGTTGGCCCATTGGTCATATGGTCAACCTGATTTTAATAATTGATCAAAACTCTGTCTGGATATACGAAGCTTGTTGGGACATCTCAGCTCCTTGGACATAAACTAGATTGGATATTCACTTCATTCAAGACTGAAGATCTGTTTGCCTACTTGAGTCTGTATTTCCTATGCAATGTAATTTTCTTTTTATTTGAGTCTAGGAATACATTGTACACAGAGTCGTACTGGCAAATAGGCTATTCCCAAAACAGTTCAAAATGTTTTTAAAATGACCTATCAAATTGTTTACAAAAAGGTTTTCAAAAAGGTTTTCAAAAATCACCAAAACCTATTTTAAAAACCCTAACCTAACCCTGACAGAACTCGGCTAGAGTTCGGCCAGAGTTCGGCCAGAGTTCGGTTGGTGGCCGTTTTGATTTTGAATTCTCTGGAACTTGGTCCTCCTGCAGTTGCGGATTTGACCGAGATTTGCTCTTCGAGTTCTGCCCGAATTCTGCCCGAATTCTGACAGAGTTCTCCCTTTGGAAATCCTATAAATAGAGAAGTATTTCGATCATTTCAATTCACTCATTCACTTTCAATCTTCTCTCTATCTAAAAAGCTTTCTGCCTTCCAAAGAGTTTTCTAGAGCTTTTATTTTCAGATCCCAAGCCAGTTACAATCCTCTAGTCGATTTGCCAGTGTGGTACAGTCTAGAAGTTTCTGAGAGATTGTAATCAGAAGGCTTGATTGAAGAATACCTCTTCACATTTGAAGTTGGACGAGTTCTTCGTATCAAAGCTCGCGTTGTAGAAGTTGCAAGGACTTCGTAAGAAAACTTGCAGTTTTTTCTATAGTGGATTCAAACTGGTAGCAAGAGTTCTACCGACTGGATTAGTCCTCAACAGAGGGATACCAGTATACGTCGCTGTCTTTGCGTTTGCTTTCTGAACTCTGCCTTTACTTTATTTTCATCTGTGATTATATACTGTGATTGTGTTGCTAACTTTTTTTAATTAGTATTATTCCGCTGCCAACTCTATTCATCCCCCCTCTAGAGTATTACGCTTTACTATATCGTTCCTACAATTGGTATCAAAGCGGGTGTTACAGGTAAAGCAAGGTAAAAGTGCTATTATTTATTCATTATTTATTAGATCACAGCACATCACATGGCTACTATGAAATTCACAAGTGAAGGTCAGGCCACAAACAGACCTCCTCTGTTTGATGGTACTAACTACACTTATTGGAAAACACGGATGAGTTTCTTCTTAAAGTCTCTTGATTTTGACTTATGGGCTATTGTTCTTGATGGCTATCAGAAGCCACCTCGTATAAATGTCGAGGGTGTTTTAGTTGAAAAACCCCAAAACAGTTATACAGAGGAAGAAAAGAAAAAGGCCAGTCTTGACGCACGTGCCATTAATGCTCTTTTTTGTGCCTTAGACAGAACAGAATTTAATAGGGTATCTACATGCACAACGGCAAATGGTGTATGGAAGCTTTTCGAAGTTACACATGAAGGCACGACTCAAGTCAAGGAGTCAAAAGTCAGCAGACTTACTCAAGAGTACGAGGCGTTCAAAATGAAGCCAAATGAAACAGTCACACAAATGTTCGAGAGGTTCTTGGATATTGTAAACCCTTTGTCCTCCTTAGGCAAAGAATACAATAACCATGAAAAGATTCGCAAACTCCTGCGAGCTCTCACCAAGAACTGGATTCCGAAGGCTACAGCTATCATTGAAGGAAACGACCTCACCACAATGTCACTTGAAGTACTCATGGGTAAGCTACTCACTCATGAACTGGATCTACAAGATTTTGAAGAGCCTGCACCAAAGGAGAAGACTATCGCCCTCAAGGCTCAGCACAGAAAAGCTGCTGAAGATGACTCAGACAGCAGTGGATCTGACGCTGAAGATCAAGCTCTCCTAGCAAGGAAGTTCAAAAGATTCATGAGACATGAGAAGAGAGTCAAAGAGAACAACAGCAACAACTGGTACCAAGAAGATGCTGTCTGCTATGGCTGCAAGAAGAAGGGACATATGAAGAAGGACTGTCCCATCAACTCATCATCGAGCAAAAAGAACAACAGGTATGAAAAAGGCAACCTGAAGAGATCAACATCCCAGAAATATGCCAACACCAGCATATGGCATGAGAGTGAAGCTAGCGACTCAGAAGATGAACATTCAGAGGACGCTGCAAACATCTGCTTCATGGCAATCGATCAGGTACCTACTGAACCTGTAGAAACATATGATGACTTTACCTTTGAGCAATTAGGAGATGCCTTCAGTGACCTGATGCTTGACTACAGGAAACTGCGTAGTAAATATCAGACCGCTAAGAAGGTACTCAAAGAGTACAAAGGAGAAATAGGAAGACTTACCGACCTACTAGCTGAGGTTAGAACTAGTGTTAGTGAGTCTGGTGAGCTTTCCTCTATAAAGCTCTTATTACACGAGACTAAACAGTCATCCGAAGAGAAAGATAAGATTATAGACCAATTGAGAGAAGATCTTTCAAAAGAAAAGAAAAGTCTTCAATCTGCACAAATCAGAATGGAATCACTCACCTCTGATTATACTAAGTTATATGACACTTCCAAAAGGTTGGAAATTAGGTTAGGAAAACAGCCTGAGCCTGCTGCTTCCTATCCTAACACGTGTCACTTACCGAAAATTCGGAACATTCCCAAGCCAAACACTGTCAGACCAAACCATATAAAACCTTTACCCCAAAAGGTTAAGCCCAAACATGATCATAGGTATGCATTCTTCTATACTAGAAAACCTAAACCTACCAACCATGCACATCACTCTGCTTTCAACACTCAACATGCACAATGTCATTATTGTGGCCTCATTGGTCATATTTCATCTGCATGTAGAATGAGAAAGCTAGTTGATTTAAATATTTATGCTTGGATACCTAAAGCTAACAATTCAGGACCCTACAAGAAATGGGTACCAAGAGTTTCATCTGCAAACTGTTTTGTAGGTGGAACACCCTTCACATGCTAGAAGCAAATAGATCCTCGACAGCGGTTGCTCACGGCATATGACCGGTGACGCTACCCTATTTGCAACACTGTCGAAGAAGAAGAAGGAAGGCTATGTTTCCTTCGGCAATAATTTAAAAGGGTATATTATTGGTATCGGTGATGTTGGTAAATCTCCCTATCCCGTGATTAAAGATGTCTGTCTGGTTACCGAGTTGAAACATAATCTGCTCAGCATAAGTCATCTAGCTGATCATGGTTATGGTATCAACTTTGGCAAAGACAAATGTACTATAGTTGATAGCTCAACTGGTAGTACTATCTTTGAAGGAATCAGGGAAGACAATATATATGTTTTCTATCTATTGGAAGAAGCTAACATTTTAGGTAGATGCTTAATGGCCAAAAGTGATGAGAGTCATTTATGGCATATGAGACTCGGTCATGCAAACATGGATACAATTTCAAGATTATCCACAAAGAAGTTAGTACGCGGTTTACCGGACATAACATTCAAGAAGGATTCGGTATGCAGCCAATGCGAAAAGAACAAGGCTACCAGATCCACATTCAAGTCTGTAAACGCAGTATGTACTACTAGACCTCTACAATTGCTACACATGGATTTATTCGGTCCTAGCAGAGTTGCTAGCCTCGGAGGTAAATTATATGCATTTGTAATTGTAGATGATTTTTCTAGATACACGTGGGTATATTTCTTGACACGCAAGAATGACGCATTATCCGAATTTGCCGCCTTTTGCAAGAAAGTACAGAATGAAAAAGGTTACATGATCACTCGTATTAGAAGCGATCATGGAGGCGAATTCGAGAATGCTGATTTCGAGCAATTTTGTGACACACACGGTTTTATACACGAGTTCTCCTGCCCTAGAACTCCACAACAAAATGGAGTTGTGGAACGTAAGAACAGAACTCTAACCGAAATGGCCAGAGTAATGTTAAATCAATTTAGCCTACCCAAATACTTCTGGGCTGAAGCTGTCAATACAGCTTGCTTTGTGCTCAATAGAGTTCTAATTCGACCCAAATCGAAGAAGACTCCTTTTGAGTTATGGTTTGATAGAATTCCTTCAGTTTCATATTTTAAGATATTTGGCTGTAAGTGCTTTATTCTTAATACTAAAGACAATTTGGGAAAGTTTGACGAAAAGGCCGATGAAGGTATATTTTTAGGTTATGCGGCCAAGAGCAAAGGATACAGAGTCTTCAACAAACGTACCATGATCATCGAAGAGTCAATCAACGTCACTTTTGATGAAATGAACCAAATGACACTCGATGACAGTGATGAAGATCTGCCCACATCAAGCTCAACATCAGCTGAACCTGAACCAAGCTCTGCACTAGCTGAACCCCCTAGAGGAGATCCAGGAACCAGCTACCTATAGAGTCTACCGAAAAGGTTAAAATTCACAGCTGATCATCCACAAGATTTGGTAATTGGTGACATTACCAAAGGAGTAAGCACTCGATCATCCAGTAGAGATATTATTTCTAGTGTTGCATTTATTTCACAGCTAGAACCTAAATCTATTGATGAAGCATGTAGTGATAGTTTCTGGATAGATGTCATGCAAGAGGAATTGAACCAATTCGAACGGAATCAAGTTTGGGAACTTGTTCCCAAGCCTATTGATCATCCGGTCATTGGCACCCGTTGGATATTCCGAAACAAACTGAATGAGGATGGTTTAGTAACTCGTAGCAAGGCTCGACTCGTAGCTCAAGGATACAATCAAGAAGAGGGTATCGACTACGATGAGACTTATGCCCCAGTTGCGAGATTAGAATCCATTCGTATGTTATGTGCATTTGCATATTTTCATGATTTCAAACTTTTTCAAATGGATGTAAAAAGTGCTTTTCTAAATGGTTTTATAAAAGAAGAAGTTTTTGTAGCACAACCTCCGGGTTTCACAGATTTCAAAAATCCTGACCATGTTTTCAAGTTGAAGAAAGCCTTATACGGTTTGAAACAAGCCCCTCGTGCTTGGTATGATCGTCTAAGCTCTTTTCTACTTGACAACGGTTTTACAAAAGGAAAGGTTGACACTACACTTTTTATTAAATCTTTTAATGGCAAGCTGCTTTTAATTCAGATCTATGTTGATGATATCATATTTGGATCCACTGATGAATCTCTTTGTCAAGAATTCTCTAAGTGTATGCAGAATGAGTTTGAGATGAGCATGATGGGAGAGCTGAAATTCTTTTTCGGATTGCAAATCAAACAAAACCGACAATGGGACGTTCATTAATCAAGCCAAGTACACAAAAGATTTGCTAAAGAAGTTCGATCTGGACAATGTCAAACCTATTGGCACTCCGATGGCAACTTCAACAAAGCTTGATTCTGACGAACAAGGCAAGCCAGTCGACACACGTAAGTACCGAGGTATGATTGGTAGTTTACTTTACTTAACTGCTAGTCGTCCAGATATAATGTTTAGTGTTTGCTTGTGTGCACGTTTTCAAGCTAACCCAAAGGAATCACATCTGTCCGCAGTTAAGCGTATCTTCCGATACCTTAAAAGCACTTCTTCTGTCGGCTTGTGGTATCCCAAATCCAAATCCTTTGACCTTATTGGTTATTCGGATGCAGATTTTGCTGGATGCAAGGTTGATAGAAAAAGTACTAGCGGTACATGTCATTTCTTAGGCAAGGCTCTAGTCTCTTGGTTTAGTAAAAAGCAAAATTCTGTAGCCTTATCAACAACAGAGGCTGAGTACATCGCCGCAGGACGTTGTTGTGCTCAGATTTTATGGATGAAACAAACCTTAGAAGACTTTGATTTATTTTACACACATATTCCCATTTTCTGTGATAACACTAGCACCATTAATTTGACTAAGAATCCTGTATGTCACTCTCGTACTAAACATATCGAGATTCGACATCATTTTCTTAGAGATCATCATCAAAATGGAGATATAAACCTTGTATACATAGATACTGATAATCAATTAGCTGACATCTTCACTAAACCTCTAGCGGAAGATCGCTTCAATTATTTACGTCGAAAATTAGGAATTTTGGACGTCAATAATATTAATTGATTTTATTTTATGTTTTTATATCATTATGCAAAAACTGTGTTAGAGACAAGCTAATAAAGAGTCTGTCTGTCACCACAACTACGGTTGAAGCGAAGCGGTATTTAAGAGTTCCCCGGTGAACCTCCGCCAGCTGGGACAGTACTCCTACAGCTAATCTGAGACAGCTACTGTGTAACGATATTTAACTCATAAAATACTATTAATTATGTTATTTAAAAGCTAAAATAACTAATCTTTGAATTAAACATTTGAAACGAGTCAATGAAAAAGAAGTAGCTAAATCAACTTGAAAGAACCCTAGGCGAATTCGGCCAGAACTCTGACCGAATTCGGCATGAGTTCGGTTGAGGGTATCTGCGTATATATCCAGAACTCGAGAGCTCCTTCTCTTCCATTGCTTCTATATTTCCAACCAGCAGCTACAGCCGCCCGAAAACCCTCCAAACCCTAGGTATTCACCAACCCATTGCTCCCTATCTACTTGGTGAAATCCTTCCAAACTTTGGAATCGTGCGGAGATCATCCTTCTCTATAACATATCTAATCTTTGTGAGGTATAACTCTCTCCTTCTCCACTTTCAAATTTGTGCTTATTTATTTTAATGGCACCTAGATTTAATCCGTCTAAGAGGAAGAAGACTACTCCTAGTAAGGAAGGGTCCTCTTCGAATCCTCACACGGATTCTTTGTTTTCGCCAGTCCAAAAGAGCGACGGTGCTTTCGATGGGTTTTTCTTTCAAACCCTCGATCAAGCTTTATTATGGTACGGTGACTTTTCCACCCGATCCATATGCAGCGGCGCTCCGGTTAAATGGACGATATTTCCTGACCATCGTCACTTATTTGAGGCATTAGGGTTACACTTACTTGTTAAACTGTGCTTCCCAATTGCTACTATTGCCATTAGATTGTTCTATTGCAATCTCGTAGTTAACACTTTTGACGTGAGCACACGTGTTGGAGGCATAGATATTGAGTTCAATGATGTCCTCCTAGCGGAGATTCTTGGGATTCCCAATGAAGGTGAACCGCTAGTTGATATCACGGAATTCGAGTTGCCCGAAGGCACTACACTCACGAGTTTCAAAACGGAACTTTGTGCACCTGACAGAGTATGTTCTGGAAAGTTTAAGGCTAACAACCTTAACTTGTTCAACTACGAATTGCATCGCATCATCTACTCTACTCTACTTCTTAAATCCACTTCCAAGGATGATGTGACTTCGCTTGAGTTGTCCGCTATGTATCATCTTATCAAGGGGATTCCTTTTTCCGTCCCCAAGACTATTATTCAGATGATGGGACGTTGTCGTGCAAGAGATCGAAATCTCTCTTACGCGATGATTCTCCCTCGTATCTTTTAGCGCTTCGACATCGATCTATCGACTTGTACTCAGGACTCTGAGCCCAAGTTACTCTAGCTTTCTCGTCGCAGCCGGACTGCTTCAGCTCCACCTCCTGCTCCTCCTACTGCACCATCTCCACCACATCAGCCGTATGCCATGACTTTTGAGGGCATACATCAGCACCTTTCTGCTTTGCACTTCTCGATGACGGACATGGCTCGCGAGCGAGAGTTCCGCGATGTCACCCGTTACCAGGCGATGGCAAACTCCTTGGCCGATCTGCGTTTTGCACAGACTGGTCACTCTGCTGCTTCCATCCCTCGAGATCCAGCTTTTTCGGGTTACCGCTGTGAGGATGAGGCTGTCCATACCTACTTCCAGCCCGGTAACGCCTATGATTGGTATCGTGCTCCTCGAGATTATGTTGGCGAGTTCTATGCTGGAGCCCCTACTCATCCTACTGGCACTGGTACTTCTGGTGCTGGTACTTCCGGTCATGCTGGCCGTGCTGCTGATGATTTTGATGAGGATAGTGATGATGAGATCTGATCTGATTACTAGTGACATTCTACTGTATACTTGGAAATGCTCCGACATTCCAAGTTTTTATCATTTTTATTAGTACTTTGTAGTTTGCTATCAGTATTTCTTTTATCTTCATGGACATGTTTTTGATGTTTCATTTATGACATCTCAGTTTATTTCAGCATTTTGTTTAGCACTATCTCTTTTTACTGCTTCTTCATTACAAACTGCCTGTGAAATAGCATGCCTGAGATTTCTTTTATGTTTTGATGCAAATACATGCCTGCGATGATAATTTGTAGCAACTTTACATGCCTGTGATAATAATCTCTAAATTCTTATACTATATTTCTTTTATTTTCTCGCTATTTGTTACTTATGCATTCATTGCGGGGGAGTCTTCTGCATTTAATACGGGGGAGCCTTCCCTTGTGCAATTATTTTGCTAAGTGACAAAGGGGGAGAAAATTAAAAATGATCTAACATTTTTTTGAGTTATATACAGGTTATGAACAATTTCTACTTTTTGATTTTTTTGTACAAGCTTGAACTAGCTTAATGTTATATCATTCATAGTTTGTCAATTATCAAAATGGGGGAGATTGTTGGCCCATTGGTCATATGGTCAACCTGATTTTAATAATTGATCAAAACTCTGTCTGGATATACGAAGCTTGTTGGGACATCTCAGCTCCTTGGACATAAGTAAGATTGGATATTCACTTCGTTCAAGACTGAAGATCTGTTTGCCTACTTGAGTCTGTATTTCCTATGCAATGTAATTTTCTTTTTATTTGAGTCTAGGAATACATTGTACACCGAGTCGTACTGGCAAATAGGCTATTCCCAAAACAGTTGAAAATGTTTTTAAAATGACCTATCAAATTGTTTACAAAAAGGTTTCAAAAAGGTTTTCAAAAATCACCAAAACCTATTTTAAAAACCCTAACCTAACCCTGACAGAACTCGGCCAGAGTTCGGCCAGAGTTCGGCCAGAGTTCGGTTGGTGGCCGTTTTGATTTTGAATTCTCTGGAACTTGGTCCTCCTGCAGTTGCGGATTTGACCGAGATTTGCTCTTCGAGTTCTGCCCGAATTTTGCCCGAATTCTGACAGAGTTCTCCCTTTGAAAATCCTATAAATAGAGAAGTATTTCGATCATTTCAATTCACTCATTCACTTTCAATCTTCTCTCTATCTAAAAAGCTTTCTGCCTTCCAAAGAGTTTTCTAGAGCTTTCATTTTCAGATCCCAAGCCAGTTACAATCCTCTAGTCGATTTGCCAGTGCGGTACGGTCTAGAAGTTTCTGAGAGATTGTAATCAGAAGGCTTGATTGAAGAATACCTCTTCACATTTGAAGTTGGACGAGTTCTTCGTATCAAAGCTCGCGTTGTAGAAGTTGCAAGGACTTCGTAAGAAAACTTGCGGTTTTTCCTATAGTGGATTCAAACTGGTAGCAAGAGTTTTACCGACTGGATTAGTCCTCAACAGAGGGATACCAGTATACGTCAAAGTGACTATTTGTTTCATTCTCTGAAACTTGGTCCTCCTGCAGTTGCGGATTTGACCGAGATTTGCTCTTCGAGTTCTGCCCGAATTCTGCCCGAATTCTGACAGAGTTCTCCCTTTGGAAATCCTATAAATAGAGAAGTATTTCGATCATTTCAATTCACTCATTCACTTTCAATCTTCTCTCTATCTAAAAAGCTTTCTGCCTTCCAAAGAGTTTTCTAGAGCTTTCATTTTCAGATCCCAAGCCAGTTACAATCCTCTAGTCACTTTTGGCATGTAGAATGAAACAAATAATCCTCTAGAGCTTTTTAGATAGAGAGAAGATTGAAAGTGAATGAGTGAATTGAAATGATCGAAATACTTCTCTATTTATAGGATTTCCAAAGGAAGAACTCTGTCAGAATTCGGACAGAATTCGGGCAGAACTCGAAGAGCAAATCTCCGTCAAATCTGCAACTGCAGGAGGACCAAGTTCCAGAGAATTCAAAATCAAAACGGCCACCAACCGAACTCTGGCCGAACTCTGGCCGAGTTCTGTCAGGGTTAGGTTAGGGTTTTTAAAATAGGTTTTGGTGATTTTTGAAAACCTTTTTGAAAACCTTTTTGTAAACAATTTGATAGGTCATTTTAAAAACATTTTGAACTGTTTTGGGAATAGCCTATTTGCCAGTACGACTCGGTGTACAATGTATTCCTAGACTCAAATAAAAAGAAAATTACATTGCATAGAAAATACAGACTCAAGTAGGCAAACAGATCTTCAGTCTTGAACGAAGTGAATATCCAATCTTGCTTATGTCCAAGGAGCTGAGATGTCCCAACAAGCTTCGTATATCCAGACAGAGTTTTGATTAATTATTAAAATCAGGTTGACCATATGACCAATGGGCCAACAATCCATGCGGCTCAGAAGACATGTGGCGTGACAGTGCTCCCCTCCGATCCATGCTGCATTAATTGCTTTGACGGCGGACCCCTCTGAAAAGTTGACAGACCTGACACCAAAGCAGGTAATTATGACTCTGTCATGATGATGAATCTCTAGGAAAGAGAAAGAAATCTCTGACACGATCCCCCGAGAGCAACAAAATGCCACGTGGCCCTGCCACGTGGGTATGCTTATGCGGCTCGAAGTGAAGACTTCTCATGCGGTTCAGAGTGAAGCTGTCCCATGCGGCTCGAGTGGAATCATCCCTATGCGGCTCAAGAAGATCATGCCCATGCGGCTCAAGCAGACACACCATTATGCGGTCCATACGGCTCATCATACGGTTCAGAAGTCTGAAGGAGGGGGTCGCTGCCCAGACAGCCCTGACACGTGTCCCAAGTCTTATACGGCCCAAAATTCATGCGGCCCAAATCTCATGCGGCCCAATCTGCATGCGGTTCCAGTCTCACCATTGGCTCTCAGGACACGTGTCCTCAGCCGATCAATCTTCCAGATTTATGGCAATCCAAGATCGGGTCGAATCCCAATGATCTGGGGCACGTGGCAGGAGAATAAATTTGATTTATTCGCAGATATTAGAGAATCATTATTAGGAAGATTTATGCCAATCAGCATTAATTGCTAATGGAGATTTGGTGTAATCTACCCTTAATGGTTCTGATTCGTCACAATCAGAAACGAACGACCTGGATTGATCAATCCCCAGGCCGCCGCCATCTCTAAGAGCTAATCATTGGCAACCCTAGTGATCGCATCCCACTATTATAAATAGCAAGGTGCCATTCCCTTGTGAGAGATAGAGAGATATACAAAAAAAGAATCAGAGAAGAATACGTATACACAGAGAGACTTCCCCCATAATCAGAGAGAGAATATACACAAAGAGAGAGAAGCCAGGAGAGCAATCAGAGAGAGAGCAAGAAGACGTTTCTTCGTCAACGACCAAGCAGATCTTCCCCGAGTCAAGGCTGCATACCGATCGTCCAAGGAGTAAGGCAGAGCGGCCGTCGCTTTCTCGAGCCTCTATCGTCACCCCCCAGAATCTAAAATAAACAATCGTACTTAGACTGCTGTACCTAGGTTTTCGTCCCTAGGCTTTCTTTGTACGAGCGAGTTTGTATTGTGAGTCTAAGTTCAGTCCTCCGATAATTGTTCTATACTTTTACAATCAATGGCAAACAGCAAACCAGCTTACTCCAGTGGAAGACGCTTACCGCATAATCGAGGGAGGGGACCATCCAATCATCTTCGGCCGAAAGGATGATCCACAGCCCTTCACCATAGAGAAGATCGATCTCGAATCAGATGCCGAAAGACTGCCTTTGTATCATTATAGCCCCCAATCCAAATACCTTATGCAAAAATAGGGATATGATCTGGAGACTACGCCAGACTTGAACTACGGCACTGGTCGACGATTACCTTTAAAGCCACCAGTCCCGGCTGGCAAACCACGGGACTACTACAGCAAGACCCGATGTGGATTAAGGTATGTTACGCCTGCAACGACCCCTGAAAGTTCAAATAAGGAATGCGATTGGCATTCACATTCAACCGGGTCACCAACTTTTGATTCGGATGACAGCATCGCAGACATATTCAGACAAGTCCTGTCAGTCAATATGACATTCGCCGATGCTTACGAAGAAGATGAAGACATTCCTGAAATCCTCGAGTTGGAGTCATGGGCCCAACAGCTGGATGCACAATGGGAAAAGCGGTTCGAACAGAAAGAACCTCCTACTGAAGATGAGGTTATACAGGTCGACCTCGGCAACGAATCTTCTCCAAAACCAATCTTCGTCAGTAAAAGCCTGACAGACGAAGAGCGAGAATCGCTACTGGAACTTGTCAAAGAATATATTGATGTGTTCGCCTGGAGCTATGAAGACATGCCAGGACTAAACCCCGAGGTTGCCCTTCACAAGCTCAACATTCGGCCAGATGCAAAGCCGGTCAAACAACAACAGCGACGCTTCCGCCCGGGCATCATGGATGCGATCGAAGCCGATGTCAACAAACTGAAAGCCAGCGGCTTCATTTGTAAAGAAAAACATCCAGACTGGGTCGCCAATATAGTACTGGTCCTCAAGAAGAATGGGAAGATTCGAATCTGCATCGACTTCCACAATCTGAATGAGGCATATCCCAAAGATGAATTTCCCCTCCCTATTACAGAAATCATGATCGACAACACTTACGGCTTCGAACGCATGTCATTCGTGGATGGTTCTCCGGGTACAACCAAATAAAGATGTCTCCTGACGACGAAAAGCATACATCATTCCGAACACCGATTGGCACATACTGCTACACAGTCATGCCTTTCGGTTTAAAGAATGTTGGCGCTACATATCAAAGAGCCATGAGTATCATCTTCAGAGACCACTTGCGCAAGACTGTGGAGTGCTATGTTGATGACATCGCCGTCAAAAGTCGCTATAAGGGAGACCATCTGCAGGATCTGAGGACGGTATTTGACCTGATACGAGCACACAACCTGAAGATGAATCCCACAAAATCCTTCTTGGACGAATCCAGCGGAAAACTCCTGGGTTTTATTATTACTGCCTAGGGAATTCATGTAGATCCAGAGAAAACGAAGGCAATTATGGAGATGGGTCCCCTGACAAATCTCTACGAACTCAGAGGCCTTCAAGGGAGGCTAGCTTACATCAGGAGGTTCATTTCTAACCTTTCCGGGCAATGTCGGCCATTCACCCATCTCATGAAGAAAGGCGTCTCGTTCGTATGGGATGAAGAATGCCAATGTGTTTCGACATCATCAAAGAATATTTGTCGAACCCTCCAGTCCTGGTAGCCACAGTTGCTGGAAAACCATTCTTGCTATATGTACGAGCAATGGAGCATTCTCTCGGCGCTCTGCTAGCACAAAACAACGATGCAGGCCATGAACAAGCAATATATTATCTCAGTCGAATGATGATCGGGCCAGAGCACCAATATACTGCCGTGGAGAAGGAATGCCTCGCCTTGGTGTTCGCTATTCGAAAGATGTGGCACTATGTCACGGGGCAAACCATACATGTGATATCACGAGTCAACCCCCTCAGGGTCCTCATGATGAAACCAGGGGCACTCAGCTCCCGCCTCGCCACATGTACAATATTACTGTCTCCTTATCATATGATCTTCGTTCCGCAAAAGGCTGTTAAAGGTCAAACCCTGGCAGAATTGTTAGCAGCCCACCTAGGCTCGGAGTAGTCCGAAATATATGAAGGAATCCCAGATAAGGTCGTCGACTCACATGCGGCCTCCCATGATGATATATGGCGAATGTTCTTCGACGGTGCTTCGAGAACAGGACCCAAGGGCAACATCGTCGTTGGAGTCGGGGTAGTGCTTATTTCTCCTTTCGGACTAGTGATCAGTCGTGCTTACTCCCTCACGGAACCCTGCTCTAACAATATGGCCGAGTACAACGCTTTGGTCATTGGCCTCCAACTTACAAGAGAGCTGGGGGTAGAATATCTTGAAGCATACGGCGATTCGCAGTTAATTGTCAGTCAGATCCGGGGTTCATACGAAGTCCGCCATGAAGACATGATCCCCTATCACCAAATAGCGATCAACATTATTTTATCATTTGAGGGATTCTTCATCGAACACGTTTCCAGACTCCAAAACATCGAAGTCGATCCCTTAGCTGGCCTTGCCGCTTCCCTAGCGGTTCCGAACTATGCTCATTAATCGGTGGATGTGATAGGCCATGAACTGGTCTGTCCCAAAAACAACGTTCAAGTCGTGGAGAGTTATTCCGCTCAGACGATCGACGAAGTGTCAGACTGGAGACAACCATTCATAGACTTCGTAGTCTACGACATCCTGCCCGAGAACCCAAAGGAAGCTACCTCCATCAAAAGGCGTTCTCTTAGATTCTACTTCGATACAGAGACAAAAATACTGTATCGGCGATCCTACGATGGGTTATTGCTTCGGTGTCTGTCAAACGCAGAAGCCAAAGAAGCCGTATGCGAAGCTCATGACGGTGTCTGCAGGGCCCATCAGCCTGGCCCTAAATTGTAAGACCGTCTTCGCCGAATGGGCTACTACTGGCCCACGATGGTAGCAGATGCGATAGACTATACAAGAAAATGCAAAGCGTGCCAAGTCCATGCAGACTTCATCCACCATCCATCCAAATTTCTACATCCGACGGTAGCATCCTGGCCATTTGAAGCATGGGGAATGGATATCATCGGTCCGATTACTCCACCTTCATCCCGAGGACATCGCGTCATACTCGCAATCACGGTTACTTCTCCAAATGGGCGGAAGCTGTTCCGTTCGCAGATGTAAAGACTTCAAAGGTGATCAGCTTCCTCAAGCATCATGTCGTCTATCGCTTTGGACTGCCCCGAAGGATCATCCACAATAATGGTCCACAGTTCGTAAGCCATGCCTTCTATTGGTTCTGCGACAAGCATCGCATCCAGAATATTGCTTCAACACCATACAATCCGGCAGCAAATGGGTTGGCAGAAGTATTTAACAAAACAATCATCAAACTTCTCAAGAAGTTCGTGTATTCCAACAAACATGACTGTAACGAGAAGCTTGGTGAATGCTTATGGGCGTACCGTAACACAGTCCGAACAGCAATAGGGAACACACCATTTTCCCTAGTGTACGGGAGTGAGGCAGTCCTCCCATTGGAGACTCAAATCCCCTTGCTCCGCGTCGCCCTTACTTACCAATTGACGACGGATGATAACTACCGTCGCCGGCTACAAGAGTTGGAGACCTTAGATGAAAAGCGCATCTTGGCTCAGCAACGAATCGAGCTATACCAAGCACGCATCTCCGGAGCCTTCAATATGAAGGTTAAAATTAGAACATTCCAAGTGGGCGATCTTTTTCTGGCAGTTCGGAGGCCGATGGTCACGACTCACAAAACCGTCGGCAAATTCCAGCCAAAATGGGAAGGTCCGTTTATAATTGAGGCCGTATTCTCCAACGGTGCTTACCGCCTCGCAAAATAAAACAGAGACTTGCTCATGTTGCCCGTCAACTGCAAGTTCCTGAAGAAATATTATATCTAAACGACATTTTCCAGATCATTGAGTCATGTACCCGCCAGTACCGCTGAACTCACATCCACAAAATCCCAGATTGTCGAGTCATATACCCGCTGGTGCCGCTGAACTCACATTCATAAAATTCCAGATTGCTGAGTTATGTACCCTCTGGTACCGCTGAACTCACATTCTCCAAATTCCAGATCGCCGAGTCATGTATGCTTTCGCACCACTGAACTCATACCCTTCTTCCACAAATATCCCAGAATATCGAGTTATGTACCCTCTGGTACCGCTGGACTCACATTCTGCCCCCACAAAATATCCTAATTGCCGAGTTATGTACCTTCCGGTACCCCTGAACTCATATTCTTCCTCCATAAAATCCTAGAATGTTGAGTTATGTACCCTCCAGTACCGCTGAACTCCCACTTTGATTCTAAATATCCGGGATTGTCGAGTTATGTACCCACAGGTACCCCTGAACTTACATCCCGGTCGCTCCTTTTAGGTAGTAAGTCATGTATAACCATACCTCTGAACTTTCTTCCTAAAAAAGCTCCTTCCTCGTGATCCACTACCCGCACACCCAGTGCACAAAAAGGGTAACAGATCCACAAATTTCCAAAACACCACGTCGATGTTACCTCTGAGTCGTTTCACTTCCGCCAAAAACCAATCACCCCTCTACATAGAAATTCTATGTCCTCATTACCTCTGAGTTGTCCTATGTACCCCTTCATGGAGCCCACTCCAGCCATGTCCTCATTACCTCTGAGTGGGAAAGCTCCGTCGAAGAAACCCTCATGCTTGCCATGTCCTCATTACCTCTGAGTAAGTACGTTGATTCCCTTTCGACTTATTATCCGTACCCACAACCGGAGTACGCCAAGGATAGTAGGGCCAAATATCCTCCGTTGAGTCCACTCCTGCCATGTCCTCATTAGCTCTGAGTAGGAAGATTCCGCGGTGAAAAAACCCTCATGCTTGCCATGTCCTCATTACCTCTGAGTAAGTATGTTGGTTCCCTTTTATCCTATTATCCGTATCCTAAGCCAGGGTACGCCAAGGATAATAGGCCCGCAAATGTCCTTCGCTAAGTTTCTTAGTACAGGCCCATCATTTTTCATCATGCCCCGGGAGCCCAGCTGCTCCATGGTATTCTTTCTTCCGATACCAGGAGCGTCCATGACCACCTTACCGTGGAATTGTTCCAGGTGTCCCCATCAAACTTGTTATTCGTACCTAAAACACGAGTATGCCAAGGGTAACAGGTCCACAAACAGTCCCCCAAGTGGGGCAAACGCCACCATAACACCACTAGCACAACAAGCAATACAAATAAATGGTAGAACAAGGCATACTCTTTTTATTTGGAAGGCAAAAGTACTACATGATCTAGGGACAACGTCCCAGGAGAAGAACGAAAACCAACAAAAAGAGAAAAAGGCCGACTATGGTTCGGCATTACATAATTCCAGGAGGCGGTTCTTCACCAAGGAGGTCCCCCGTTCGAGCCGCTGCTTATCTCGGCGCTCCGCTTCCTGGGACAACCGGTCCGCATCATCAAAATACATGTGTGCCCGCCAGCCATACTCCATCTTCTTCAGGGCGAGCTCCAGATTGGCAGAAGCAAGACTAAGTCTGTTAGCCTCCTGGATAACAAGTCCCTTTTCGGTACGGGCGGCTTCGAGCTCAGACTCCAGAAAGGCCAGCTTTCTCTGGAGCTCAATGATCTGCTCCCTGGTGTCGATTACCCCGCGGGAGGCGGACGCTTTCCGAGCCGTGTAATCTTCATTTCTACGGCTCAATTGATCATATAACTGAGACAGGTCACGGCGGTCCTTTAGTATGGTCGGTTTGATCTAATCCCGAGCAAGCCTCACCTTCTCCACCGCGATTATGAGGAAAGTGCGCTCTTGATCTATTGCCGCAGACAGATCAGCCTGCCGTAACACGTGAAACTGGGTCACAAGTCGATCAGCCTCTAGCAGTTTGGGCTCCAGAAGCACAGCTAGCCCATCCCACCAGGGAGTGTTCTAAGGATGTCGATTTGGCCACCGGCGCACTGACGGGCCATAGCGTCCCTTTTTCCACAGCTGCCTCGACCCCTCTCTTCAGGTGGTGGTAAAAGCTGTCAACCACATCCTGTGACACTTTATCCAAAACTTCTGTAGAGGACGGTGTCAAAGGAAGTGTGGCTGGCAGTGTCGAAGGAGTAGCATCGGAACTTGCCATCCCTGCCACCAGGGAAACAAATTCTGAGCGAAAAGACGCATGAATAGCGGCTAGCTCCTCTTCCGCCACCCGAAGAGCTTGGATACTCGGCAAGGCAGAAAGGTCAACTCCCGAAACTATATTTACAGAGGAGGACGCAGGAAGCATTGTCCCCTGCCCCGGCTGTGCTGCCACTTGAGCACCCGAACTCGATCCAGCTGGAGGCCCCTCAATATAGGTCGGAAGAGAAGGAGGCACACGTGCTTCCATCAGATCCCCTCCGGTAGAGTCCCTCCCCGATAATATCTGTCACCGGCAATAAAGGGACGGGACCTGTACGTCCAAAGCAACCATTAACCAACTTAACCCGAAGGATGTGCTGATAGAGTAAATAAGCCTCCGAACTAGTCAAGACTTGGCTTATCTTACCAGCGAAGGATTGTGGAGGCTGAGATTCGCTCATAACCACCGTAGCCTCCTCACCAGCAACCTCCGAATAGAAGGCAGTCGGTTCCTCCGACCCAGCCACCCCAGAAGGAGATGCAACTGGGTCGATATCGCTCGGCTGAGAGTCGATGATCTCAGGGGCAGGATCAGCAGGACCCACATCGCCTTGGGTCAAACCCCCAGCAACATGAGCGGCCTCCGCCGCTACCAGGAGGACCTCAGCAGAAATAGTATCGGCGCACACGTAGAGGCAACCGCCAAATCGATCGTAGAGGTAACCGCCGGTTCTGAAGACTCATCTTCTCCTGACGCCTACAAAGAGCAAAAAAAAATGATTAGGCCATAGTTTAGAAAAAGAAGAAGAAGGTAGTTGAAATTCAAATTACCTCAGAAACAGCATCAACATCCTCAATAAATATCATGTGGCGTCTTACCGCAGCTCACTTCGTAGAGTAGGTTCTGCCATCATCAGTGAACATACGCCTGCTTCGCTTGCGTGAAGGACCAGGCACAGCAGGTGGTTGATCCTCCACCACCTCGTCAGGCACAGCAGGCGGCTGCCCCTCCACCACTTCATCCGGCACAATAGGAGGCTGATCCCCCACCTCCTCGTCCGAGCAATGGAACGAATCATCGGCATCCTGTTCATCATCCTCTTTGCCCGCAGTAGTGGACTTCGAGTCCGGCACAAGAACCATATTTGCCTTTTTCTTTCTCTTTTTGGACCCCTCGGGCTTCTCTGCCAAGCCAGTACCGACAATAAAGCTGGTACTCATGTCAAAATTAATGGAGGCTTGCTCGCCGTAACATGATAGAGGGCCGCCATGTACAAAATCTCTCCTGACGTATTAGTATCGGGGACCGAGAAGCTTGCTCGGGTATGAACCGCATTGTAATAATGCCAAGCCCTGATACCATTAAGGACGCTGCCCTCAAAGCCTAAGCAAGCACTGGGACAATCAAGGAACAGCTGGCTATAACCGAACTGGCGGGAGAACCTGCTGGGCAAGTAGGGCTCCAGGTATACGTTATTGCGGTAACGATATACTAAGTGCGCAGGACGAATATTGTGCAGCCAAAGGAGCATTTTCTCAGATAAGAGGAGGGGAGGTTCAGTGCCATCAACAAGTACACCCCTCATTTCTCTAGCGATAAATTGAGAAACATACACAAAGAAGTCGTGTCCGTCTACTCTCGCCAACGCCCTCCGACAGGCTGGCATGGTGTCGTAGTCCCAGGGCTGACGATGGTATCGAAAAAAGAAAGCGTCATCAGCGGTAACGCCATCTTCTGCTCCCGGCCACATCAACGACCGATAATTCATCAATAGCCACCCCATTAGATAATGGTAGGGTAGCTCTATTCGCTCAAAGTCCAGTATCGTCTCGCGGGCAATGACTTTGGACGAAAAGGCACGGAGGCCGTGGTGTATGCTACATACCATGGCCGGAAGAAGGGCCAGCCTGACTCTGAAGACCAGCTTCACGGTCGGAAGGATGAAGTAGCGGCTGATCCTTTCAATGGAACCTGCCCCTCCCAAGACTACGCCGTTCCATAGCCACACCATTAAGAATCCGGCCAAGAGCATTTTTTCAGACATCTGCCGGGTACCGTGGTAGAAATAGTTGAAGGAGTCAGTACGACTCCCAAATTTGTCACTGGTGGACCTCGACCTCTTGGCATTCGACATCATATTTTTATCTCCTCCTGGGTTTGAGGACCTCGGGAAGAAACCCGGCCAGAGGGACTTAATTTGAAAAGATATGAGACCCAGGACGTGGTATAGGGAGTGTTCCCTACTGAGCTATCGTTCTTCTTGATAGCCGTTTGGTTACAGATATTGTGGTGGCATAGCTGTTCCCGGTACACGACAACGAAACTCGGGAATCGTCGATCCAGATCCTCGAATTTCTCGTTTGTCGGGGTGTACACTTCAAAGGCCTGGTCCCCCCATGGCAGCTTAGAAACAACATATATTTCATGGAGAGCAAGTCCCAACTCCCCTCTGGGCGTGAAGAAAGTTCCCATCCGCCGGTTATACATTTCCAAAAGAGCCATGAACAACGGCTTGTTGATGGGTAACCCGTAACAGGTGTCCCGGATGGCATAATAGAGGTCAATCTCCCGAAGGAATGCCTCGTATTTTCTCAGGATCCATGAGGTCAGGTTGGCCCACGTAGGGATGGGGTTTATCCAGTTCAGCAACGACAACCTGCCAACAGGATAAGACCCCTTGCGAGCGAGCTGATTCAGAAAGGTATCGGCTAGAGTAAACGTAAAGTTGGGACCATATACGATTATGAAGGTACCCGGAATTAGTCCCATCACGCTCCGACTGACCTAGTTCCTGCTCGCATATGCTGACCCAATATTCTTATTATAATGGATGTTGCCTACGAACATCCCCGATTGGTTTGGAGTTAGGGAGCCCACCATCTTCCTGCTCAACAGTACCATATTAAACCACGAGAGGGGAAAATGACATTCCATTTCGGGAATATGGATCCTCACCCCGTCCATAGTAAAGTCCCAGCTCTTAGAAATGTCCAGCACTCAGGGGTTATTTATGGATAGAGCATCCCCGAAGAGAAAGGCTGGTTTCAGATACTCTCCTTCCAGCCTTCCAGAGTTCATCATAGTACAAAGAAAGTGGAGAGGCTAGTTATTGATGGCGCTCACCCTCTCCAAAGGCTCATCAGTGGGAAGCTGAATAGACACACGTCGAACTAAGTCATCGAGCTGCACACCCATGGCATATTGGGCTGAACCTAGCAAAAGCTCTCCTGCTGGATTGATTGGCAGATCCACTGAAGAAAGACAAAAGAAGCAAGATTAAAAGATGATTAAAACGAAAACACTTGGAGTTTCTTAAAAAAGCTCGCATGAGCCTATGTGGCTCGGTTCAACGTAGCCTTATGCGGCCCAATTCAGTTGGGTTTCATGCGGTACTGCTTTGATAGAGCTTATGCGGTTTGGTTGAGCTTATGTGGTTCCATGTAGCAGATGAGCTTACGCGGCATGACTTAGCGAAGCTTTATGCGTTTCAGTTCATCAGGAGCTCATGCGGTCCTGTTCAATGGGACTTCATATGGTTCAAATCTAGAAGTGCTCCTGCGGCTCAAGTACTTCTCATGCGGCTCAAACACAGGGCATGCCCAATGCGACTCGGATATGAGAGGGTCATACGGCCCATGCAACATATGCGGCTTCATCATGTTGAACTTATACAGTTCAATAAAGATAAAGAACGAAGGCTTGTGCATAAAATATGCAACAGAGCCATGTTTTTTTTAGGGTTCAAAGCATTCAATATTCCATCCAATCCTTACCCTTAAAAGCAGGGTGGACGTCAGGGTGCACTGTAGGCGTCATGGCCGACGAAGAAGTCGCTTTCTTGCCCTTTGCCGTGGCAGAGGCAGCCTGGAAGACTTGGGGGCCATGGTCGTCCGACGGTCGGAGAAGGAAGACAGAGACAGAAAGCTAGGGTAGCAAGAGTTGAAGACGAAAGAGAGTAAAGAAGTCTCTCCATCCGAACATGTTCCTGTTTATAGGCAAAATGAGGGCGCTTCGATCCATGTGTAGCATAAAAACTGACTCTTCGGTTATCGAGGCGAACCGACTAAATAAAGATCAAACTCTTGGGATCCTGCCCGAAAAGCGGCTTCAAAAACTGACAACAAATCAAAGGCAATCAATGCAAAAGATTTGCATACGTGGCAGGATGACGTGATAAGGAGCCTAAGCGGCCAGACAACCTATGCGGCCAGACAGTCCAAGCGGCTGGTTGGTCAATACGGCTAAGATGGACATGCGGCTGAGGAGGCCATGCGGCTGGGACGTCCATACGGCCAGAATACCCTATGCGGCCAGAGGAGTTTATACATAGCTATGCTTCTTATTCAAAGTATTTCAATTTTGCAAATTAAAAACTTTGAAGGGGGTCTTGTAGAAGCATGGAAAAGAATAAAGAAAGGTCTATGCGGCCAAGGATCTTCATACGGCTCAGAGAGCCCATGCGACTCAGGGGTCCATGCGGCTCAAGCATCTATGCGGCTCGGATAGTTCCGTGAGACGCAGAGCCACGTGGCTTTCATACAGCTCTTTCCTTCATCTTTGGCTGCATTTAGTGCCCTGACGGCTGACAGCTCTGACAAATGACAGCTCTGACATAAAGGCTCAATAATGGCTGACATAAAGGCGTGTTCCTAGAGAAAAGGAGAAAATCTTTTCACAGTTGGCAGAATCCATTGAGTCCCGAGGCATGCGGCTGCTGTATTTATGCGGCCGCCCACTTTATGCGGCCGCCTACTTCATGCGGCCACCCATCTTCATGCGACTGCATCCCTTATACGGTCGCCCGTCAGCATGCGGCTGCCTATCCTCATGCGGCTACCCATCTTCATGTTGCTGTTCATCCCCATGCGGCTGCCCATCTTTATGCGGCCGTTCATCCTCATGCGGCCGTTCATCCTCATGCGGCCCACTCATATGCGGCTCTGCCAAGATGACCCAGTGGAGACACGTGGCACTTTTCACGATGATTGAGACACGTGGCAGTATTATCTTCCTAGGATTGTGGGTGCTAACAAATCCTAACAAAATCAGATTTGTTGCAATCACCATAATTGCCCAAATTAAGTCAAATCGAGCAAATTAGACACGTGGCAAGCCATCACAAGTCGCAAATATTTATGGTAATCAATATTTATTGTCCACAGAGATTTGGTGCAATCACATTAATTGCTCAAATCTATTATATTCAAGATGAGTGGCCCAGATTCATTGATCCTTAACCGCCGACTTTTGAGGATGGACAATCATTGCAAACCCTAATGATCCCCCTCCACTCTTATAAATAGCAAGGTGCCATTCCCTTGCAGAGGGCCGAAAAATCCAGAGAGGAGGAGAGAATCCAAAATCCAAAGAGGAGAAAGGACATAGAAGCATATATAGAGAGAGCAAGGAGAGCATTTCTTCATTAGCGCCAAGCAGATCTTCTCCAGAGCCAAGGTTGCACCCGATCATCCAAGGAGTAAGGCAGAGCTGCCGTCGCTTTCCCGAGCCTCTATCGTCACCCCCAGAATCTAAAATAAATAATTGTACTTAGATTGCTGTACCTAGGTTTTCGTCCCTAGGCTTTCTTTATACAAGCGAGTTTGTATTGTGAGTCTAAGTTCAGTCCTCCTACATAAATTATTCTGTACTTTTACAATCAATGGCAAACAAGACGAAGAAATACGATCTTATTCTTCTGATTCTGCTTCATGGGACTCAGACACCAGCATAGGGAAAGTTCATCTGCTGACTCTATCTGTCAATATGGCGACAACTGAAGATGATGACAATTATGACTTTACCGAGGCTTATGAAGAAGAGCCTTAGACATAACTGATGGATACTCAATGGGAATTTCACTTCGAAAAGTATGAACCACCCACTGAGGATGAGCTAATCCAAATCGACGTTAGAGACGAGGCTTCTCCAAGGCCCATTTTTATTAGCAAAAGTCTCCCTGAAGCAGACAAACAAGACTTGATCCAGCTCATTAGAGAATACATTAACATATTTGCTTGGAGCTGCAAAGATATGTCAGGATTAGATCCTTATATCGCTACTCACAAACTCAATATTTTGCCAAATACCAGATCGGTCAAACAACAGCAACGACAGTTCCGTCCTGATATGATGGACACCATAGAAGCTGAAATCAAGAAGCTCATCGCATGCAGCTTTGTCAGGGAGGAACAATAGCTCGACTGGGTGGCTAATGTCATCCCAGTTATGAAGAAAACTGGAAAGGTTTGAGTCTGCATCGACTTTAGAGATCTCAATACAGCTTGTCCTAAGGACGAGTTTCCTTTTCCAATCAGTAATGATCATAATCGCTTAAGAAGTCGCTGCAGTACGTTCAAGAACTTTTCACCTCCGACATCACATAGTCCAAGGGATAAAGTGATCGTCTTCTGATCATATTCCTATAGTTGTACTTCTCTAAAAATTAATTTTACTTTTCTTCTTTTCTTATTTTGTATTTGAACTTTTATTTTTTGCAAACATATATCACTCGACCGTTTTCCTGAGATATTTGCTGAATATGGTACTCATGGCATGTTGTTTGGTTGTGCCCGCATTCTTCAAGCCGAAAGGCATCACTGTGTAGCAGTAGACTTCCTACAGAGTCTGGAAGGCTGTGTGCTTCTCATAAGCTGGGAACTTCTTGATCTAGTTGTACCCCGAGAAACCATCCCTGAATGACATCCTCTCGAAGCCGCAGGTGCCGTCGATCATTATATCAGTAATAAGGAGTGGGAATCATTATTGGGGCAGGCATCATTAAGATCCTAGTAATTGATAAAAATCCTGATCTTGTCTTTTTCTTCATGACGGGAACGATATTTGCCACCCAGTCTGGGCGTTATTCCTTACGGATGAAACCATAAGTGATCAACACATTAACTTCTTCCTGGTTCGCATCCATTATGTCTGGGCAAAACCAACGCTGCTGCTATTTCATTGGCTTGGCATCGGGCTTGATGTTTAGCTTGTGGAGTGCTACATAAGGATCTAATCCCGACATATCCTTATAACTCCAGAAAAAGACATTGATGTAGTCTCTTACCAATTGGATGAGTGATTCTATATTGTCTTATGTTATGTTTTTACTCAAGATGATGGGTTTGGGAGTTGTTTCATCACCTAGGTTGATCTGCACCGCTTCATCTTCTACGAGAGGCTCCTTTTGCTCGAAGCATTGTTTCCATAATGATTCGAGTCACCGAGCCCAAGAATCGTCTTCGATAATGTCGAAAGGTTGCTCGTCGTCTTTCTTTCGCTCGATTGACACGATGTTGGCAGAAAATACATTTTGGAACACTTCTCCTATGCTAGTATTAGAATCTTTGCTGGCTGATTCTGTCGAGTGGAAGAAAGCATGAACTGGTTAATCTTCCATTGTTCGTTGCAGTTGTTAGAAGGCATACGACTTATTTACAGATACTGCTATTTGAGAACAACAACAGTTGATGGTGATTTGGGTGCAATGTCCCGTGGAGGATTTGCTGAATGTGCCACCATTTTTTCAACCCACGCTTGCGGTCTACTATTTTATACAAGTCTGGCATAGGGTGTTTACCTGTGCCGCGTAGGTTGTGTAGTTGATCAGATGAGACTTCTGATTCGCCACGAGGATTTTTCGGGAAGGTGTAACTACCTAAGTCCGGAAGAGGGGTATTATTGTCATTTAAATTTTTTTTATATAATTGTAATAGCAGTGATAATATTTATATTGTATAATGGTTGTGTTCTAGTTAATTAGAATATATTATAAGTGACAGTTATATTATGTTAGTGGACTGGCCTATTTATTGAACCCTTGGTTAGTGAATCTATTTAGACTTGTCATGACACTTGGACCAACATATTAGGCTAGTCTCATTTAGACTCATTTAAGTCATAACATGTCATGAATAGGGATTATATTAATTAGCAAATTAGATTAAAAAATTCTATTGATTAACCAATCATGACAACCTAGGAGGGCATTGTGTACATTTCATAATGGCATGGAGAGGGAGCTTAGACTAGGAGTTTGTGTCATAACCGCATTCGAGTCGTGTCTACCGGAATTTGCATTGGAAATCCATATCCTAATAGGTAAACCTCTAATTTTTTTCCCTATATTTAGATATATACATGTATTGGACCATTAGGAACCCACCCATGGATTAGGGGTATATATATGAGGAAGAAGTAGGATCGAATGACTATTTATGTAAAAGTTATGGGGGCTTTTTGTGCCATTTTTGGGAAAATTCGAGAACGGTGCACCAAGTGTTTGTCATTTGGTTTGATAGGCTAATTTTACTTGTAATTGTTGTGTGGTTGGATACGTGTCCAAATGGATACGGGTAGGCCGTGTCATGATATTCTAGGACACAGACTCAATTAGGGGGTTTTCTCCTCTGACACTTATACTACCAAAACAAGACACTTTAGCGACGCCTAAATACGTCGCTAAAGTGTATAAGACACTTTGGCGATGAATTTAGCGACGCAATTACTTTGTCGCATATTTCATGGTCGCTAACACAAAAATGTCGTTATTGGTCGCTATTGCGACGTATGTTAGCGACGTCATCACGTCGCTATTTTTTTAGTAGATAGCGACGTTTAGCAACGAAGAGTTGCTAATCAGCAAAGTATATTTTCGTTCCTAAATGTCGCCGACAGTTCAGTAGTTAACGAAGTTATTTGCAACATTAGTGACTAGGTTGCTGACATGGCAAAATTTACCATTTCAACCAGTTAGCGACGTATATCGACTGTTTATGACATCTACAATATAGACTAGCGACGTTCGGATACACGTTTAGCGATGTCTGTCCTCGTCGCTAGGCTTCGCTGAACGTCGTTAAATGTCGCTAAACTACAAAGCAAAATAAATAAAAAATAGAATTTTGTTTCGTGTTTTTCATCCAAATCTACCTACAGTTTAAATTACAGTTAATAAATAGTAGACCCGGAGTAACCCTCCATAGAATTCCCTAAGTACGCCGATCCCTTTGGTGGAACAATCAACACCGATAAAAAAATATAGAGACAAATGAAAATGCACTACCAATAATCGAAGAAACAAAATCAAACGATAAGAAAGACATAAGATAGCCGGGTGGAGACAAATCTACTACCAAATAGCTATAAAAAAGTTTATGTCCAATAATGTTCTAACAATGGGTCAACAAAACACATACCATCACAAAATGTATAAAATAAATACATAAAGACCCAAGAATGGGTCAGCAAACCAGAACACAACACATAACAATTGTCCAATGAAGGAATACGGCTGGTCAGTAGGAGGAGGAGTATGGCCCTGCATCTGGGACAACATGAACCTATACTGCTCCGGTAAAAGCGTCATCGGTGACGACTCATCAAGAGAAGGATGAGGCAGTAGAACCGATACAGTCGATGTTGATGTCGACGTATAATCAGGAAGCGTCTGCTCCATGGCTAGTAGTCTAGAGTTACAGGAATCCATAACAGTTGTCAGCCTTAAAGCTGATCATCCATGGCTACCTGCGTCCCCTGTACCGCCTGAACGGTGTAGGAACGAAATCGTAAAGCAGAATACTCTAGAGGGGGTGAATAGAGTAGGCAGCGAAATATTGCTAATTAAAAGCTTGTTAACAGTTAGATCACAGATATAATAATAATCACAAAAAGTAAATGATAGAATTTAAAAGTGATCAGAAGGCAAACGCAAACACCAGATTTATATTGGTTTCCCTCTGGTGAGGACTAGTCCAGTCGGAAGAACTCTAGCTTCCAGTTGAATCCACTATTGGAAAATCCCGTAAGTTTTCATACGAAGTCCTTGCAACTTCTACAGACGCGAGCTTTGATACGAAGAACTCATCCAACTTCAATTGTGAAGAGTTGAATCTTCTATCAAGCCTCTGATTACAATCACTCTGAAACTTCTAGACCGTACCGTACTGGCAAATCGACTAGAGGATTGTAACTGGCTTGGGATTTGAAAATAAAAGCTTTTAAGAACTCTTTGGAAGACTGAGAGCTTAAGAAGAGAGAAGATTGAAAGTGAATTGGTGTGTTGAAAATCGAAATGCTTCTCTATTTATAGCTTTTCCAAAGACAGAACTCTGACAGAATTCGGGCATAATTCGGACAGAACTCTTTGTAACAACCCGTAACTGAAGGAAGACCAAGTTCAAAAACACAACGTTCACTAACGTTCCAAATGGCCGAACTCTGGCCGAACTCTGGTCGAACTCGGGCCGAGTTTTCCTGAGGTTCTGCCAGTTCATTTTTGGAAAAAATAATTTTGGCTTTTTGAACAATCCTTCAAGGGCTTTTTGTAATAAGAATATTTTGTAAAAATATGGGTCATTTGTAAAAGAATAGGATAGTTTTGAAATCATTTTCAGATAGCTATTTGCCAGTACGACTCGGTATACAAAGTATTCCTAGACTCAAATAAAATAAAAAATATATGCTTAGCAGGAAGTACATCCGGAGAGGCAAACGGCTTCAGTCTTGAACATTGTTGATAACCATTGTTGAGCAGTGTCCAAAACGTCGTAGGTAACATCTGAGTTGACTTGCATTTATATCGAGACAGAGTTTGATCAATTATTAAAATCAGGTTTGACCATGACCAATGGGCCAACAATCTTCCTATTTTGATAATTGACAAACCTTGCTGATATAACGTCTAAGCTTGGAATCAAATCAAAATAGTAAAAAAAATTGTTCATATCATGTATTTCACAAAAGATGTTAGATCCTTATTTCTCCCGTTGTCACTTAGCAAAATAATTGCAAAAGAGAAAGAGCTCCCCCGCAATCAATGCATAAGTAACAAACATTGAAGAAACACAAAAAAAAATCATGACAGATGGTAGAAATAGTAAAAAGAGTAGAATAACATCACAGGCATGTATTTGTCTCAGGAAGTATGTAAAGAATGAAGCAACATAAATAGATAGTGCTACGATAAACTGAAACAAAAATATAGTGATGAATAACAACCATGTCCATGAATAGTCACATAAGAAAAAGTACTGATAAAATCTAAAAAGTACCGATAAAATCTTGGAATGGAGCATTTCAAGTAAACATAAGACATAAAGTAAGTCTCAATAATCTAACATATCAAAACTCATCATCATCATCATCATCATCATCATCATCAGCTGCAGCACCACCATGTCCAGAAGGACCAGCTCTAGAAGTACTAGCGCCAGAAGTGCGAGGAGTGGCACCAGTGGTACGATACCAATCATATGCGTTCCCTGGCTGGAACAGAGAGTGTACCGCCTCGTCACCAATGCGGTAGCCAGAAATAGAAGGGTCTCGAGGCAGAGAGCTAGCAGAATGTCCTGTCTGCACAAACCTCAGATCGGCAAGGAGTTGGCAATCGCTGGAACCGAGTCACATCACGAAACTCGTATTCCCTAGAGGTATCAACATAAAAAGACTGCAGATCTGATAAGTGCTGATGTATACCCTCAAATGTCATAGTGTAGGAATGAGAAGGAATAGGTGCTGTGGGATCAGTAGTAGTAGGTGCAGAGGAGTAGGTGCAGTGGGTGGAGGAGCAGATACAATGCTTCGACGAGAGAGTTTGAGAAACTTGGGCTCCGGGTCGACAGCACAAGTAGATAAATCAATATCAAATCTCTAAAAATACGAGGAAGGAGCATCGCATATGATAGGTTGTGGTCTCTCCCGCGACATCTACCCATCATCTGAATAATAGTCTTAGGGGCAAAAAAAGAATCCCCTTAAGAATATGATAAAGAGCAGAAAGCTCAAGTGCAGTGACATCATCTTTTGAAGTGGATTTAGGAAGTAAGGTGGATTAGATGATGCGATATAATTCGTAGTTAAACAAGTTCAAGTTATTAGCCTTGAACTTTCCAGGAAGAACGCGTGCAGGCACACAAAGTTCATCTTGAAACTAACGAGTGTAGTGCCATCAGGGAAATCAAAATCAGTGATGTCATCTAGCGGGGTACCTTCATTTGGAATACCAAGGATTTTTGCTAACGTGTCATCAGTTCGATATCAATTCCTCTGACACGTGTCCTCGCTGTAAAAGTGTCTAACACGAAATTACAGTAGAATAATCTAATGGCATTAGTGGCAATAGGGAATTGTAAGGTGACTAAGTGTTGTAACCCTAATGTCTCAAAATAAGGACGGTGATCCGAAAAGATAGTCCACTTGATCGGTGATCCGGTGCAAATAGTACGCATGTTAAAATCAGCGTACCACAATAACGCTTGATCGGAATTTTTAAAATAGAACTCATCCGACGCACCATCGTCCGATTGGACTGGAAAAAGAGGCAATCCGTATGTAGATCTGAAGACGATGCCTCTTCACTGGCATGAGTCTTCTTCCTCTTGAAGGGATTGAACTTAGGTATTCTTTCTCAAAAATTCTATAAACCCTAAGTATTGAAAAGTGGTGGAAGAAGGGATTATACCTTCCAAGAATCAGATATGTTGTAGAGGACGACGATCTCCGCACGAATCCAAAGTTTTGGAGAGAAATACCACAAGAATTGGGAGAACAAAGAGGGTAGAACTAGGGTTTCGGAGGGGCGGAGCTGCTGTTGAGAGGATTTTTGGAAGTATGAAGAAGAAGGAGGCCTCGGGTTGCTGGTGTTATATATAAACACCCAACCGAACTCTGGCCGAATTCGCCTAGGGTTGTCTGGCTATATATATATATATATATATATATATAAAATCAAATGAGACCACATTCTTTTTCATTAATTCGTTTCAAATACTTAATTCAAAGTTTAGTAATTTAAATCTCAAACTAATATAATTAATACTATTTTATAAATTAATATTCTTTACTCAGCATCTGTCTCAGATTAGCTGTAGGAGTACTGTCCCAGCTAACGGAGGTTCACCGGGGAACTCTTAAGTACCGCTTCGCTTCGACCGTAGTCGTGGTGACAGACAGACTCTTTTTAGGCTTGTATCGAAAATAGTTTATGCATATCGAATAAATAATTGATAAAATAAAATTAATTAATATTATTGATATCTAAAATTCCTAATTCTTGACGTAAATAGTTGAAACGATCTTCCGCTAATGGTTTTGTGAATATGTCAGCTAATTGATTCTGTGTGTCTATGTATACAAGGTCTATATCTCCATTTTGTTGATGATCTCTAAGAAAATGATGTCGAATCTCGATATGTTTAGTAAGAGAATGACATACATGATTCTTAGTCAAATTAATAGAACTAGTATTATCACAGAAAATGGGTATATGTGTAAAATGCAATCCATAGTCTTCTAAGGTTTGTTTTATCCACAAAATTTGTGCACAACAACGTCCTGCGGCGATATACTCAGCCTTTGTTGTTGACAATGTAACAGAATTTTGCTTTTTACTAAACCAAGAGACTAGAGCTTTTCCTAGGAAATGACATGTACCGCTGGTGCTTTTTCTATCTACTTTGCATTCGGCAAAATCAATATTGGAATAACCGGTTAGGTCAAATGACGTGGTTTTGGGATACCATAAGCCGACAGAAGAAGTGCCTTTAAGGTATCGAAAGATACGCTTAACTACGCACATATGTGATTCCTTAGGATTGGCTTGAAAACGAGCACATAAGCAAACACTAAACATAATGTCTGGTCGACTGGCAGTTAAATAATGTAAGCTACCGATCATACCTTGATACTTACGTATGTCGACAGGTTTGCCTTGTTCATCAATATCAAGCTTTGTTGAAGTCGCCATTGGAGTGCTAAGTGGCTTTGCTGCTTCCATGTCGAACTTCTTTAGTAGATCTTTTGTATACTTAGCTTGATTTATGAACGTCCCATTGTTGGTTTGTTTGATTTGCAGTCCGAGAAAGAACTTCAACTCTTTCATCTTGCTCATCTCAAACTCATTCTGCGTACACTTTGAGAATTCTTGACACAAAGATTCATCAGTAGATCCAAAGATAATATCATCTACATAGACTTGAATCAAAAGAATATTATTATTCAAAGACTTTATAAACAAAGTAGTGTCAACCTTTCCCTTTGAAAAACTGTTATCAAGTAGAAAAGAGCTTAGACGATCATACCAAGCACGAGGGGCTTGTTTCAAACTGTATAAAGCTTTCTTCAACTTGAAAACATATTCAGGAAATTTAAAATCAGTAAAACCGGGTAGTTGAGCTAAATAAACCTTTTCTTTTATAAAACCATTTAAAAATGCGCTTTTGACATCCATTTGAAATAATTTGAAATTATGAAAATATGCAAATGCACATAACATGCGAACGGATTCTAATCTTGCAACTGGGGCATAAGCCTCATCGTAGTCGATACCTTCTTCCTGATTGTGTCCTTGAAATACGAGTCGAGCCTTATTGTGCGTCACTAAACCATTCTCGTTCAGTTTATTTCGGAATACCCATCGGGTGCCAATGACCGGATGATCAATAGGCTTGGGAACAAGTTCCCAAACTTGATTCCGTTCAAATTGTTTTAATTCCTCTTGCATAGCATCTATCCAAAAATTATCACTACATACTTCATCAATATTTTTGGGTTCAAACTGAGATACAAACGCAACACAAGAAGCTATATTTTTATTAGAGGAGTGAGTACTTACACCTTTGGTAATCTCACCAATTACCAAATCCTTTGGATGATCAGCCGAGAACTTCAATCTTTTTGGCAGACTTCGAAGGTAGCTGGTTCCTGGATCTTCTCTAGGAGGATCAGCTGGTGCTTTGCTGGGTACATTGAGATCTTCGTCATTGTCATCGATTGTCGTTTGATTTAGTTCATCAAAGGTGACATTGATCGACTCTTCGATGATCATAGTTCTTTTGTTGAAGACTCTGTATCCTTTGCTTTTGCCCGTATAACCTAAAAATATACCTTTATCGGCCTTTTCGTCAAACTTTCCCAAATTACCTTTAGTATTAAGAATAAAACATTTACAACCAAATATTCTAAAATATAAAAATGATGGAATTCTATCAAACCATAACTCAAATGGAGTCTTCTTCGATTTGGGTCGAATTAGAACTCTATGGAGAACAAAACAAGCTTTATTGACAGCTTCAGCCCAGAAATACTTGGATAGCCTAAACTGGTTTAACATTACTCTGGCCATTTCGGATAGAGTTCTGTTCTTACGTTCCACAACTCCATTTTGTTGTGGAGTCCTAGGACAGGAGAATTTGTGTATAAAACCGTGTGTGTCACAAAATTGCTCAAACTCTGCATTCTCGAATTCGCCTCCATGATCGCTTCTAATACGAGTGATCATGTAACCTTTTCTTATTCTGTACTTTCATACAAGAGGTGATAAATTCTGATAATGCATCATTTTTGCGTGTAAGAAAATATACCCACGTGTATCTAGAATAATCATCTACAATTACAAAAGCATATAGCTTACCTCCGAGGCTAGCAACTCTGCTAGGACCAAATAAGTCCATATGTAGTAATTGTAGAGGTCTAGTAGTACATACAGCGTTTACTGACTTGAAAAAGGATCGAGTAGCTTTGTTCTTTTCACATTGACTGTATACCGCATCCTTCTTGAATGTAATGTCCGGTAAACCGCGTCCTAGCTTCTTTGTGGATAATTTGGAAATAGAATCCATATTTGCATGACCGAGTCTCATATGCCACAGATGACTCACATCGCTTTTAGCCATTAAACATCTACCTAAAATGTTAGTATCTTTCAACAAATAGAAAACATATATATTGTCTTCTCTAATACCTTCAAAAATAGTATTACCAGTTGAACTATCAATAATAGTACATTTGTCTTTTACGAAGTTAATACCATAACCGTGATCAGCTAAATGGCTTATGCTGAGCAGATTATGTTTTAACTCAGTAACAAGACAAACATCTTTAATCACTGGATAGGGAGCTTTACCAATATCACCAATACCGATTATATACCCTTTTAAATTATTGCCGAAGGAGACGTATCCTTCTTTATTCCTCTTCGACAGTGTTACGAATAATGAAGCGTCACCGGTCATATGCCGTGAGCAACCGCTGTCGAGGATCCATTTGCTTCTAGCAAGTGAAGGGTGTCCCACCTACAAAACAATTTGTAGATGAAACTATTGATACCCATTTCTTATAGGGTCCTGACTGGTTAGCTTTCAGTATCCATGCATAAATATTTAGATCTACTAGCTTTCTAATTCTACATGCAGAAGATATATGACCAATGAGGCCACAATAATGACATTTAGCATGTTGAGTGTTGAAAGCTGAGTGATGTGCATGGTTGGTAGGTTTAGGTTTTCTAGTATAGAAGAAAGCATATCTATTATCTTGTTTGGGCATAACCTTTTTAGGCAAAGGTTTGATAGGGTTAGGTCTGACAGTGTTAGGTTTGGGAATGTTCCGATTTTTCGGTAAGTGACACGTGTTAGGGTAGGAAGCAGCAGTCTCAGGCTGTTTTCCTAACCTAATTTCCAATCTTTTGGATGTGTCATATAACTTAGTATAGTCAGAAGTGAGTGCTTCCATTATGACTTGTGCACTTTAAAGACTTTCTTCTCTTTAGAAAGTTCTTCTTTCAGTTGGTCAATCACCTTGTCTTTTTCTTCGGATGACTTGGTAGTCTCGTGTAATAAGAGCTTAATAGAAGAAAGCTAACCAGACACACTAACATTATCTTTAACCTCAGCTAGTAGGTCGGTAAGTCTTCCTATTTTACCTTTGTACTCTTTGAGTACTTTCTTAGAGGTCTGATATTTGCTACGCAGTTTCCTGTAATCACTTATCAGTTCACTGAAGGCTTCTCCTAATTGCTCAAAGGTGAAGTCATCACATGTATCAACTATAGGTTCAGAGAGTACCTGATCGGATGCCATAAAGCATACATTTGCAGCGTCTTCTGATTGTTCATCTTCTGAGTCGCTGGCTTCACTTTCATGCCATACGCTCGTATTGGCAAACTTCCGAGATGTTGATCTCTTCAGGTTTCCTTTCTCGTATCTGTTGCTCTTTTTGCTTGTTGCTGTGTTTGTAGGACAGTCCTTCTTTATGTGTCTTTTTTTCTTGCAGTCGTAGCAGACAGCATCATCTTGATACCAGCTGTTGCTACCATTATTTTCTTTTGTCTTCTTCTCATATCTCAAGAATCTTTTGAATTTTCTTGCAAGGAGTGCTTGATCTTCAGCATCAGATTCACTATTGTCTGAATCATCTTCAGCAGATCTTCTGTGCTGAGCCTGGAAAGAGATCGTCTTCTCCTTTGGTGCAGGCTCTTCAAAGTCATGTAACTCTAGTTCATGAGTGAGTAGCTTACCCATGAGTACTTCAAGTGTCATAGTAGTAAGGTCGTTTCCTTCAATGATTGCAGTAGCCTTCGGAATCCAGTTCTTTGTAAGTGCTTGCAGGAGTTTGTGAATATTTTCATGGTTACTGTAGTTTTGCCAAGGGAGGACAAAGGATTTACAATATCCAAGAATCTTTCGAATATCTGAGTAACTGTTTCGTTGGACTTCATCTTGAACACCTCATACTCTTGAGTAAGTCTGCTGACCTTTGATTCTTTGACTTGAGTTTTTCCCTCATGTGTGACTTCAAGAAGTTTCCATACTTCATTTGCAGTTGTGCAGATAGACACCCTGTTAAATTCAGTTCTGTCTAAAGCACAAAATAAGGCGTTATTAGCACGTGCGTCAAGACTGGCCTTTTTTTTTTCTTCCTCTGTATATCTGTTATGGGGTTTTTCATTTAAAACTCCATCAACATTTATACGAGGTGGCTTTTGATAGCCATCAATAACAATAGACCATAAATCAAAATCAAGAGATTTCAGAAAGAAACTCATACACGTTTTCCAATAAGTGTAGTTTGTGCCGTCAAACAGTGGAGGTCTGTTTGTGGCTTGGCCTTCACTTGTGAATTTCATAGTTGCCATGTGTAAAGCTGTGATCTATATAAAATTGAATATAGCTGTTGTTTTACCTTGCTTTACCTGTATAACCTGCTTTGATACCAATTGTAGGAACGAAATCGTAAAGCCGAATACTCTAGAGGGGGTGAATAGAGTAGGCTGCGGAATATTGCTAATTAAAAGCTTGTTAGCAGTTAGATCACAGATATAATAATAATCACAAAAAGTAAATGACATAATTTAAAAGTGATCAGAAGGCAAACGTAAACACCGAGATTTATACTGGTTTCCTTCTGGTGAGGACTAGTCCAGTCGGAAGAACTCTAGCTTCCAGTTGAATCCATTATTGAAAAATCCCGCAAGTTTTCATACGAAATCCTTGCAACTTCTACAGACGCGAGCTTTGATACGAAGAACTCGTCCAACTTCAATTGTGAAGAGTTGAATCTTCTATCAAGCCTCTGATTACAATCACTCTGAAACTTCTAGACCGTACCGTACTGGCAAATCGACTAGAGGATTGTAACTGGCTTGAGATTTGAAAATGAAAGCTTTTAAGAACTCTTTGGAAGACTGAGAGCTTAAGAAGAGAGAAGATTGAAAGTGAATTGGTGTATTGAAATGATCGAAATGCTTCTCTATTTGTAGCTTTTCCAAAGACAGAACTCTGACAGAATTCGGGTAGAATTCGGACAGAACTCTTTGTAACAACCCGTAACTGAAGGAAGACCAAGTTCAAAAACCCAACGTTTACTAACGTTCCAAATGGCCGAACTCTGGCCGAACTCTGGCCGAACTCGGACCGAGTTCTCCTGAGGTTCTGCTAGTTCATTTTTGGAGAAAATAAATTTCGGCTTTTTGAACAATCCTTCAAGGGCTTTTTGTAATAAGAATATTTTGTAAAAATATGGGTCATTTGTAAAAGAATAGGATAGTTTTGAAATTATTTTCGGATAGCCTATTTGCCAGTATGACTCGGTGTACAAAGTATTCCTAGACTCAAATAAAATGAAAAATACATTTCTTAGCAGGACCTACATCCGGAAAGGCAAACGGCTTCAGTCTTGAACATTGTTGATAACCATTGTTGAGCAGTGTCCAAAACGTCGTAGGTAACATCTGAGTTGACTTGCATTTATATCAAGACAGAGTTTGATCAATTATTAAAATCAGGTTTGACCATGACCAATGGGCCAACAAACGGCACGATCCGTCATCTCGCTTATCTTTCTCATGGTCCTCTGCGTCTGTAGAAGCATGTAAAAGTACAACAATTATAAAGTGCATGATATACAAAAATGCTGCGCACATCAGGGAACAGAAAAGCATATCATATAAAAAGAGAGATACTTTATTAAAAAGGTCTGTCATAGATTCTTCATGATTACAGAGATAATCTACTCAGCCTAACGTGTGCAGCCTACAAGTGCGCAATGCCCATTTTCGCCAAAGTGAATCACTTTCTGGTCAGAAATACAATACTTCTCCACGTCAATATGGCTAATGAAGCAATTGTTGAGCAGAACGGGGGAGCAGATCTCCTACACAAGGGTCATAGCACAACCTGTGGCTCTTCCAGCATAACGGAGTGCTGGCGACCAACCCAAATCCAGTATCTTGTCCCTCGAAGACCTCCAAGATATTGTCTAGGTTCGAAGCCCTCATGCCAAACGCTCAAGTGTATCTCGAAACTCTGAAGTTGTTCTTTACCAAGACTACATCTTCTTTGAATGAAGAGATCTACAACCAATAATCGACTTATGCAAGGCCTGCGACCATCCGAAGCTAAGTCGAAATCGAGCATGACAGAGGAATGTGAAAGAGGTAATGAACAATGGCTTCCCAAAAAGATCTTCTTTATATAGGCCATGTGTGGTCCAACTCACACGCCACGTGGCAGTAAGTCAAAGGCTCCGAGTTAATTGGATGAACCTAGAATTCATCACAACGAATCTCATTTAATGAAGTCTTTGAGTAAGTCTTGAGTCACCATTCTCGATCCCCATAAAAGCGACAAGAATTAATGAAGTCGTTTGACTCGGTATCGCTCAAAAAAGTGCACTGACTCAGCACTCTAAAAAGCACAGTGACTTAGTGATCCAAAAGCGTAGTGACTCAACACTCCAAAAGCCCAGTCCCTAGAAGCGCAGCCTCAGGGACGTCCAGAAGCACAACCTCAAGGACGTCCAAAAGCGCAGCTTCTGTAAACCTCCTAAATTTTCACTAAGATTTTTTTAAAATAAATTTATCTTGATATTGAGTTTTATTTTTGTACTTGTACATCGAGTACAAGCATATGTTTTTTATAAAAAGTTCTACGACAAAACATTCTCCATTTAATTTAAAATAAGTATAAGAAAAATATTTTCAAAAATTAATAAATGCGTCGCGACGAGATTGCCAAAACGTTAATTTTATTTATTATAAAAGGCTATTTTATTTTATTGGTAATTTAGAAAAATTATGTTTTATGTAAATATTCTACTTGCCAGGTACATGAAATTTAATTTCATGTATAATTTAGTTTTCAAAAATTTATTGGAATTATTTTATTCATATGAAAAAGGTATTTCAAATATTTAAATATTTATTTTGATTTTAAAAATTATTTAATTATTATTATTATTTGATCTATTGAATTTTATTTTTAAATAGTTTTAAATAAAGGATTGGATTTATCTAGATTTAATTGGAATTTGGATTTGAATGAAATGCGTTTTGAACGATCTAAATTAAAAGATGGAATTATCCATCGGGGTTTAAAATTTGTAGTCCTTATCGAAGTAGGAGCACCACCTCCTATATAAGTAGAGGCTCCTTTGCTCTTTTTCACAAATTTCACAACCCAAATTTCTACACCAAAGTGTCGTGCAGTGCATCGTGTCCGTGTCGCCTGTTCCTTCTACTATAATTTTTATTATAATTACAATTATGTTCCCCGCCGCGTCCGACACCCTGGACACGACTAGCAGCCCTCCACCACCAGCAAATCCCTAATTCGATCCCAATTCATGTCCGCCGTCCGACGTCCCCTGTTGCGGCCATGCACACTAGCACCAATAGCCACGACCCCTAAACCCAAACTTCTCCTCCGCCACCCGTGTCTGCTGTGACCACCACCAGAACTACGGCCACTGCTGCTCCGTCTATACTAACCCGACCTCCCTGTTCTTCACCACCTTACCTCACCGTCCGACCCACCGCTAGCAGCTACAAGACCAACCCCGGCCTCATGAATCACCATCGCCACCACCATCCCTGCCAAACCAACCATCACCCACGCTCCTCTGCCACGGCAATCACCGGCTGCAGCCACCCAAAAAGACTCAAATCATCACCACCCCGTTTCCTCTCAAATTCTACCCCCTACACCACATAGCTCTGCCACCGCCACCAACTACGCCGTACCAAAAATCCATACCATCGCCACGAACGCCGGCACCCAATGCGAATGACCCCTAAAACCCAAACACCGGAGTAAAAAAGAAAAAAAGAGAACAACCAAACCTCTTACCTGCCCGCGGCCGCCGCAGCGAGCTTCCCGCCTCCCTCAACTCCGTACCAAACCACCGTAGGTCTCGAGGAGGCAGTTGATAGACGCCATCTCCGACTTTCTTTAGCGGCCAGCACCATCGCGTTCCTGGATGGCAACGTTGTACCGCTCCTGCATTGACCGGAGCCACCGGCGCTCCAACCGATCCTTTGCGTGACCCACCAGCTGCAAGCCCGTGCTAGTCAGCCTCGAGCGCGCGCCGCCCTAAGTTGTCTACTTCCGTGGCGCACGCGAGCCGACCACGGTAACTCTTTCTCCCCCTTCGGCTTCTCTCTCCACTTCTCCCGCGCTCTCTTCATCCTCCTCTTCCCTAAGCTCTCGTCTCCCACACCCAGACTTGTCCTTCACCTCACTTTAAACTCATCAACACATAAGCGAAAAATTATTCTTAAATTGGGGCTTTGTGTGTGTGTGGTGTTCTCTCTCTATCGAGAGAAGAGAATAGCACAGCGTTGTTTTATTTATTATATGCATTATTATTATTACAACACATTGCTATTATACTTATTATTATCATCATTATTATTAGATTTCTGTTATTATTATTACTAGTTTATTTTCTATAACAAGAATACTGTTTCCCTATCATTATTTCAACACACATATATATATATATATATATATATATATATATATATATATATATATATGAAATATATATATATATATATATATATATATATATATATATATATATAAAAAAAATATATATATATATATATATATATTATATATATATTATTTATTTAATATATATAATATATATATATATATATATATATATATATATATATATATATATATATATATATTTATATATATATATATATATATATATATATATATATATATATATATATATATATATATATATATTATGGAATTCTGAGCTTTATTGAAATTATAAAGTCATTACAAAGAAGAACCATCAACATGAGGAAAGATAAGAAATGCTGTATCAAGAGTGTCAAGATTGTATGCTCCATAGACTTTCTGTGGGAGATGAGCTGCCGAGAAGAACCACCGATGAGAATTATTGCCAATATTGGAGAAGGCAAGAGTTCGAGCAGTGAGATTGCACTCGAAAGGGCACCTACTATAGGCGATCACCACCTGAGGCTGAGAGTTGAGGGATATGAGTTCAATACTCTGCTTTAAGTGCCAAAGATGAGCCTTTTTTCTTTCAAGTATTTGAACTAGAGCATGTGAATCCAGTTCAATGATAACTGAAGGAAAGCTATGATTGACGACATCCTGGAGGCAACGAAGAATAGCAGTCATGATGGCTTCAAAGTATGTAAGCTGTTGCAGACAGAAAGTGTAGGCTGAGTGAAGGAAACCTGAAGCTGAACAACAAATCAGAGTGCAACTGTATGAATTGAGATTATCAGCAAGAACAACACCACAGTTGAATTTAGGAACACCATCTGGAGGCTTTATCCAACGCATTACTCGAATACGCTTACGAAAAATGTGCTGCAAGGATGTAAAGGATGCAGTCAGGGATGAGGGCACATATTTGTCCAAAAGACGATTGATCTCCTTAATGATTTCAATGCCGGAGAAGCCACGCTGTTCATATCATAATTTATTACGATTCTTCCATAGTATCCATACAATGGACGCAATGAAGATAGAGGAGGAAATTGGCTTTATCGACCACATCATTTGAAGACGTAGATAGATGGTTTGATGCTGCTGAGATATAGTAATGTTTCAGTTTCCAGTAAAAAATATCTAAACCTGAGTGGCAAGTTCGCCAGTAGCGAATAGGTGCGACATTTTTCGAAGAGGGGTATTTGCAACAGTGACACATTGAAGCAAGATTAAACCCAATTTTTTGAACTGCATCATCCACTGGCAATTTGTTTCTCCATTGTGTGCATAATAAAATGGACCATTTGAGTGGCAATCCTTTCCTCCATATGAATTTAGCATATTGAACATATTCAAATGGCTGTCGGATAATTTTATATGCAGAGGATAAGGAGAAAATACCATTCGCAGCAAATGACAAAAGCCATTAATCTGGTTGCGAGTGGATAGGAGTATTGAGAATAGCCACAGTCTCCACAGGAGAAAATGAGTTCAGTACAAGGTCCTTGTTCCAGTGAGCCATTGTCTCATCATACAGCTCACGAACAAACATAAGATTGGTGTTGATAGGAGTTTGTTGAATATTACCTATAGGTAACCTGCTGTCTTTAAATATGTAAACATGTCTAGCACCGATGATGACAGAGATATATTGCTCAGATATCTCTTTGACCTTAATGAGTCGACGCCATACGGGAGAAGCACTCAGTTGAAGAGATATCTCCTTTTGATGGCACTTTTTATTGTATTTGGCTTTTAGAATGTCAATCCAAAGCCCAGATTGGGTTCGAATTCTCCACCATTGTCTAATAAAGAAAGAGGTAACAATGTCGACTGAACTTCGAATACCAAGTCCACCTTGATCAGTTGGCTGAGCAATAGAGGACCAAGACGCCCACTGCCGTTTGGGAGTCCCATGAATATGACACCAAAAGAAAGTCCCAAAGATGTTATCTATCATTCTAAGCACTTTTTTGGCGGATTTTAGGATGCTAAGGAGTACATGGTGATAGAAGTGAGAACATGTTTTAGTAAATTAATTTACCTCCAGGAAAAAGCAGCCTGTTATGCCACCATAAGAGCCTGTCTCAAATCTTCTACAGAAGAAATTCGAACGTTGGAGCATTTTGTCTAGTTGGAGAGATGGGGCAGCCAAGATATTTGATAGCAGTAGTGGTAACTTGAAAACCAGTGATCCGATTGATGATATTACGCCGATTTTGTGGAGTCGAAGGAGCCATAATAGCGATACTCTTGGATACATTGATGAGCTGTCCAGAGACAATCTGATACTTAAGAAGAACTTCCATAACAACTTGCAAAGATGATGCAGAACTAGATGCGAAAATAAGAATATCATCCGCATAGGATAAATGCGTGATCTCGGGCCTTTTCGAGGGAAGGTATATGGTATAAAAGCATTGTTATATACCATTTTCAAAAGATTACGGCTCAATGATTCGACAGCGATGACGAAAAGGAGAGGAGATAATGGATCACCTTGGCGAATACCTCTCATAGACGGAAAGAAACCAACTCTTTCACCATTAATAATGATTGAAAACTAGATGTTGGATACTAACCGCAAAATAATGTCCACAAATTTGTTGTCAAAACCATATATATATATATATATATATATATATATATATATATATATATTTAATATATATATATATATATATATATATATATATATATATATATATATATATATAAATATATATATATTTTTTTTTTTTACATATATATATATATATATATATAAATATAAATATATAAACATATTGTATATATATAAACATATTGTATATATATGTACAATCGTAAATATAGGAACATATATGAGTAATGATTTGAAAAAAAATTCGGCCAAATTCTAACGATTTTAGAAAACTAATATATATTATTTATAGCTATATCTTTACTCAAAAAAGATGTCTAGCCTAAAAAAGAATTTTTATAGACACTTAAATATTTATCCAAAAATATTTTCGACCCGTAAAAAAAAAGTTTCCAAATATGGCTATTAGATAAACTGGGATTTTTCATAACATCGCGCCACACCAGGCGACCCACCATGCAAGAGACCTTGCCATATTTAGTCTGCATTTATTTAGTTTTTGCAGATTACTGCTAGTGGTTATTTTTAGTTTTTTCAGTTGCCTTCTTGATACAGTTCATACTTACATGCTTTCAGTTACACATAATGCTAGTCGTATTTTAATTTCTTGCCTTTAAATTTGCAAATGGACCTATAGTTAAGGGACTACCACTAGTTTAGCACATTTCATAAACTTTGATACAGATATGCCACGAGATGAGTGGTGAGTAGCATATAGCCTCCGAAATTGCGTGTTGGCTGATCACCAATACATATGGGACGTGCGTTAGGTCTAACCGTCAATTAGATGCATGTTATAAGATTTGGCAGTTAGTAGAGATACATGTTCATGGATGCGACTTAGATATGTGCATCGGGTGGGGAGAACATACCCATATCATATGGGCCACTATTACACTTTCCTTTGTAACCCGGAAACTCCACTGGAGATACGGGTAGGCTTACCCTCTCAGGTTGGCCACTGATGTTATTAAAACGATATGCGCTTGGTCACTGGTGCCCTAGTGTGGACTATACCGGATCCCATTTATAGCCAGAAGTGCCCATGCGACTAAAGGTTTGTTCTTAACTGTATATACGATGTAGAATGGTTGGGTGAACCTAGTTGATGTCATATCACTTTAATTTTACTTGTGACTTTGTGGCATATTTTATATTCAGTTTATATGGCATGTTTATACTGTATCTTGTTATGTCCAGCTGAGGACCTGGTGAATTCTCTAGGTGTGTGTTTGTGACTTTTCGTTGGTGTTCTAGCCAAGGTCGTGATATTCTCCATTCTTTCGAAGATGATTGCTCTTGGATCTTCTTTTGCTTCGCTTGACAAATTCTTTCCATGTATATTTTTCTTTCATTTAAAATAGTTGTTAGTGGATTTGTCTCCGTCCAACGTTTTAAAAAAATAGCAAATTTATAGTTTATTTTATGATATATTTATTCTCTTAATTGTGGATGAGATTAGTTGTCATGGTTTAATATATTTTACAGCTTACATATATTTATTATATAGCTGGCATGTCTTCGTACCCAATCCTATGTATTTTGTGACTTGGGAATTGCAGCTTCCTTTACGTCCAGAAGCGCAGCCTCAATGATGTTCGGTGTACAGCTCATTTACAATGTGGCACTATGCCATGTGGCCAGTATGGCAACCGTATCTCTTTAGATACAATCAAATCCAGTTTGTTCAAATTGTATCTCTGTCGATATGATCAATATCTATTTTGTTTAAATAGAACAAGATCGTTGACCATTGTACACACGACATGCGTCGACGACTCAATCCTATTGATGAACAGGTGTCAACCACCCAGGATTTTAGCAACAAAAGAATCGCAACAACTTCTACGTCTCAGCTCAGCAGCAACCCCAATAATGCGGTTACAATAGATTCTTCTAAAATCTCGTGCGTACAATGCTCTTGTGCGCCAAACACCCCTGCACACATCGTATATGTGCATGGAAATAAATAGAATAAGTCCTCCTTTATTCTGGATTCTTAGACTGTTTCTTGTTTGGCAACCCAGATCAACACTTACAGGCATTCAGAGAGTTAGAGCAAGTTTATTTCTTCGTCAGATCATCAACGGAGTAAAGGAGCTACTACCGCGCTTGATCTTCCTCGTCACACTTTCCCAGAATAAAAAATGTACTTAGATTTCTTGCTTAGGAATCTCTTGTACTTTTCTTGTTTAAAATACAAAAGTTCTATAACTTTTTGCTTATGTCAAACAAAATAGCAACTCTGCTGGGGACGTCCTTCTCCTCAAATGAGAAGGCAGTGATGCAATCTAACAACAAACTGCTGGGGTCTTCACAGAAGATGCTAGTCGTACGCTTCGATCAGCAAGATTTTAATGATCTCCTCTCTGAAGGCAACTCGAGTCCTTCAAAGTGTCTAGTAAAGCCGAAAAAGAAGACTCAACATACCTGGGTGCCCAAGGCTGCTGCACTGAGCGACAATAGTGAAGGGGATGCGTTCCAGGCCCCCCAGAACTCAGGCATTCTCGACACGCCTTCATCAACTACTACTGTAATTCCTCAGTCAACCCCACTTGCGGGAAAGTGCAACGAAGGCTGCCACTCCCAGGCTGCACGTCGGATGAAAGTGCAACTGAAGAAAAAAGGTGCAACACCCCGCCCGCTTATGAAGGTGGCTGCGCAGGAAGGAACTTCTATCTTCGATAGAATTGCCTACCCTTTAGGTAAGGCTATGTTGGACTCTGAGTACTACGTACCTCCTAGGAGTAATACCAAGAAATCTAAGGCAGCACGTGCCTCGCACGAAATATAATATGCCAATAGTTGACCGAAAGCATGCATTGACAATAAGTGCAGTCGACAGCAAGCTGTACAGAACCAGTCTAAGTGCTTCGATGACTCGACCAACACAGTGCTCAAAATACCCCTGTTGCTTGGGTACTTTCTCGTACGAACCAGGCCTGGGGACTAACACTATGGGGACAAACTCATGCAAGGAGCGTATCTGTGAGTATGAAGTGAGTCTGCCTCGTGAGCAACACCTTGCCCAGGACCTAAGCATGACTCTTTCGCAGGAACTGAGTCGAGGGGCACATCCTTCGCATCTTCACTCATGCGCATAGTATTCCTGTGCGCAAGAACTGGTGGTAGATGTGAAAGCTTCAAACTATGACTTGTGCATCATGATTTTCTACAAGCGCAAGGTGGGAGACGACTCTGTTATGCATAATGTGCCTGCCTTAGGACACACCTGTGCTAACATCACCATCAACTGTTGCTGTCGCCAAACAGCAGCATCTCTACCAAGAAGGAAGTCGGTTTTCCAACGACTGCGACCTGCGGTGCCTATCCACCAAAGACTCGGTAAGAGATTGCCGATCGAAGAAGAAGATGAACTCTCGGTTGCTTCATGCAATACAACACGGGGTTCACCATCTCTTAAGAAGATCTCCAGGAACCCTTCCATCTCGTGCCAACACGCTCGCGCCAAGACCAAACCCTTATCACAAGGTATTGTTGCTTTGACCACAATATTGGGTGGGGGTAGCCAAACCCCTATATTTCGTGACAACCCCTCCTTCCAGCCAGAAGAAGGTTTGTATGGGACTGATACAGATACCTCAGGAGGTGTAAGCTACCAACAAGCCGAGGGTAGCGACTACTTCGAGTTGGAGGATGATTGCAATTTATCCGTCTTCCCTCAGGAAGGTAAAACTCAAGGGTCTGAGCTAAATAGCGAAAGATCCACGGTGCCCTCTATTTCCCCCCACCAGATATTCGTTTACATGGTCGAGGGTGACAATACGGGAAGCAGTGAGGGATCTTTCCTCCAGCACCGTATAGAGGCTCTTGAAACGGGACTGAACACGATGACTGAAACCATGCAAGTCATGAGTTCTTTGGTTATGGAGATCAAGGACAAGTTGACACCCAATGTTCCTCCTCCAGCAAATCAAAATCTAGGCACAAATGGGGAGTCCAGTGCACCTCCTCATGGGCCACCCCTTGTTGTGAACCAAGCACTACCTCGGTCATCTGGCCCGCCGGTATCCGGCCCGCCAATGTCGGACGACATGCAACAGGCCCTCAAAGAGTTGTATTATCGCTTCGACGCTAGGGACAAGCAAAAATCACTCCGAGATTAGGGGATTCGACAACCATATCCCTCCTAGTGGGACAATGTGGTGTATCCTCCCAAATATAAACCACAGACCCTTGCACCATTCGATGAAAAGGTGTTTTCTCGTCGATATCTACAGTACTTCGCCTTTGTGATGGGGCATTTACCAAAGGACAATGCCATGCTCAAAAATCTATTCGTTGGGGCTGTACAGGAAGTAGCATATGAGTGGTTTTGCAGTCTCCCAAATAACTGTATCTCGTTATTTGACGATCTGAAGCGTCTCTTCCACTCTCGATTCTACGAAGGTGGAATGGACATAATGATATCCACTCTCATGGACATTATCTTGAAGGAGAAAGATCCTGTACGTGCTTAGATCGAACGCTTCCACTGGGCAGCCTTGAGGCTACCGCCTAGTGTGCCCGAGCCTATGCTTATGGATTCGTGCCGTAAAAATATGCTTCATGCAATTAAACTCTGGCACAGTGCTCCATGCACAGAATGGATTCCTTTAATTACCAGTACAGATATGGCCGAATGAAAAGCCCATGATCCACATCTGCTGGGACTGAGCTTTCCTACACTCGAAGACAAAGGGAAATACTTGTCCAACAATAACCCTACTAATAAAGACGGATAGGGAAAACAAGGCCTGATTGTCAATATTTCCAAGGGTTCAGCGTCTGTAAACCAGAAGCCGGCAGAAGCACCAAAACCAAAGAAAAACTATTCCTTTAACGACGAAGACGTGCTGGACCTTTTCAACATACTGATGAAGGGCGAGAAGGTATAACTCCCGCCTCCCAAGCATCCTAATGAAGTGGAAAAAGTGGATAATCCTAAGTACTATTATTACCACCAGTACGTCCACCACTCAACAGGTGACTGCTACGTGCTGAAGAAGCATATTCAACGGCTCATTGATGCCAAGGTCTTTTTGCTTGATTACGAGGACAATACGATCACCGCCAATAAGGTGACCTTCTAATTCGGTTGCTTTCCGAAGACAGAAGCCCAAGATGGAATCGTCTCATCCCCAAGACGACGATGGAAGTGGTCAACCTTCCACTGGCCTGTGACAATGCTCAGGGCCTCATCCTGCTTACGACGTCACGAGGCAAAGTTATGTGGGTCCATCCTGATCTCGGCCCAGACATGATGCTGCCTACAGTGCGCTCTGTTAAGGGAAACAAAATGAAATCGTGTCACACGATTTCTGCCTCGACCAACGATTGTCAGATTACCACTTGCTCTGCTCAACAGCGAGAGGACAACCAGGCTTCGAAGGAAGAGGTACCACCCTTGGCTGTTGTCGCCACACCTGATGCTTCAGAAATAGGTCCATCTCAACCTCCTGCAGCAGATAAGTAGAAGCAGAAGGAGGTTTGCTTTGACCAACCTCTAAGGAAGGACTCGGCGGTAGGGCCGATTAAGCCCAATAACTTTGACATATTGGCACAACTTGCCAATACTCCAGCCAGGCTGTCACTCTTTGAGCTCCTCCGTCTCTCCAAAGAGACTCGTAATGCCCTCAACGAGGTATTACAGAATGCTGATTCGTTCCTCAGCCAGGTGCAACCGCCCAAAGAGGATCATGTTGCTTGCCCACACTACCACAATGTGGTTGAGATGATCCCAAACATCACCTTCACTCAGCAGGACATGTTGCTAAAAAATAATAGGCATAATAGACCCCTGTACTGTATAGGGTATATTGGTGCCATCAAGGTCGATCGCATCTACATCGATGTGGCTCCTCCCTCAGCATAATCCCTTGGATTTTGCCCCAGACCTTGGGGATACCAATGCATCGTCCGACCGCGTGTAACACTATAATCAGCGGTTTTAACACTAGAAATAGAGAGCCCTTGGGCAAGATCCGCCTGAAGTGCCAGATAGACAATCTCCACACGGATGTGACCTGCAATATCATTGATGCAGACATATCCTACAACATGTCATTGGAACGACCATAGATACCCGAGTACATGATCGTACCCTTAACCCTCTATCAATACATGATGTATGTGGCCAACAACGGGACTAATAAGACCAAATTTGCTGATATATACCCATTTCGAGGACTCGAAGCAAACTGTCTTGATGCCGACCTATAAATTAAAATCAGTCCTTTGGAATGATGATGCCAATGATACGGACGATAAGAAAGAAAGTGCATCAGAGAGTGCAGTAATTGTTGAAGAACCGTTGAGAGTTCGATTGAAGGGGAAGTTCCCCCAAACATCAGCTCATTTTATCGTTAAGCTTCGGAGAAAAGCACCTACTCTCTCATCCCCAACGTCGTCAACAGCAAGTCAGGAACCTATCCGGGTCAAGCTGACTCGAAAGGCTCCGAAAGTAGTCCGTAGGTCACAAGAACCTTCGACTCCAGCCCCCTGGTAGTCTAGCTGAAGCGGAGGTCTCTGTCACTTTCTTCCATGGCGGCCCTAATTCTCACCGATAAGGAGTCATGGGACTACATATGCGCCAATGCTGAGGTGCATTCTTTAGATGATGTAATCCCTCGAGATAAAATTGCTTATTTCATTAATAGATAGCTATCTTTGAATTACTCTTTTGCACACTAGAATGCTATATATTCATTAGATAACGCTCTATACTTGCTACAAACACAAGTGACAACCGCTAATTTTGTAAGCCGAGTTGTCCTATCCCGAGATGCTTACTTCGTGGTTCCAACAAGGAAAAAAGATAAGGTATCCATCATCTTCAGCGGGGTGGAACTTGCCCAAAGACTCACTTTTGCTGAACCAGAACGCAAAAATCGCAAGATGCAGATCTACCGTTACACTGATCAAGCCAAACGTCTCATCCAGAAGATGGGATACGACTTGACAAGTGACAAAGGCCTGAACTGTGACAAAGGCTGACGCCTCTCTTTACGACTTTATGTCCCAACGAAAAAGTCTTAAAATTACTACCAGTGTACTTGCTGGGGGTTGGAATATGTTACACCCACGACAACTCCGGAGAGCTCGAAACCTAAGGTCATGATGTACTCTCACTCTTCTGATTCCTCGGCCTGGGACTCCGACATCAGTATTGTCCAGGCCTTTAAGAAGATATTCTCAATCAATATGGTCTCGGCAAAACCCTAGTGGAGGAGAAAGACCATATGCTGGAATTATTTGAGAAAGAACCCTGAGCTCAACGCCAAGGATCTCAATGGAAATGGCACTTTGAACAGCGAGAATCTCCCACAGAAGATGAGGTCATTCAAGTCGACCTAGGAGATGAGGCTTCACCTAAACCTATCTTCATTAGCAAAAGCCTGACTAGGACAGACAAAGAACTCTAATATAGCTTATCCGAGAGTACATCGATGTCTTCGTCTGGAGCTATAAAAATATGTCGGGCTTAGACCCATAAGTCGTAATGCACCGGCTTAATATTCTGCCAAATGCTAAACTGTCAAACAACAATAACGTCGCTTTCATCCCAACATCATGGATGTTATCAAGAAAGAAGTGGACAAACTCATAGACAGTGGCTTCATTCGTAAGGAGCAACATCCAGATTGGGTGGCCAAAATCATTTTTGTCACTAAGAAGAATTAAAAGATTCAAGTCTGCATAGACTTCAGAGATCTTAACTCGGCCTGTCCAAAAGATGAGTTTCTCCTTCCGATCATCGATGTAATGATCGATAATACATGTGGCTTTGAACATATGTCTTTTGTGGATGGGTTTTTAGACTATAACAGATCAAAATGTTCTCTGACGATCAAAAACACACTTTATTCCAGACTCCAAAAGGAATCTACAGTTACATAGAGATGCCTTTCGATTTGAAGAATGCCCGGGTGACATATCAGCGGGCTATGAGCACCATATATATTCTGCAAACACCTCCAAAAAATGGTGGAATGTTATTTTGATGACATTGTCGTTAAAAGTCGGAGGAATGCCAACCATCTTGACGACTTAAGGATGGTGTTCGACTTAATACAGACACATCGGCTAAAGAAAAACCCAACCAAGTCTTTTTTTAGGGGTTTCCTGTGACAAATTCTTAGGCTTCATAGTCACAACCAAGTGTATTCACATTGACCCTGAAAAGACCAAGGCAATCCTAGCCATGGCTCCCCAGAAGAACTACCATGAGCTTCGATGCCTACAAGGACGCTTGGTATACATCAGAAGATTCATAGCAAATCTCTCTAGGTGATGCCAACCCTTCACCAAGTTATTGAAGAAGGGGGTTTCTTATGTCTAGACTGAAGAATGCCAGCGAGCGTTCGACGATATCAAGAAATATCTCACCACTCCCCATGTTCTGGTAGCCCCAGTCGTAGGAAAGCCTTTTCTACTATATGTTTGGGATATGGACCATTCTTTCGATGTTCTGTTAGCCCAAAAAAGTAATGAAGGCCACGAACAAGCAGTCTACTATCTAAACATGACCATGATTGGTGCCGAACATCGGTATCACCCTGTTGAGAAGGAGTGTCTCGCTCTAGTCTTTGCTATACAAAAGTCACGCCACTATATAGCTGGACAGACAATCCATGTCATCTCTAGGGCCAACCCCTTTAGGGTCCTTATGACGAAGCCGAGAGCAGTAAACTCGTGGTTAGCCACATTGGCAATCCTACTGATGCCTTATGACATGGTATTTATTCCATAGAAGGCGGTTAAAGGGCAAGCGCTGGCTGACTTCTTGGCAGCACATATGGACTCAAAAACTTCAAAACTTTATGACGGCATCCCCGACGAAGTCTTGGAGTCCACCGCAGTCATAGACAATCCCGTCTGGTGAATATTCTTTGACGGTGCTTCAAGAACATGCCCCAAAGGCGAAATCATTGCAGGAGTATGCATAGTCCTGATCACTCTTGAAGGCTTGGTCATTCACCATACATATTCTCTCATGCAATCATGCACTAATAATTTTGTCGAGTACAATGCTCTTATCATCGAGCTCCAGCTTGTCAAACAGTTGGTGGTTGACTACCTCTAGGCCTATGGCGACTAAAAACTGATAATCAATCAGGTTCGAGGCCAATAAGAGGTTCAACATGAAGACCTGGTCCCTTACCATAAGGTGACAATCGACATCATCTCTACCTTTACAGGGTTCTTTATAGAGCATGTACCTCGATTATAAAATTTGGAGGTCGATGCACTCGCCGGTCTTGCCGCTTCTCTGGCAGCTCCTGTTGGAACCCAGTACTCCATTACCGTGATAGGCCGAGAGCTGGTTTGCCCAAAGAATATCCTATACGTGTGCCTGAGCTACTCAGTGCATACAAACACCAATGTTAACATTCGGTATTGGCGATTCCACTTTATAGACTATGCGATCTACGAAGCCACTTCTATCATAAGGTGCTCTCTCCGGTTCTTCTATGACACAGCTACCAAAATATTGTATTATCGTTCATATGATGGATTCCTCTTTCAGTGTCTATCTAATACTGAAGTAGAAGAAGCCCCCCAGGATACACATGATGGTACCTACGGAGCTCACCAACGTGGTCCTAAGTTGTACGACCGACTGCGTCACATGGGCTACTACTGGCCACCATGATTGCAGATACCATTGATTATGCTAAAAAGTGTCGAGTATGTCAGCTGCATGCTGAATTTATCTACCAACCTTCTAAGTTTCTAAACTGCACTGCGGTCGCTTGGCCCTTCGAAGCATGAGGAATGGATATCGTCAGGCCAATCAGCCCTCCATCCTCCAAGGGACACCGGTTCATCCTCGCCATCGCTGACTACTTTTCCAAGTGGACGTAGGCGATACCTTTGGTTGAGGTGAAAACCTCAAACGAGATCAGCTTTGACAAGCACCACGTTATCTGCCGCTTCGGAGTTCCTTGAAGGATTATCCATGATAATGCCCCCAGTTCGTGAGCCATGCGTTCTATTGATTTTTGATAAAGCCCGAATTTTGAATATAGCATCAACGGCCTATAACCCAGTAGCAAATGGGCTAGCCAAAGTATTCAACAAGACAATCATTGTCACGACCCGTACCTTTATGAGGGGCACGAGCACATGGCTACGTCCAGCCTACGTCGCAGTATCGGCAGTAGAACGCTGTATATAACGTCTGTAAATACTACGACTAATAATATAAAGGTACCTGTACAGTATATACTCTCCGAGTGGAGGTGACATATCAATACAGTCTCAATCACAGAATAAAACTAAGGTAGATAGCTCATAAAGAGAACATATGATAGATGAAAGAGTAAATCAGTCCAGAGTCCAATACAAGCCCAGATATATACAACATCACATGGTATCAAAATATAATATAGAAGCTACAGTTTGATAAAGCAAGCTGGATCGTAGTCCATTCAAACCTAGCTAATCTACACTACTCTGGAAGTATAAAATCTAGTGGCTCTACTATAAGGCCACGGTCCTGGACTAATCCATCTAACTCGATCCCATAATAGGTCGAGCAGTCCGACTCAGAATCATCTGTAATATATCATAACGGTATCCTGTCAGGAAAATGAGCAAGTACAAGCACTAACAGCAGTTCCATGTGAATTGACAAATTCTATAAGAGACAGTATAATGAACTACAAGACAAAGATATATGAAAACTTGGGAACCGATCGGAAGCTGAGTTACAACCCTTAAACCAAACAAGGACTGGGGTTGTAACCCTTCTCCCGAGCAGAACTTAGTCTCCAATCAAGGTACATCATAGAGGCATGTGAAACATGTGAGTAACTGAAATCATAGCATGGTGAGAAGTACTGTATGTAGAACAAAACATGATATGATAAGAAAAGTAAATATAAAATGTGCCTCGAATATTATAGCATAATGTGATCGGTATGTGTCAAGATCAGGCTTCCAGCCGACCGGCTACAAGTACGTGGACTCGGCCCGGCCGGGATGGTAAGCTATGGAGCAAGTAGTAGCACAGGTCAGGTTATACCCATCGTGAGGTGAGGGTATAACTATGATACAAGTAGTAACTCAAGGTGGGCATTGATCACACTATCTATAAAATTCCCCATTCCCCGAATAGTATGCGGATCCGGACATAATACGTCATGATGCGGGATTCCCTAAGAGGGGGGCAAGTCCTCTTCAGGAATCGGCATCAATACAAGTATAAGAATCAAGACTAAGAAAGTACCAGTATCCCAAGTAATCCAAGAATGACATCTCATAACAGAAATCCGATAATACTAGACCGTGAACTATCGTTACTGAGAATCAAGTAAGACACTACGACTGAATCGGATATAGTAGATATCAAGACAATAAAAACTATCAGTAAATGTACTCGCCTATTGTCCTGAGCTGTAGGGTATATCAATGCTCAGAGCGGTAATCAGAAACCTAAAGATGAGATACTGTATGTTAATTTAGGTTTAAACAATTTTAAGAATGATTCACAACGAATGATATGAAATCTAGGTCAATCTAGGTCTCACTGAGTCACACTAAGTCCTGTCAAGTCAATCTAGGTCAAATCAAGTTATATCAAGTTAATTTAAGTCAGACCAAGTCAACTCTAGGTCATACCCGTCATCGCAAGTCAAAACAAGTCAAAGAAAGTCAAACGGGGTCAAGAGTTGGCCTATAGTTGACTTTTGGTCAACTGGTCAACTCTGGTCAACTCTAGGTCAACTCTAGGTCAACCCTAGGTTAAACTGGTCAAATGTTGACCAATAGTTGACTTTTGGTCAACCGTTCAAGTCTAATGAAATTTGGGACTAAATTGGGTAAAGTGTTGACCCATAGTTGACTTTTGGTTTAAAAAGTCAACCGTGGTCAACCAAGGTCAAGACTAGGTCTAGGCGACTATTTCTAATCATTACCAATCCTTACAACTCATATCCGATTCATTCTCAAACTCCTATTCTTATTCTTCTCCTTATTCCTCATTCTCCTTCTCATTCTCCTTCTCATTCCCTCATTCTCCTTCTCATTCTCCTTCTCATTCCCTCATTCTCCTTCTCATTCTCCTTCATTCTCCTTCTCATTCTCCTTCTCATTCCCTCATTCTTCTTCTCATTCTCCTTCCCATTCTCCTTCATTCTCCTTCTCATTCTCCTTCTCATTCCCTCATTCTCCTTCTCATTCTCCTTCTCATTCTCCTTCTCATTCTCCTTCTCATTCCCTCATTGTCCTTCTCATTCTCCTTCATTGTTCTTTTTATTCTCCTTCTCATTCCCTCATTGTCCTTCTCTTTCTCCTTCATTCTCCTTCTCATTCTCCTTCTCATTCCCTCATTCTCCTTCTCATTCTCCTTCTTATTTCCTCATTCTCCTTCTCATTTCCTTCTCATTCCCTCTAATATATATATAAACTCTCACTTATAAATCTCATTCCCTTCCTCTCTTTACACATACATATACACACACATACATATCTATATATGTATATATATACACACAAACACATATAAATATATATATCTATATACATATACATATGGACACACACATACTTATATACAAATACACTCTCTCATGACACCACTACCACACATGGACACACACACACACTCCCACACATGGACACACACACTCACACAAATACACATGTATATATATATATGTATATATATATATACCTCTCTAAAAAGGATAAATCCATAAATAATCCTTAAACTAGATTTTAGGGGAACCTACCAAAACTAGGGTCAACTTGTAGAGAATGATCCCCTCTCTAATTTATGTGAAGGAATGAATGTAAAAAGAGAAATAAATGAGAGTTAAATGATGTACCTATGTGTAGGTTTGATGGAGAAGAAGAAGTTGGAAAGGAATGAATGAAGAGAAAGAGTGACAACTTAGTGAAGAAGAAAGGAGAGGTGGAGGGGGTGGACTATGTGGCCGGCCATGGAGCATGGGTAGGGGCACTTGTAATTACAAGTTTGCCCCTCCCTAAGCCTACATGCTAAAATAATCCAAAATAGGTTTTGGAAATTGCTAAAATTAAATAAAAATCGTAATTAAACTTAATTACTCATTGGGGAACTAGTCCAAACTCCTAAACCTAAAAGTTAACTATGGTGGGCCATGGTTAATAATATGCTAATTACGACTCAAGTCAAAATTTCTCGGGGTCCCGAATTAACTCGGAATGCGATAAAATTCGAACCCAGCTCCTATAATAATTAAATATTAATATTCATGAAATAAAATTCCCAAAAAATATTATAAAATAGAAAATTACCATTTTACCCCTAACTTGGAAAAGTGAGGGTGACAAGTCTATCCACCATAAAAAAATTTCGTCCTCAAAATTGAAGACAACAAGCACAACAAATCACAAACAGAAAGACAAAAGAATTAGATCTATACCTCAGGACGCAAAAAGATAAGGGAAACGCTCCCGCATGTCGTCCTCCCTCTCCAGGTAGACTCACCTGGAGAGTGATGTCCCCATACAACCCGAACCAAGGGTATAACCTGGTTCCGGAGCACCTTCTCCCTGTGATCTAAAATCTCTATCGGCTGTTCTGGATAGCTGAGAATAGGTCCCACCTGTATCGCTGAATGGTCCAATACATGGCTAGGATCTACCACGTACGGCCTCAGCTGTGATACATGAAACACGTTGTGTACTCCCTCAAGCCTAGTAGGCAAGTCCAGTCGGTAGGCTACTGCACCGATCCTCTCTAAGATGGTGAAAGGTCCGATGTAGCACGGACTGAGCTTCCCACTGCCGCCAAAGCGAATAGTGCCACATGTCGGGGATATCCTCAGAAATACCATGTCACCAACCTAGACACAAGACAAAAACTCAACACACAACTAACAAACAATCACAACAAACACGACAAGAACTGAAACTAACCTCGAACTCTAACGGTCTCCGGTGACTATCGGCCCAATGTCGCTGCCTATCCTGAGCCACCCGAAGTCTGTCTCTAATCATCCTAACCTTCTCGGCCGCATCCACAACCATCTCCGGCCCAAGAAGCGCCCGCTCACCGACATCGTCCTAAGACAAAGGAGTACGGCATCTCCGTCCATATAAAAACTCAAATGGTGAGATCTCTATACTGGCCTGGTAGCTGTTGTTGTATGCAAACTCTACCAGGTGAAGATGGTCCTCCCAAGAACCCCCGAGATCTAGCACACATATGCGAAGCATATCCTCCAAAGTCTGGATGGTCCTCTCCGACTGCCCGTCTGTCTGTGGATGATAAGCAGTACTAAACTTGAGCGAGGTGCCCAAGCTAGCCTGCAAACTCCTCCAGACGTGGGAAGTGAATCGGCTATCCCGATCTGAAACTATGCTTACCGAAACTCCGTACAATCTCACGATCTGACTAGCATACAGCTCAGCCAGCCTCTCCGTAGACAAACCCACTTTGAAAGGCAAAAAGTGGGCCAATTTGGTCAATCTATCAACTATGACCAAAACTGCGTCTTTTTCTTCTGGCGATCGTGGAAGTCCAGATACAAAGTCCATGGTAATGTGCTCCCACTTCCACTCGGGAATGGGTAGCGGCTGTAGCAATCCACCTGGTCTCTGTCTCTCGGCCTTCACCTGCTGACACATAAGGCAATGAGATACAAACTGAGCTACCTCGCGCTTCATGCCATACCACCACACGTGCTTTCTCAGGTACCTATACATCTTGTTGGCCCCAGGATGCATAGAATACTGAGAGCGATGCGCCTCCTGAAGAACCTCCTCCCGAAGCTCTCCACGCGGAACACACAGCCTAGTACCGTGCCACAACGATCCGTCTTCGGCTACAGAGAAATCGTCAAGCAAGCTCGTCCTCACCTGCTCCCTGATGCTCCTCAGGGCAATATTATCATACTGCGCTGACCTGACTCTATCCATCAGCTCAGACTGAATCTGCAAACCCCACATCTGGATCTCCATGCCCGGAATGATGACCTCGATACCCAAACTATCCAGGTCGGCCAATAAATGATAATCTATCGTCAAGAACATAGCAACTGGATACTTGCTCAAGACATCTGCAACTACGTTGGCCTTCCCCGGATGGTACTACAAGGATATATCGAAGTCCTTCATCAGCTCTAACCACCGCCTCTGCCGCATGTTCAACTCCTTCTGAGTGAACACGTACTTCAAGCTCTTGTGATCTGTGAAGATCTCAACTTGCTCTCCGTACAGGTAATGCTTCCATAACTTTAAAGCAAATATAACCGCGGCCAACTCCAGATCATGAGTAGGATAGTTCTTCTCATGAGGATGTAACTGCCTGGATGCATAGGCAATCACCTTCCCGTGCTGCTGAAGAACATACCTTATACCCTTCCCGGAAGCATCGCTGAAGATCGAGAACCCACCTGACCCAGATGGCAAAGTCAGGATCGGAGCTGAAGTCAACCTCTTCCTCAGCTCATCGAATGCAACCTGATACTCAACAGTCCAGACGAACTCCACGTCCTTCCTGGTGAGTCTAGTCATCGGCTCTGCAATCCGCGAGAAGTCCTGGACGAACTTTCGGTAATAGCCAGCCAAACCTAGAAAGCTCCGAACCTCAACAACTGAACTGGGCGTAGACCAAGACTCCACTGCCGAAATCATTCTCTGGTCTACTGAAATCCCGTGCTCGGTCACAACATGACCTAAGAACTCCACCTGGTCCAAGAAGAACTCACACTTCGAAAGCTTCCCGTAGAGTTGCTCCCTTCTCAGAGTCTCTAACACAACTCTCAAGTGCTCCTCATGCTTCTTCTGCGTCTTCGAATAGATCAAGATATCGTCTATGAAGACCACCACAAACTTGTCAAGGTACTGATGGAATACCTTGTTCATCAAGTTCATGAATACCGCGGAAGCATTGGTCAATCCAAATGGCATCACTGTAAACTCGTACTGGCCGTATCGAGTCCGAAATGCCGTCTTGGGAATGTCATGCCGCCTTACCTTCAGCTGGTGATACCTGGACCTCAAGTCTATCTTCGAAAAGACCTTTGCCCCACTCATCTGATCGAACAAGTCGTCGATCCTCGGCAAAGGGTACCTATTCTTGATAGTGAGGTTGTTGAGCGCCCGGTAATCAATGCACATGCAGGACGTACCGTCCTTCTTCGGCACAAAAAGGACTGGTGCTCCCCAGGACGAAGAACTGGATCTGATGAACCCCTTGTCCTGCAGCTCGTCGACTTGCTTCTTCAGCTCTATCAACTCGCAGTTGTTCACCCTATAGACATGCTGTGAAATGGGCTCGGCGCCCGACACCAAGTCTATAGAGAACTCAATATCCCTGTCTGGCGGTATCCCTGGCAACTCCTCAAAAAAACATTCGAGAACTCAGCTATCAACGGATGTGGCAAATCCTGTTCCGCCAACAAAGCTCCACAGAATCCAACCTTCGGCTTCGCTGCTCCTCGAGCAAACTCGATCTCTGGCTCTCCCGGCGTCCTAAAAAGAACTCTGCCTCCTCTACAATCAATGCTAGCATGGTGCATGCTCAACCAATCCATACCGTGTACCATATCGTACCTCGGTAGGGGCATTACGAGCAGACCCGCACTCAAGTCCCGGCCTCTCAGAGTGACTATTCGCCCCTTGTAAATATTATTAACCAGGATAATACCTCCCCCGGTCATAATCTTGCAAGTCCTACCCATATATTCAGCAATAATATTGTGTCTCAGAGCAAAAGAAACAGACACAAAACTATGGGTCGCCCCAGAATCAAACAAGGCGAAAGCAGGAAAGGAATCTAGGAGAACATGACCTGCTACAACATCTCCCACGGGCTCTGCCTCCTCCTCTGCTTCCAAAGCGAACACCCTGCCCGCGGGTGCTCCCCTCTGGTGCTGTACAAAATGCTGCTGCTAGGTCTGAAGTGGAGGACCTCTCTGCTGAATTGCTGGTCCTCTAGCCGGCTGCACCCTGTCCTGGCCTCCCTTGGCTGCCCGAGCAGGGCAGCCCTTCAGCTGGTGGTCGATCCCTTCGTAGAATAGGCATGCGCCTAACCTCCTCCAGCATACATCTCTGCTGTGCCCTGTCTTTTCGCAGAAAGTACACTGCTGGGTCTGCCTCTGGCCCTGACCCTGATGCTGCTGGGCACGCGCCGGTGCCTGTTGAATCTGCAACAGAGGCTGCTGCTGCTGATACGGTCTCTGCTGCTGCTAAATATGGGGACGCTTGGCCGGTCCTGCACTGGAACTTGCCCCCATAGTATCTTCGCTCCTCTTCGGCTTGAGGCCGAAGTCCTCCTCTGCAATCTGTGCGTCCATCAATATCTGATCGAACGTCGCATCACGGCGACCCAAGGTACGGGTGCGCACTGTATGAATAAATACCCTGCGAAACTTACGAGCCTTCTGCCCCTCATCCTGGATCATATCGGGAGCGAACCTGCTAAGGCGGAAGAACTCAGCTGCATACTCGTCCACCGACGAGTTCCCCTACACTAGACCCACGAACTGGCCCTCCAATGCTGTAAGAGCCACGTCAGGGAAGAACTTCTCTTTGAAAGCCTCCGAAAGTTCTCCCATGTCAGCCATCTCACCGACGCATGAGGATCCGTACGGTACCATGTCAGCACAATGTCGAAGAATCGACTGGCTGCGGCCGAAACCCAAAGTGCTCTAGGAAGCTCTGCCAGCTCCATGCTCCGCTGCATATCCTCTAGCCAGTCGTCTGCATAAAGGATGCCCTCCGTGCCTGTAAAGTCCCTGGAGCTTATCTTCCTAAAGACTAGTACTGTCCCCGGCCTGGACTGCTGTTAGTACGGTTGCTGGCCAGTAGGGCCCTGTACCGTACCCGGTGCCACTCTCTCTACTGCTGCCAGTGTAAGCTGATGCGAGTTCTCCATACTCTGCCTCAGCATCTCGATCTGACGGTGTGATGCCTCCGACTGGCACTGCGACGCATCTGCCTGGGCCCGCTGTGTCTCCATCATTTGCTGAAGGAGAAGGAACATATGATGTGTATCCGTCGGTATCGGTGGTGGTGGCGGCAGCATCTCCGAAACGACGACTGAAACCCTCTGGGGTGGAGGTAGTAGACCTTCCTGTGCAACTGTCGGGGTCTCCGGGATAGTAGAATCACTGGAGGCAGTCTCGTGAACCTCCTTCTCAGCCTGATCAGATCTCTCGGGCAAGCTACTCGATCCAGTGGCCTGCGGGTGCGCGTCTTCGTCATCCTGGAGACGAATTGAAACAAAGAGATCAATATGGCACATAAGTATATTATCAAAGAAGGACAGTTAATTTAATACAAGAAAAGTAATCATGATAATCAAAAGATCAAAATATCCTAGGTGTGATTGAGAAACTCCTATCATGTCCTAGGTCCTACGTCCTAATTGCAGGCTTGTAATTAGTACTCTAAGTCGAGAACCATTACGAGATCGCACTAATTACGACACCGACCTGCATGGGCCACCACAAAAACGTGTCACGACTCGCACCCTTATGAGGGGCACGAGCACGTGGGTACGTCCAGCCTACGCCGTAGTATCGGCGGTAGAACGCTGTATATAACGTCTGTAAATACTACGACTAACAATATAAAGGTACCTGTACAGTATATACTCTCCGAATGGAGGTGACATATCAATACAGTCTCAATCACGGAATAAAACTAAGGTAGATAGCTCAAAAAGAGAACATATGATAGATGAAAGAGTAAATCAGTCCAGAGCCCAATTCAAGTCCAGATATATACAACATCACATGGTATCAAAATATAATATAGAAGCTACAATCTGATAAAGCTAGCTGGATCGCAGTCCAGTCAAACCTAGCTAATCTACACTACTCTGGAAGTACAAAATCTAGTGGCTCTACTATAAGACCACGGTCCTGGACTAATCCATCTAACTCGAGCCCATAATAGGTCGAGCAGTCCGACTCAGAATCATCTGTAATATATCATAAAGGTATCCTGTCAGGAAAATGAGCAAGTACAAGCACTAACAGCAGTTCTATGTGAATTGACAAATTCTATAAGAGACAGTATAATAAACTACAAGACAAAGATATATGAAAACTTGGGAACCGATCGGAAGCTGAGTTACAACCCTTAAACCAAACAAGGACCGGGGTTGTAACCCTTCTCCCGAGCAGAACTTAGTCTCCAATCAAAGTACATCATAGAGGCATGTGAAATATGTGAGTAACTGAAATCATAGCATGGTGAGAAGTACTGTATGTAGAACAAAACATGATATATGATAAGAAAAGTAAATATAAAATGTGCCTCGAATATTATAGCATAATGTGATCGGTATGGGTCAAGATCAGGCTTCCAGCCGACCGGCTACAAGTACGTGGACTCGGCCCGACCGGGATGGTAAGCTATGGAGCAAGTAGTAGCACAGGTCAGGCTATATCCATCGTGAGGTGAGGGTATAACTATAATACAAGTAGTAACTCAAGGTGGGCATTGATCACATTATCTATAAAATTCTCCATTCCCCGAATAGTATGCGGATCCGGACATAGCACGTCATGACGCGGGATTCCCTAAGAGGGGAGCAAGTCCTCTTCAGGAATCGGCATCAATACAAGTACAAGAATCAAGACTAAGCAAGTACCAGTATCCCAAGAAATCCAGGAATGACATCTCATGACAGGAATCCGACAATACTAGTCCGTGAACTATCGTGACTGAGAATCAAGTAAGACACTACGACTGAATCGGATATAGCAGATATCAAGACAATAAAAACTATCAGTGAATGTACTCGCCTGCTGTCCTGAGCTGTAGGGTATATCAATGCTCAGAGCGGTAATCAGAAACCTAAAGATGAGATAATGTAAGTTAACTTAGGTTTAAACAAGTTTAAGAATGATTCACAATGAATGATATAAAATCTAAGTCAATCTAGGTCTCACCGAGTCACACTAAGTCTTGTCAAGTCAATCTAGGTCAAATCAAGTTACATCAAGTTAATCTAAGTCAGACCAAGTCAACTCTAGGTCATACCAGTCATCGCAAGTCAAAACAAGTCGAAGAAAGTCAAACGGGGTCAACAGTTGGCCTATAGTTGACTTTTGGTCAACTGGTCAACTCTGGTCAACTCTAGGTCAACTTTAGGTCAAACTGGTCAAATGTTGACCTACAGTTGACTTTTGGTCAACCGTTCAAGTCTAATGGAATTTGGGACTAAATTGGGTAAAGTGTTGACCCATAGTTGACTTTTGGTCTAAAAAGTCAACCGTGGTCAACCAAGGTCAAGACTAGGTCTAGGCGACTATTTCTAATCATTACCAACCCTTACAACCCATATCCGATTCATTCTCAAACTTTTATTCTTCTCCTTCTTCTTATTCCTCATTCTCCTTCTCATTCTCCTTCTCTTTCTCCTTCTCATTCCCTCATTCTCCTTCTCATTCTCCTTCTTATTCCCTCATTCTACTTCTCATTCTCCTTTATTCTCCTTCTCATTCTCCTTCTCATTCCCTCATTCTCCTTCTCATTCTCCTTCATTCTCCTTCTCATTCTCCTTCTCATTCCCTCATTCTCCTTCTCATTCTCCTTCTCATTCCCTCATTCTCCTCCTCATTCTCCTTCATTCTCCTTCTCATTCCCTCATTCTTCTTCTCAATCCCTCATTCTCCTTCTCATTCTCCTTCATTCTCCTTCTCATTTTCCTTCTCATTTCCTTATTGTCCTTCTCATTCTCCTTCATTTTCATTCTCATTCTCCTTCTCATTCCCTCATTCTCCTTCTCATTCTCCTTCTTATTCCATCATTCTCCTTCTCATTCTCCTTCTCATTCCCTCTAATATATATATATATATAAACTCTCACTTATAAATCTCATTCCCTTCCCATCTCTACACATACATATACACACACATACATATCTATATATGTATATATATATATACTCACAAACACATATAAATATATATATATATATATATATCAATATACATATATATATGGACACACACATACTTATATACAAATACACTCTCTCATGACACCACTACCACACATGGACACACACATACTCCCACACATGGACACACACACTCACACAAATACACATGTATATATATATATACCTCTCTAAAAAGGATAAATCCATAAATAATCCTTAAACCAGATTTTAGGGGAACCTACCAAAACTAGGGTCAACTTGTAGAGAATGATCCCCTCTCTAATTTATGTGAAGGAATGAATGCAAAAAGAGAAATAAATGAGAGTTAAATGATGTACCTATGTGTAGGTTTGATGGAGAAGAAGAAGTTGGAAAGGAATGAATGAATAGAGAGAGTGATAACTTAGTGAAGAAGAAAGGAGAGGTGGAGGGGGTGGGCTATGTGGCCGGCCATGGAGCATGGGTAGGGGCACTTGTAATTACAAGTTTGCCCCTCCCTAAGCCTACATGCTAAAATAATCCAAAATAGGTTTTGGAAATTGCTAAAATTAAATAAAAATCATAATTAAACTTAATTACTCATGGGGGAACTAGTCCAAACTCCTAAACCTAAAAGTTAACTATGGTGGGCCATGGTTAATAACATGCTAATTACGACTCAAGTCGAAATTCCCCGGGGTCCCGAATTAACTCGAAATGCGATGAAATTCGAACCCGACTCCTATAATAATTAAATATTAATATTTATGAAATAAAATTCCCAAAAAATATTATAAAATGGAAAGTTACCATTTTACCCCTAACTTGGAAAAGTGAGGGTGACAATCATTAAGTTACTCAAGCAGGTTGTTGTTTGCAAAAACAAAAGTTTGATTACAAACAAAGAAAAAGGAAAGTACAAGAGTATAATTTGATTTCTAGGGAAGTACAACTATAGGAATCTAATCAGAAGACGATCACTTTATCCCTTGGACGATGTGATGTCGAAGAAGAAAGCCTTTGGTGAGTGCTGCCATAATTTGGTCAGGAGATTATGATCATTAGTGATCCTTGTGAAACGATTTAGAACTCTATTTATAGCGTTTAGAGATAATTGTTAAGTAGTTATCCTGATTGGTGCACACTGCAATTAGCATGCCATTCACCCAGTTGCACGAACGGTTGGTTTAACTGCTGTGGACACATGACATTCTGTGAGAGAGATACGTTTGGTCGTGAGCAGTATCACGTACACATTCTTTGAGATTAGTGGTATGTACGCCACGTCATCTAACTGCTTCTGGATAATTTGATTGAATGGTGCCTAGCCATAAATGGCGCTTGGCGCAATTTGATGATTAGAGCCCTATGCTTCATTTAAATCAGTAAAATAATGACTACCTCGTGCCAAATAAAAAATAGTGCGAGTCAGCTGTCAGTCATAATTACCAAATTTGACACAATCTTCTCGAGCGTCGCGCGCTCGGGATTCGAAAAGATTTTCCTCGACTGACGTATTTGTCAGTCATTATGACTGGCACCTAGGCTTCTCGAGGAAGCTTGGCACGTGGGATCATGCACCATTCTTCTGAGCGCCATTTGATTCTGAGTGCCATTGCTTTATGAGCGCCATTTGATTCTGAGCACCTTTTGTCTAGCGTTATATGTTCTTTGTAGCAATTTTTTAGCTTCTATAAGGCCCACTTGAAAGTTTTCAAATTTGAAAATTTTCAATATTCGAAATACTTTGAATAAGAAACAGTTTTGCGTGATTAGCGCATGACAGAATCTTAACAGACCTATTTTTTGTGCGCGATTGGCGCGACAGTTACAAATAGACTTAGGCTATAAATAGCTGAGAGGAGAGAGAGAGAGAGAAGACTTTTACTCAATTTTTTCTTCCCGAGCCCTTTGTCTTCCTTTTCTCAACTTTCAAAAAGTTTTTCGATCATCATCGACAATGGCCCCAAAGAAGTCAGCCGCTGATAAGGGCAAGCGAGTCCTCAGAGCTCCCTCGTGCACATCACCAGTGAGGGCGTCGCGGTATGGTCTTTGATGGCAGCGTACATCACCACTGAGGGCACCGTGGTACACTCATTCAGAAAGTTTTTTGATCATCATCGACAATGGCCACAAAGAAGTCAGCCTTTAATAAGGCAAAGGTGTCGCCGGAGCTCTGTCGCGTACATCACCCCTTGGGGCGTCGGAGCTCCGCCGTGCACATCAGCACTCGAAGGTGATTACTTCATCGGGGAAGATGATGAACAGTATACCCAGAGCCATCTGATGGCAGCGCCAACAAGCTAACGTCAACCATCTCTTTCAGAGTCTTGGTTGGCACTATATAATTTCACACATAGTGCCCCCTCTTTCAGAGTACGAGCCAAAATATATCGCACGCTCTTTGTTTATACAAAGTGCGTTGCCCGCTAAAACTTTTACGCGGTAAAACAAGAATCTGTCATCTGCATAAATTTTGACCTATCATATGTACAACCTGTCGAATGCGTAATTTGAAGAATTGACATATTTCATGCATAAATAACAGTAATATTGTCATAAGGCACTGATTTAGGATGTTTGTCATGCACCATTTAGGGTCAGTTGCACTGAAAAATTTATAGTGTATGTGCTATTGCATTGTATGCACAATTTAAAGATTTGTGAAGATTAAGCTCTTTTGCCTTCATGATCTTAACCTTTGCTTCTTTTCTTGCAACTGACCTCAAAGAAGACCCAAATGCAGAGTTATTGGCCTCTGCTTTCCGAGTCTTGGAGTATCAAGAAAATTTGTCTTACGTCTTCTTCCCTCAATATGATCTTCCTTCTACTAGAAGAGCTCTGTTGGAGTCTGAAGATAATAGGACTCTACTATGTATGATGAATGGTGAACCCTCACAAGTTTGGATCAAGTACCCCACTGGAAACCAGCCTTTTTGTTTGGAGAAGCCATCGAAAAAGACTCACAACCCAAATCAAAGCGGGAAAAAAGAGTCTATCAGAGTGGAGACAGACTAATGTATCTCACTGATATTACGATACATTTATCCCTATCCTGTTACGCTCATGCCAGCCATCCTCGAGACATGGCGTAGGACCTAACCCCTTTCTAACAGGCTAGGGTTGGAAGGATATGTCACAGAGTAGGTCCTCAGAGGAAGGACATTATCTTCAGTTCATCAGAGAGGAACAACACCTATTTAGGAGGCCTAAGACAAAGTTGTGTGCCTCCTGAGGATTCGTCTCTGCTGATTCCAGTTAGGATACCCTTCTTCACTAACCTGTTTGCTAAAGTTGATGGAAAATATCCGAATTAGAATAAGCGGCTAACGAGTCTAATGAATCTAGATATCAAACGCTGGAATCGACTTTCCGTCTGGGCTCTGAATAACTTTAGGGATAAGATTCTTGATTTGGTGCATTATGTACCTATCTGGACTACTTCCAGCGGCATCTACACCAACTCTAATTTGTTTTTATCTTTAGTGGAGAGGTATAAAAATAGGACAAGTACTTTTATGACCCGTCGGGGAGAAATAGGCTTTGCCCTTCATGAGATGCGATATATCTCTCATCTACCAATGGCTGACCACCCATTTGAAGAAAACGTGCCAGCAAATGCAGAGTTGGACACTTTAGCCGTGGAAAACCTGGAAATGGTGGCAGTCTTTGAAGAGTTGTTATGCCATTTTATGATCTGCACTCTTCTATATAAGAGCCACGCAAAGGGGACATGTTATCTATCCAAATGGATGGTGTATCTATTTTTGGGCCACGTCTAGGAAGTCAAGGTGCAAGAACACCTAGATTGTGAGCCTCATTTCTTTGAACCGCTTGACTGCAGTACTATCGAAAAATTGATAGAAGAGTCAAAGCATGTCGATAATGAGCATATGGAGGATTGGCGTGTGTTTCCCACTGGTACTCCTATCAAGACTTATATAAGACAAGGTGGTAGAAAGATGTCTCGATAAGCGATCCTTACAGGCTTTCTCTCCTTGTTGCTACACTAGTTCATAGTTTTCGAATCTAGTGCTGTTGACAGAATACACCGAGGTGTGCTATTCGTCGCTGTGCATTTAGTATTTGGGCACAAAATGGATATTCTTTCTGCAATGACTTGCCGGCTAGATGCATGTCTTTGTTCCTTTACAAATACTGAGATGCCGTATACTTATTTGTTCGACTGGTTATTGCTGCACCATTCTATTTTAATGGATCCAACTCTAGGTGATGTAGGAGGGGATTTCATCAAACGTTATGCCACGTCTCGATGGAAAGTGAACACCTTTACAGATTGCAGAAAGGCATTGAACATGGGCTCTAAGTGGAGGTTCTACTGCATTTCTCCTCCACCAAGATGTGAGAATCTTCCTACCCTACTTATAGATTTAGAACCTATGGCTAATCGTCCACCTTCGACTGCTTTCATGTGGTTGAAGATGATCAGACCCTCTAACCTAGTATAGCAGTTCGGGGGTTAATGCTTCCTGGAGCCATATCTGCCTAGCCGATTTGCTCGCCAATTCGGCTATGATCAAATGCACGTTAGAAACACAACCACTTGCCTAAAAGCTTATGGCTACTTGATCGATGGTGCCAGAGGATGGAGATATTATAGTGCACGGGGCACTAAGGCTACATTCGCAATGCCCTTTGTTACTATTGAAGAGTGCCCAGATAAGTTATACACATACGTGAATATCTATACTTCGGCCAATACCTTCTTCTAAGGCTTCTCTTCGTTTGATAGTTTTATCACTGTCAGACGATCGCGAACAGGGGCCAAGACTAATCTGGAATTCAGAGCAGCGGATGACAATGCTCTTGCTGACAAGCCTTTAGAAGCTAGACTTGTCTGATTCCCTGATGAAGTGAATGATCCGCTGTATATTTCTCTTAAGAAGCGGAAAGAGAAATCTCCTACGAAAGGGGCTAGCAAAAGACAGAAAGATGGGGGATCATCTTCCCAATCTGCCCCAACCGAGCCTCCTTCCCCTCCAAGGCTCAAAAAAAGAAAAAGAAAGAAGCAGTTATTATTAATGAACTGCCCGCAGTAGGGACCAGATCTCAAACTGTCATGCCCTAAAACCAGAATAATGGAGAGCGGGGGACAGACACAGCCAGCTACTTACATTGAAGTGTAACCCACCTTGATGTACGGTCACGGCTGTCTAGATATGTGAGGGTTTTTCTACAAGCCAACAGTCTCTTATGGTCAGTAACAAGCCTAATGTCTCAATCTCAAGCAAGCAAGTAAGTATAACAAGATGGTAGATCATCAGACATACAAAGTAAGGTGTCCCATACATTACATATTCAGATGATCATGAAGCTAGTCATACAAAATACGGAGACAAGCAAGAGTTTATTACATACATGATCAACCCTAGGATTTGTCAATCATGTTACAGCCCTTAGGCAGACATGAAATGTAAATTTAACACGAGCTAACACTTGCTCGGCGGCTAAACGCCTCAAAAGAATATTTTTTACAATTGAGCGGGGGAGCAAAATAAAACCCACTCATTGCCAGGGTTACGTCTGGTGTTCACCATTTGGCTGGAAGGCTGGAAGATCCTCCGGTCCTACTCCAAAATCTGGTCATAAAAAACCAGCTGGGTCAGACCCCAGAATGAGCAAGTACCACAAGGGAGGCTTCACTTAAGAACTAAAACCAGTATATTAGCACATGAGACATAAAGGATAATTAAAGACATGAGTTAAAGAAAAATAAGATGATAAATGATAAGACGACCAAGGGACCATTCCGATAACCAAGTTTCAACCCATAAACCAAATAAGGACCGGGGTTGTAACCCTTCACCTGAACAGAGCTTAGTCTCCAACCAATTGTCGATAAGAGTAAAGCATGTGCTAAAATAATCATAGATCAGCATTGCTTAGACAAGACTAGACAGGACTACATCTATCAATCATAGCCAAGCAAAGATTATGGCTTGATACTTTAACTATATAGGGTTATCACAAGGCTAGTTACAAGCAAGATGCAATGAGATGTTCCAGCAGTCACAGGCCCTGCAGCTATCCAGGTTATCCAGGCGAGGTTGATTACCAAACTTATCTAGAATTATTAGATGGCTTAGAGTACAACACATAACAGTATGCCTTGTACTTGTTTCATGAGTGTGTCCCACATGACAGTGGACTGGAAATGTGCCCTACTCGACGACAGGCTACAAGTCCATCAGGTGTGGCCGGGATAACGGGATCGCCTGTAACTGGGGAAATCACCCTTAGATTGAACTACTTGATTAATCTAGTCATTAACCTTAGTCAGATTCAGTATGAATCCCTAATCATAGTAACCAGGGACTCATGTCCTAGACATGCTGCAAGACGAGACTAGACTAGTAGCTTGTACAAACAAGTTCAAGCAAGCACCCACAGTGTCAAGACGAGAATTTACTTAGAGAGTCGAGGTAGCCGTCGCAACGGTGTTCAAGGTTACATGTCATATTTACTTGTCAAGAGTGCGCCGCAACGGGCCACTATCATGTACTGGCCTGTCATGTTCTTGTCTGGAGTGCGCCATAATGGGCTACTGTCATGTCATTGTCTTGTCATGTTCTTGTCTGGAGTGCGCCACGACGGGCCACTGTCATGTTATTTATACGTTAATGTTCATGTATCATGTCGTGTTCACATATCATGTCGTGTACAAATTATCATGTCAATAATTCTTGTCAAGGGTGCCACAACGGCCACCATCAAGTGCTATCATTCCATTAATATGTCATGCTCACATCGTGTTCATGTCAAGTTCATATCGAAAAGGCGTATGCGCCCAAGGGGGTGCATGCGCCCACACATGGGTCCTACGGCTATGCGCCCAAAGAGGAAGGGGCAAGTCAAAGCAACATGCACTTAGGCATGGGGGTGGTCAAGACAGCATGCGCCTATAGTGGCATGCGCCCAAGAGGATGGGAGTCTGGGATACATGCACCCAAGAGGAGGCTTGCGCCTAGGGTAATGCGCCCACATATATGTGCCAGCATATATGCGCCCAAATAGTGGAGCTAGGTTGACTTGGAGAAAATTAAGAGACTCACTCAATAACAAGTGTGCTGACAGGGTCTGTGCGCCCAAGGAAGGAGGTATGGTGCACTTGTGCTCATACAAAGTTATGCGCCCAAGCCAGGAAGGGCCTTGGGGCTGTGCGCCCACTAGAGGGAGTGACGGGGAACTTGGTCGCATATATATGGCAATGCTCCCAAGGAAGCATGCAGTGGGCGCATATCAATGTCTATGCGCCCCAACACTGTGCTTCTTCCCCAACTCGAGAACACAAGTTCATTGAACCCATAAATTTCTCAAGGTCATAAATTGCTCAAAACAAAACGAAATTCGGGTTTTCAAAGGTCTATCTTGAGTAAAATCAAATTCTCTACAACATGGAACAATCCAAACTTGAAAATAATGAAGTTTGAGAGATCAAAACCCAAGAAAACCAAAAATGCATCGAACTTAGATCTACAAGAAATAAACCATAAAAGTGGAAAATGCTAAGAACTAAAGTAGCTTAGAATGTCGCATGGAAGAGATTAGAACAATAAAATGGAGGGTTCCTTCGTGAAGCAAGTTGTACTTGCCTAAGCTTGGTGGGTGGAGGAATTAATGAAATAGGAGGAAGAAGAAGAAGTAATAGAGGAGAGCGAGTGGGTTGGTGGGCTTTAAAGGGGGGTTTAACATGTTGAACCATAGGAAAATAAACCAAGCCAAACCACAATGAACCAAGTCAAACCATGATATGCCATGATGAGCCTAAGCAAGATTAAACCAATGCTAGCTAGCAAGGCAAGATAAGTAAAAATATGGGTCAGGATTTCGTATACGTATACTAAAAATACGTATAACGAAAAACGGAGGTGACACAGATGCAATAGATGGAAGGAGGACTTTTTTTGGGGGGAACAGGAGTAACCCATTCTTCCATCCCAAAAGAAAGTAGAATTCCTACTAAAGGGACTAGTAGAGAGCCGGATGTGCAGGATGAACCTGGTGAAACCGATGGATCACCTCAAATACCTCTTAAGCGCAAGGTGAGGAGAAAATTAGTGACCTCCAAAATTATGCAGCAGAAAATTGTACCCTCGCCTACTCCATCAGAGCCCGGGCATTCTCCTGGATCACCAGAACCATCATTGCCGTCGCAAGATCGACATGGTGATACTCTTACTCTTTCAATCAAACAAGAGTTATTCGTATGTTTAAACTATTGAGCATTTTTATTGATATATATTTTCTTTTTGAAGAGGCCCCAACAAACAGTATTCTAGCTCCATCTGCTGCAGCGAATATTCCTTCGATTCCTATTTCGAAACTAGTATTCGTAAAGATAACTATTCCTGTGTCTGCACTTGCTACGGCATGAGTGATATTACCGTCCCCTACTGCTGAGGTTCCGTAGGTCATGGTTCCTGAAGAAACGTTGGCCTCCGAAAATATTATCCAGGATGTCCCATCTCCCTCTACTATCCAAACTTATACCTTCTCTCGAGAAGATGAAGAGATGATAGAAGCACTAGACGGCTGTGATTTCTATGATGAACTAATTGAGAAGGATCCGATTGATGCTACTTCTGACCCTGGTCAGAATGAAACTCCTACTCAAGTATTGGCCCAAGATTAATGGCCAAGGAAGATTGAGTTACTATTGAGGGTGACGGTCACCAAAATGAGGGTGACCAAAGCCCTAGTGATGCCAATGAGAGCTTCGAGGAATTGTCAAGCGGTGAAGACTCTTATGTTGAAGTTAAGGGCGACAAAGGCCCAGGTGATGATGAAGATGAAGATGAAGATGTTGATATCGAAGGTGATGTCGACATTGAGGATGATGAGAACCCTAATGATGACAAGGAAGGTGATAAAGACCTGGCTAAAGGTCTTAAAAAAATTGAGGGTACTAAATCCCTAAAATTAATATTGTGGGGATTCAGACCCCAACTGAGTGTGTTTTCGAAACATGGGGGCAGAGGTACCAGCCCTAGGTGACAAGGCTGAATCAGGGGCTGGAAGTAGCCATTTCATGTCGGGCAGTTTAGAAAATAGAAGCAGCCAAGCAGCTGTATCCAAGAAAACCATGGCGAAGCTTTTCACAGAGCGGGATACCGTGCCTCGCGGGACTCCATATATGCTGCCAGGCTCAGGTAAATTTCTGAATTTATTTACCATTGCTCCCTTAATGCTATATGATATAATGATTTTGCTTTCATTGGATTGTTGAGGGTCAAGTGGGGACCATTGTTGTAGCCCCATTGACTTTTATGGCTTTCAGCCTCTGCTCCACCATGGCTCCTCTGGACATAGGGAATCATATTGTGGAAGGAAGCTTGTCAAGGATGCCTGCACCTAAATCTACTGGTATATAATCTGCGATTACTCCATTTCTGTCGAAGGAGTAGGAGCTCATATTGAAGCAGCGACGCCTGGTGTATCGACGATGACTAGTAGCATCGTTTAGACTTATAAAAGTGCCTTCTTCACCTCTCTGAATACTCTTGTTCAGATGGCCTTGGAGAAAAGCAAATATTATAAGTCAGTAAGGAAAACTGCTTCTATTGAACTTGAAGCCATACGTGCTATCGGGGATACCGAAAGGGTCAACTTTTTAGAGCATGTCTTGAATGAGCTTGAAAAACCTATCAAATCTTATCAAGATTTGAAGAGAGGTAATATTTAGAGACTAGAGTGATAAGTAGCTATAGCTCGTGAATACGAAGAATGATAAGTAGCCTTGAACGATTCTGTAGTTGCCTTTACAATGCGATCTGGAGAGCTAGAGTCAAGCATTGCCGAGATTACCTCTTCTATTGAGCTCTACAAAGCTGAGGCAACAGACAAAAAGAAAGAAGCATCTGAATATCAAGCTCGCCTTCAAGAGATGGAAGCTGAAATGGCCAGGCTTCGTGTGAGGGTCACAACAGCCAAGAAGCATGAGGAAGAAGTTCTTGAGTTAAATCAAGTTTCCTCGAGCCATCTGGATGATCTGATGAGGCAACAAGAAGAAATTGTCCAAGTTCAGGGTACAGCGATAGAGCGATAGAACGTCAGGTTACGTCGATGCAAACTTTGCAGCCAGAGTCCAGTAGAGACCTGGCCAGGAAAAGAGTGATTTCTACTAGGGCAGAACGAGCTGAATCTTTGAAGAAGCTGATTATTGATCTTAGTACCCAGCCTTCAAAGTGAAGTTAGCTGAATGTAATAACTTTTTTTGCTTCGAACACTTTTTTAATGAATGTAATGATTTTTATGTTTGCATGACATTGAATGAAAATTGATGATCTTTTGGTAGCTCCATTACTTATGATATTTTTTTTAAGACACAAGTAATAGATAGGAATAAGGAATATGTTCAGAGGTATTAGACGTGACATATCTCTTCAAAATAATAATACACATTATATCTGTTCAGAGGTAATATGGACATGACAGAATACAAGTTTAAAATATTATCATTTATGGGACGACATCATCAGAGGTAATGTGGACATGACAAGTCATTAATGTAGATATCAGACTTCAGAGGTAATATGGACATGAACTTATATATCTGTTGTTTATCCTTGGGCCAACTGCGACTCAGGAACAGGATATCTTTTGAAAATAGCTGGGTTTCAAAAGATGATACTTGCAATGATGTGGTTGATATTGTAGATCATTGAAGATGTATCATAAGATTTAGACAAACTCCACTGGGGATTTTGAAGATTCGGGGTATATACATAGTACACACTTTCAAACATGGTATTTCTTCTGGAATTTGCCGTTGATAGGCATCATAACAATTCGGCCGTCTATCCCGGACAGTTGATAGGCTCCATTTGAAAAAACTTTGCTTACAATGTAGGGACCTTCCCACTTTGGTTCGAACTTGCCCTTGCTCACGTGTGTCATAGTCATAGGACGTCCGATAGTAAGGACCAGCTCGCCTTTTTGAAATGCCTCTACTTTGACTTTACGGTTGAAGGTTTTGAGATCTAGGCTTGATATAGCTCGATGTATTATTGAGCTAGTAGTCGCTTCTCATCGAGTGCTTCAAGCTCCTGAAGTCGAAGACGATCATGGTTTTCTATTATGAGTTTGTTAGCAATAGCTATTCTCAGTGATGAGATTTGTATTTCCAATGGTAGGACGACTTCACATCTATATACCGAAGAGAAAGGTATACAGTCGGTTGGAGTTTGTATGGTAGTACGGTAAACCCATAAACATTCTCCAAGCTGTTCACTCCAGTTCCGTTTATTGGTAAAAACAAACTTCTTGAAAAGCTTAATCATTGTTTTGTTGAATGCTTCAGCCAAACCGTTAGCTGGAGGAATACATGCTGTAGAAGCGACATTATTGATCCGATTGTCATCACAAAATTAAGTGAATTTCTGACTGACGAATTTAGGCCCATTGTCATGGATGAGTCGTCGAAGAACGCCAAATCTGTAGATCATATAATGTTTGATGAAGTTGATGACACTACTCATCTTGACTTTAGCTAAGGGTATAGCTTTGGCCCATTTTAAGAAGTAATCAGTTATAGCTAGGATAAACCGATGTCCTCGAGATGAAGGCAGATTGATAGGACCAATGACATCCATGTCCTAAGCTTCGAAAGGCCAGGATGCTGCAGTCTGATGCAAAAATTCTGATGGTTGATGAATAAAATCCGTAAGGATTTGACATGCTCAGCATTTTCTCGCATACTCAACGGCATTTGACACCTTGGTAGGCAAATAATATCCTATGCTTCAGATCTGGTCCTGTAACATAGGACCAGGCTGATATGCACCACAGACACCGTCGTACGTCTCACGTAGAATCTGCTTTGCTTTATCTCCTACAAGACACTATAGCATACCGTCAAATGATCGTCGATATAGTGTTTTGGAAGAATGATTGTAATAGAATCGGAGAAACCGCCAACAGATTATCGTCGCTTCTTTAGGATCTTCAGGTAAGATGTTATATACCACAAAGTCGATGAAAGGAGCTCTCCAGTCTTCGCTAGTAGTGCAAATCTCGACTGAATTACTGGATTCAAGATGTAAATTATTCTCGATACAGAATAATTTTTTGTTGGTGACGACGATCAGCTGTTGTCTTTTCACAAGAATTGCTAATACTGCTGCTAGATTAGCAAGTGCATCAGCTTCTGTATTGCATGTCGACGTACATGTTCAATAAAGAAACCTTTGAATGATGCAGTCAGTTTGATTGCCACTTCTTGGTACGAAATAAGATCTAGATGCCGAACTTCATACGTGCCTCTAACTTGATTGACAATCAGTTTAGAGTCTCCGTATACCTTCAGATACTCGATATCCAACTATTTAGCTAATTGGAGGTCGATGAGTAGAGCATTGTATTCAACAACATTATTAGATCATTGTCTATCCTAGGAATAGGCTCTTTGAACGGCCAGTCCTTCGAAAGATATAAGAACTTTTCCAACTTCAGCAACGATAATGTCTTTGGGTCCGATTCAGGATGCACCATCAAAGAATAGAAGCCAAGCAAAGATTTCTTCTGAAGTCTTGTTAGATTCCAGAGTTTCATCAGGAATTTCATCATAGAGTTTACAAGTCTCAGGGATTGGATGAACAGCCAAGAAGTCAGCCAGATCTTGTCCCTTAACAGACTTTTGTGGGACATAAGACCGTATCATATTATGCTAACAATATAGCCTACGTAGCGAGTATGTAATTTTGTGTACTAGGCTTTTTCATCAAGACTCGCAGAGGGTTAGCTCTGGAGACGACATGAATGGTCTGGCCCGTGATATAATACCGTATTTTTTGGCCAGCGAACACCAAGGCTAGACATTGCTTTTTCTACATGGCTGTATCGATGTTTAGCATCGATCATTGTATGACTAAGATAATAGATTGCTTGTTCATGACCTTTCTTATTCATTTAGGCTAGTAGGGCACCTAGGGAATGATCCATTGCTCGAACATACATCAGGAAGGGTATTCCTGTAATTAGAGGTACTAGGACTGAAGGGTTCATCAAGTACCGCTTTATATCTTCAAATGCTTGCTGACATTCGTCAGTCCAAACAAAGACACACCTTTCTTCATTAGTTAAGTGAACGATCTGCAGCGTCCAGAGGGATTTGAGATGAATCTTTGGATGTATCGTAGCTCTTTTAGGTTGCGTGGAGGACGTATCTCTTGAATGGCTTTAAATTTCTCAGGATCAACGTGTATACCCTTAGAGGTTATAACGAATTCGAAGAATTTACCACTAGAGACTCCCAGGAATGACTTGGTGGGATTCATCTTGAGTTGATGCTGGCATATTAGATCAAAGATAGTCCTTAAGTCTTTGATGTGATCTTTCTTTAGACGACTCTTGATAGCAATATCGTGGACATAGCATTCGAATGTCTTCCATAAATGTTGCAGAAAATAGGGCTCATGGCCCGTTGATAGGTTACACCAGCATTTTTAAGACCAAATGGCATGACTGTATAGCAGTAGACTCCTAGAGAAATGCAGAAAGATGTATGTTTTCATCTTTGGGATTCATCCTTATCTGATTGTATCCAGAGAACACATCCATGAAAGATATTCGTTCGAACCTGCAAGTGTTGTCGATCATGACATCAGTGATCGGAAGAGGGAACTCATCTTTAGGACAAGCTTCATTAAGGTCTCTAAAGTTGATGCAGACTCGAACCTTCCCGGTTTTTTTATAACTGGGATGACATTAGCCACCCGGTCTGGATGTTGTTCTTTCTTGACAAAGTCGCAAGCGATGAGCTTCTTAACTTCAGCTTCTATGGCATCCATCATATCAGGTTGGAATCGATGTTGTTGTTGCTTGACCGGCCTAGCATTCGACAGGATGTTGAGCTTATAGGTAGTAATCTGATGATCTAACCCTGGCATGTCTTTATAGCTTCAAGCAAATATATCAATGTATTCCCTGATAAGCTGGATTAGATCTTATTTATCAGCTTCAGGAAGACTTTTGCTGATAAAGATTGGCCTTGGAGAAGCTTCATCTCCGACGTCAATTTAGACCAATTGATCCTCAGTGGGTGGTTCATACTGCTCGAAGCGAAGTTCCCATTGGGTATCCATCTTTTGTGCCTAGGACTCAGTTTTGGGAGTCTCGGTGAAGTCATCATCGTCTTCTAAGAATTCAATGGTCACCATGTTGGAAGATAGAGTCACTAGATAAACGCACCCTATGCTGGTGTCTGAATTCCATGATACAGAATCAGAATAGTTATATCGTTCTTCTTTGTCGGACTCAGAAACATCTGGGGTTTAGATTAGCGAAGTGTAGCCTAAGCCATGCTTTGTTTTGTTATAATATTGCAGTGACTTTCCTTTTAGGGTAGTAATACAAATAGGAGTTCACCTTCCCTTACCACCGTTGAGGCTATATTTGAAGTTGTAGCCCATCTTTTTTATAATGTTCTTAGATTGTTGATTATAATGACGTAATTGAAGTCGTCCATTATCGTCTTTTTAGAGTCGGAATCAAATGAAGCCATTTGATTCAATCCTTTGTTGAAGAGGATATGATGCTCATATTTCTTCCGGGCGGGAACTAGAAAGAATGAGTCATGTACTGATTCAAGTGATACTTCATCTTGCAGAGGTTGAACTGCTCCTAAGGTAAGAGGTTCGAAGTTATCCAAAAAATTTAGATAACATTGTGTGTAATAATTCACAATAATATACTCAAAAGAGATGTTACTTTATTGATATTTACATCATCATTTACAATAGTACTCTTGACCTTAGCAGATGGCTTACTAAGATTGATAACAAGAGGAGGAGAAGAAGGAGGCTTGTTACGACGAAGGTCGATAACAAGAGGCTCAGAAGAGGTGAGCTCCCTATGCTCTATCCTTGCTTTAGGAGGATGCTTGACAGAAGGAGAGAGATTGTAATGCCCCAGTCCCAAAATACGTATGACTAGGAACGTAGACATGCCAGCTGTATTCATACGAAGTATACTCCAATATATGGAAGCCTCGTATAAATACATAAGCTGTAAAATGCAGTAAAACCACAACTAATCTCATCCACACAAAATAATTGAATAGAAGATGTCATATAATGAGAATAAATTGTCTTGATATAATATGTTGGGCGGAGATAAATCCACTACCAACAAGTAAAGGAAAAATACATAAGAAAAGATATAAATTTGGCGAGCGAAGCGAAGACGATCCAAAATGCAATCATCCTCGAAGAAATAGAGCAGATCACGGCTAGAGCTAGAACACATGCGAAAGACAATAGCACACACCTGGAGAGATAACCAGGTCCTCAGAGGGACGTAACAAGACACATAATATCATGCCATATGAACTGAATAAATATTGCTCAAATAAATAAGTCAATCGAATTATAACATGGTCCAATATGCACCTACTGAACGAGCGTACCATCCCCCCCAACCAAACAAGGACAGGAGATGGTAAACTAATTCACGGCGACGTATCTTTCCATGCTATGAATCCAATATGGTATCCGGACCCCAGCAAGGTTCAATACCTTCTCATCGAAGTAGTAAGTCACATCTACAACCAAACAAGGACAAGATGTGACGAACTAATCCACGATAAGTTATTATTCCAAGCCACGGTCAGATACAAGTACCCAAACCAAAAGTGCTTGTACCTAACGGATAAAGGTAGCCTACCGTTCTAAGTGAAATGTAGTTAAGAACAATCCTTCCTACGCATGGACCCTGGCTAAATAGGATCGGCGTAGTCCCCCTTGGGCACCAGAGGCCCCATCAGTAAGAGCATGACGTTCCGCAGAATCGTCAGTGGCCATCAGTAATCATGGGTCATCAACCCTTTATCTCCAGCGGAGAGTCCGGGTCACAAGGGAAAGTGCATCGAAGCCCATGCGCTAAGGAATTGTCCTCCCCGCCCAATGCCTACTGTGTTGTATCCACAACACAAAACCACTATAACCGCTAAGTCAAACTAGCATGCAACCTCTATTAGCGGTTATTCCTATCGCACGGCTTGTACGTACTGGTGGCCAACCAATCACGCACTTCCGTGTCCTATATGCGACACACAACTTCGTGTTACAATGTGTCAAGGCCTAATGAATGCAACACATAAGGTGGTCCCTTAAATCTAGGTAAATGTGTAAGAAAAAATAATACATAGCAGGAATAATAATGAACAATAAGTTCTAACAGTTATGCCATGTATCACAGTTTATTTTGCATAAAGAAAATAAATAATGCATAAAATATGAGCTAAAATAAGTAAATAGCAAATGGCAAGGTGTCTTGCCTGGTAGGACTCCTGGTGTGCTGCAATGAACAATGTGGCACGAACTGCGACTTCGGTGCAACAACTATGCAAGGAGACCTCGGGTGGTGTCACGGACAGTTCCATTGGGTCCAGAAGGGTCAATTTAGTTAGGGTGGACATAAGGTAGTACGGAATTGGCGAAGGAAATAGGGAAGAGGGGTCTAGTCAGGTCATGAGGATAAGCGAAGGAATTTGAATATCTGATGCATATCCGATTTCAGAAAAACCATTTAAACGCAAAATTTTAACTTTTGAAATAATATTTTGTAGGTCAAAGGCTATAGATAAGATACTAAAAATAATAAATATATTTTCCAAAAATTGTTTTTATGTAGAAAGCTATAATTTTGTCAAAATAAGTATTTTGAAAAGGAGCTAGCTTATTGTATAAATACATATATAATCCTACTGAATGAAAGATACGTATAATGTATAATCATAATAAAATAATAACGATAATATTTACATATATTTTGTGAATACTAATATATATGTTGCAACGTAAAAATATACGAATGATAATAACTTTTAGTAATTTTAAATAGTAAAAAATTTGCACAGATATTTAAGTATCCTGTTTCCAAAACATACAAAATAATAATATTTAATTTTCAAACATAATAGTTTTTAACAATACTAATCGTAGTAATGAGTACATATATAAAAATAAAATAAATATCAAGTAATAAAATCCTAAACTAATGTTTTGTACTGATAATAATAATAATAATAATAATAATAATAATAATAAAAAAAATGAACTGTTGCTTTCCTCTTATGAGATTTATTGGAAAACGTAATAAAAAAAGGAAAAAAAAGCAGAAGAGAGAGAGAGAATGGAGAGAGTGAGCGAGAGAGAGAGAGAGACTGGAGAGTCGGCGGGGCTCCGACGAAGTGGGGTCGTGCGCGCGCAGAGTGAGGGCGAGCGCGAGTAGGAAGAAGAGGCGGTGGAAGCAGAAGTCAGCCGGGGTCGGCGGATCGGAGCGGGGAACTCGGCGTCGGGCGGCGGCGAGGAGTGGCACCAGCGGAGGAAGCTCGGGAAGGGGAGGAGCTGTAGTCGACGCGAGATGATCGGCGTCGGGGCTGAGGAAGGTTGCGGGGAGAGGAAATCGGAGGGCGGCGGTTGGTCGTTGGGAGGCTGGCCACGGCGAACGGAGGCGGAGGAAGGAGGAATGAAGGAGAGACGGCTAGGGCACGCCGCGGTCGGAGGAGGAGGGCTAGGCGGAGGGTTTTCCGGCGACTGGGCGGATGGGCGCAGTGGAGTTTGGGGTTTCGGGCTCGGCGCGCGGAGATTGGGGAGCACGGCGGACACGCGGGCAGCGGGCGGATCCGACAGGAGACGGTGCGGCGGCGCGAAGTCGGAAGGGCTGAGGGTCGACGCTTGGTGGCGGTCACGCGGACGGTGGCGGGAAGATTCTAGGCGGTGGCAGGAGCTCGGGCTCGCCGGCGTCGGCTCCAGCGAGGTTAGTCTAGGCTTAGGGTTTTATTTCTCCGATTTGGGTTTTCCTTTTCTTTGTGTGGTGGTTGAGATGGGTGGTGACGGCTGGCTGGGTTGTCGGGGTCGGATGAGGAGCGCTGCTCCGGTGAATGGCGGAGAGAGGTGTTGGCTATGGGGACAGCCACATGGTGGTGACGGGTGTTCCGGGGGGTGGATGTCGAGGTGCTGATGGCCGATGGTAGCGCTGCGGTGGTGGCGCGGGGAGAAGCAAGGAGGTCGGGACGACGGGTCGGAACAGGAACACTCGGCGACTGCGGGTTTTGGTTTGGGAACATTAGGGTTAGGTTTAGGGATTACTGATTGTATTATGTCCTGGTGTTAGGACACGAAGGGAATGTTGTGGGGATTTGGGAACTAGGGTTGGGGTAGGCGTGTCCTGCGAGACACATGATCGGGTGGACGTGTCCGGGATTGTCGGACACAAGAGAGAAAATGTATTTGTAGTAGAATAATGGAAAGGAAGAGAAGTACACAGACACGATGCACGTAGATTTGTGGAGAAAATTATTGTGGATGAAAAATATGAATTGGAGGAGTACCTGCCTATTTATAGGACGTGGGAATTCCCAATTAGATAGGATTAGGAAACGATTAAACCAAATTTGATTTAAATCAATAATCAAATCCAAATTTCAAATTAAATTTCCAATTTAAATCAAATTAAATTTCTAGTATTAATCAGTGAGATAAATCAAAATTTAAATATTTAACGATTTAAATGAATCCAAAATTTCAAGTCAAGGTTTAAATCGCCATAATAATTTCGAAATATATTTTTCAAAAATACTAATAATAATAATTTCGATAATTATATTATTATTTAGAAATAACTTAAATAAATATTTATGAAATATATATGTAAGCACAAATAATGAATACTTTTCCTAGTACACAATAAAATGTTATTTATGATTAATAACTCTTAAAAACAAAAGGCTTTTTATAGCAAGAATAATAATTATATGTAATATTTTGAAAGTGTACAATAAAATGAAAATATTTTTCTAAAATATGTACGCTCGCACATATTCGCACTCGATGAGCAAGAAAATAAAATTTCGTGTGCGACGTAAAATACGACTACACGACGTACAATACAAATTTTAAATCAGTACCAAATTTAGTAAAAAAATTAGTAGAAATTTAGGAGTTTTACATCCTACCCAACTTAAAAGAATTTTGTCCTCGAAATTAAGAATTTACTAGGGGGTGAGAAGACACAAGGGATATCGATGATGAACAATCAATAACAAAATCATGCCGTAAGAAATTGCGATCTAGATCATAGGAAAATAATACGATATGGTCGTAATCGATAGAATGGCTAGAGGAAGTTCTAGTATAACGCCTTCGTCCTTCTAAAATAGGTGAAGGCGAATGCAATAGGGAGTTCAAAAGACGATATTATCGAATACAATACGTGGTGCAAAGGCGATCGAATAATTTCAAAAGAATTGTCAAGGCAGTCGTGGATGGAATTCTAAGGGGAAAGTTCAACTATATCCCATCCACGTAGATTGATATATGAAAAAAGTGAACCAAAGTGCACTCGGTTGATCAGACCATCATACACCGGTTCTGATTAGACAATATGTTAGTGAGCGGCCGCTCAATATCATATGCCTTGATCAAACTCGATAAAGAATTAGCTTGCAAACACTAGGCTATATTAGCATCATTAGTTAGATAGTAAAACATAGGCATGAGGGTAGATGAGAAAATAACAATATGAATAGTCTAAGTGTCATAAGGATCTAAGTCTTATTACTCCTATACCATCATTCTACGATTTTATTAACCAAGGCTTGGTTGACCAAATGGGTTAAATTCTTCTAGTCTTTATGGTCTAGATAATACCATTTGTATTCCCTTAATGGTCAAGGGTGTGTGGGGTATTCTACCCAACTTAAAGAATTAAGCTAAGGGTGTTTGGGACATCTAACTAGTAGGGTCAATCTCTAGCAGGCACGAAGGTAAGATAAGAATTTTGTTAGAAGGAATCAAGCAAGATGCAGTCGATGAGTCAAAAGGTAGATAAAATCTAGGAAAGAGTCAAGTATGTGGATGAGACCCTAGATTTCTAATCCTATTCGCAGGCTTGCTTGGTACGGTAAAGTAACCAAACAATTTATCTTGACCTGCATGGGCCACCACAAAAACATGTAACGCCCCAGTTCCAAAATACGTAGGACTAGGAACGTAGACATGCCAGCTGTATTCATACGAAGTATACTCCAATATATGGAAGCCTCGTATAAATACATAAGCTGTAAAATGCAGTAAAACCATAACTAATCTCATCCACACAAAATAATTGAATAGAAGATGTCATATAATGAGAATAAATTGTCTTGATACAATATGTTGGATGGAGATAAATCCACTACCAACAAGTAAAGAAAAAAATACATAAGAAAAGATATAAATTTGGCGAGCGAAGTGAAGACGATCCAAAATGCAATCATCCTCGAAGAAATAGAGCGGATCACGGCTAGAGCTAGAACACCTGCGAAAGACAATAACACACACCTGGAGAGATAACCAGGTCCTCAGAGAGACGTAACAAGACACATAATATCATGCCATATGAACTGAATAAATATTGCTCAAATAAATAAGTCAATCGAATTATAACATGGTCCAATACGCACCTACTGAACGAGCGTACCATCCCCCCAACCAAACAAGGACAGGAGATGGTAAACTAATTCACGGCGACGTATCTTTCTATGCTATGAATCCAATATGGTATCCGGACCCCAGCAAGGTTCAATACCTTCTCATTTAAGTAGTAAGTCACACCTACAACCAAACAAGGATAAGATGTGACGAACTAATCCGCGACAAGTTATTGTTCCAAGCCACGGTCAGATACAAATACCCAAACCAAAAGTACTTGTATCTAACGGATAAAGGTAGCCTACCGTTCTAAGTGAAATATAGTTAAGAACAATCCTTCCTACGCATGGACCCTGGCTAAATAGGATCGGCGTAGTCCCCCTTGGGCACCAGAGGCCCCATCAGTAAGAGCATGACGTTCCGCAGAATCGTCAGTGGCCGTCAGTAATTATGGGTCATCAATCCCGTATCTCCAGCGAAGAGTCCGGGTCACAAGGGAAAGTGCATCGAAGCCCATACGCTAAGGAATTGTCCTCCCCGCCCAATGCCTACTGTGTTGTATCCACAACACAAAACCACTATAACCGCTAAGTCAAACTAGCATGCAACCTCTATTAGCGGTTATTCCTATCGCACGGCTTGTACGTACTGGTGGCCAGCCAATCACGTACTTCCGTGTCCTACATGCGACACACAACTTCGTGTTACAACGTGTCAAGGCCTAATGAATGCAACACACAAGGTGGTCCCTTAAATCTAGGTAAATGTGTAAAAAAAATAATACATAGCAGGAATAATAATGAACAGTAAGTTCTAACAGTTATGCCATGTATCACAGTTTATTTTGCATAAAGAAAATAAATAATGCATGAAATATGAGCTAAAATAAGTAAACAGCAAATGGCAAGGTGTCTTGCCTGGTAGGACTCCTGGTGTGCTGCAATGAACAATGTGGCACGAACTGCGACTTCGGTACAACAACTATACAAGGAGACCTCGGGTGGTGGCACGGACAGTTCCATTGGGTCCAGAAGGGTCAATTTAGTTAGGGTGGACATAAGGTAGTACGGAATTGGGGAAGGAAATAGGGAAGAGGGGTCTAGTCAGGTCATGAGGATAAGCGAAGGAATTTGAATATCTGATGTATATCCGATTTCAGAAAAACCATTTAAACGCAAAATTCTAACTTTTGAAATTATATTTTGTAGGTCAAAGGCTATAGATAAGATACTAAAAATAATAAATATATTTTCCAAAAATTGTTTTTAGGTAGAAAGCTATAATTTTGTCAAAATAAGTATTTTGAAAAGGTGCTAGCTTATTGTATAAATACATATATAATCCTACTGAATGAAAGATACGTATAATGTATAATCATAATAAAATAATAACGAAAATATTTACATATATTTTGTGAATACTAATATATATGCTGCAACCTAAAAATATATGAATGATAAAAACTTTTAGTAATTTTAAATAGTAAAAATTTTGCACAGATATTTAAGTATCCTGTTTCCAAAACATATAAAATAATAATATTTAATTTTCAAACATAATAGTTTTTAACAATACTAATCATAGTAATGAGTACATATATAAAAATAAAATAAACATCAACTAATAAAATCCTAAACTAATGTTTTGTACTGATAATAATAATAATAATAATAATAATAATAATAATAATAAAAATAAAAATGAACTGTTGCTTTCCTCTTATGAGATTCATTAGAAAACGTAATGAAAAAGGAAAAAAAAAAGCAGAAGAGAGAGAGAGAATAGAGAGAGTGAGCGAGAGAGAGAGGCTGGAGAGTCGGCGGGGCTCCGGCGAATTGGGGTCGTGCGCGCGCAGAGTGAGGGCGAGCTCGAGTAAGAAGGAGAGGCGGTGGAAGCAGAAGTCAGCCGGGGTCGGCGGATCGGAGCGGGGAACTCGGGGTCGGACGGCGGCGAGGAGTGGCGCCGGCGGGGGGAGCTCGGGAAGGGGAGGAGCTGTCGTCGACGCGAGATGGTCGACGTCGGGGTTGAGGAAGGTTGCGGGGAGAGGAAATCGGAGGGCGGCGGTTGGTCTTTGGGAGGCTGGCCACGGCGAACGGAGGCGGAGGAAGGAGGAAGGAGAGGCGGCTAGGGCACGCCGCGGCCGGAGAAGGAGGGCTAGGCGGAGGGTTTTTCGGCGACTGGGCGGATGGGCGCAGCGGAGTTTGGGGTTCCGGGCTCGGCGCACGGAGATTGGGGAGCACGACGGACACGCGGGCAGCGGGCGGATCCGACGGGAGGCGGTACGGTGGCGCGAAGTCGGAAGGGCTGAGGGTCGACGCTTGGTGGCGGTCACGCGGACGGTGGCGGGGAGATTCGAGGCGGTGGCAGGAGCTCGGGCTCGCCGGCGTCGGCTCGAGCGAGGTTAGTCTCGGCTTAGGGTTTTATTTCTCCGATTTAGGTTTTTCTTTTCTTTGTGTGGTGGTTGAGATGGGTGGTGACGGCTGGCTGGGTTGTCGGGGTCGGATGAGGAGCGCTGCTCCGGTGAATGGTGGGGAGAGGTGTTGGCGATGTGGACAGCGACGTGGTGGTGACGGGTGTTACAGGGGGTTGGATGCCGAGGTGGTGATGGCCGATGGTAGCGCTGCGGTGGTGCCGCGGGGAGAAACGAGGAGGTCGGGATGACGGGTCAGAACAGGGACACTCGACGGCTGCGGGTTTTAGTTTGGGAACATTAGGGTTAGGGTTAGGGATTACTGATTGTATCGTGTCCTGGTGTTAGGACACGAAGGGAATGTTGTGGGGATTTGGGAACTAGGGTTGGGGTAGGCATGTCCTGCGAGACACGTGATCGGGTGGACGTGTCCGGGATTGTCGGGCACAAGAGAGAAAATGTATTTGTAGTAGAATAATAGAAAGGAAGAGAAGTACACAGACACGATGCACGTAGATTTGTGGAGAAAATTGTTGTGGATGAAAAATATGAATTGGAGGAGTACCTGCCTATTTATAGGACGTGGGAATTCCCAATTAGATATGATTAGGAAAAGATTAAACCCAATTTGATTTAAATCAATAATCAAATCCAAATTTCAAATTAAATATCCAATTTAAATCAAATTAAATTTCTAGTATAAATCAATGAGATAAATCAAAATTTAAATATTTAACGATTTAAATGAATCCAAAATTTCAAATCAAGGTTTAAATCGCCATAATAATTTCGAAATATATCTTTCAAAAATACTTATAATAATAATTTCAAAAATTACATTATTATTTAGAAATAACTTAAATAAATATTTATGAAATATATATATGTAAGCACAAATAATGCATACTTTTCCTAGTACACAATAAAATGTTATTTATGATTAATAACTCTTAAAAACAAAAGGCTTTTTATAGCAAGAATAATAATTATATGTAATATTTTGAAAGTGTACAATAAAATAAAAATGTTTTTCTAAAATATGTACGCTCGTACATATTCGCACTCGACGAGAAAGAAAATAAAATTTTGTGCGCGACGTAAAATACGACTACGCGACGTACAATACAAATTTAAAATCAGTACCAAATTTAATAAAAAATATAGTAGAAATTTAGAGGTTTCACAGAGATTAATGGTCAGCGTCTGGGAAGACAAAGGACGAGAAGTGCGTCCCTTATCCAGAATCACCAGGATATAATCTGGACTCTCTATCCGGTCTTCTTCGGTGTGCATGCCCAATACGACTTCCATGAACACTTCTTTATACATTCTGGAGTCTGTATAATAAGCCTCGATACCTCGGAAGGGATTAAGATCAGCAACTTCCTTCCAGACTTCTCCGTTGTTATCAATATATTTGAAGCATTGATGGAGAGTGGATGGCATGATGTTGTAGGAACCCTAGAGGGGGGTAAAGGGTCAAGCTAACTAATCAAGCACTTAACACAAGCTAATGGGCAATTTAAAAATATTAGTGTAAGAGAAGAAGCAAAACAATACCAACACCCGATGTATCCTGGTAACCTCCCAAGGGGCACTCCAGTCCCGGAAGTCTTTTCGGATTTAGTCTACTATTATCACAAATAGTACAACGTAATCTTTCATATGAAGGCTCACCAACTTCTTACACGAGAGCTTTAGTCCGAAGGTCTCTCCGACTTCAACCAAGAGTTTGGATACGAAGACTCTCCAACTTCAACCGAGTTTGGATCCGAAGACTCTCCAACTTTAATCGAGATTTTGGATCCGAAGACTCTCCAACTTCAACCATTTACAATAGGTTTTGATCTCCTTAAATAATAAGATGATGATCTTACTTTTCAACTCAATAACTCTAACACAATTTGTGTATGGCAAATGAAAGCTTTATAAAGTTGTTTGTGGATAGGCTTTGGTGGTTTAGAAATTTTTAGGCTCAAAGCATCAACCTTGAATGAAGGAGTTCAAGGCTATTTATAACCAAAGCATTGAAAAGAGCTCAAAGGAAACTTTTCAGTCAGCGATCGGTATACCGTCGGTACGAATCGGTATACCGTCGGAATACTGGTCTGGAATTACAACGGCTAGAAATATAGCTGTTGGGATCATTAAATGTTCAAAATTCGACTGTTGGATTTTTTATGTTACTGAATCGGTATACCGCCGCTATAGATCGGTATTCCGTCGATTTTTCGATTTTGTATAAAGAAACTTTCTGTGAACAAAAATCGGTATAACGTCGGTATGCCAATTTTCATCCGAAAATAATCTTGGGCTAATTTCTACCCTACCTTTCGATTTTGCCATCTATTTTTTGTGTTTATAATTATTCCTAAGATTCATTACAGACTCTAGAAATACTATAGCAGGTGCAGGCTTCTTCAGAGTCATGAAATGATGATGGCATGGCATCGCATGGCTTATTTCCTTGATTGATGTTGGCTTCTTCCTTGACGACAGCTGTCCAAAGATATCGTCGGGCGGTTTTGGGAATTTAGAAACGACGGGCGGTTCAGAGTAATCTTTGTGGAATACCATCGTCTTTGGCCCACCATATTTTTTATTGCATATGTCTATATTTGATCTTGCTAATTGCTTTTCTGCAAATACATGTTAGACGAACAAAGCAATATACATGTAGCAAGTATGATAAGATAAAGCATATTAGGAGTATGCAAAGTTTAAGTATCAATGCTATAGAGATAGCATAAATATTAGTGATATCATAATGTTAAACTTAATCGAATAACCACAATTGAAAACATAGTTAGATCATTGGGCTAACAATCTCGCCCTTTTTTATTATGGCAAATCGGTTAAGTTTAGTATGATCATAATAGATGCATTTATCACTAATGTATAAGTAGATATATGGATATACCACTAGTAGCATGTTACTTAAAAAAAACTTCTACCCCTTATTACAAACATTGAAGTACTTAAACTTACTTCTCCCCCTTTGACGTGATAAAAAATAGGCTCCCCCGTACTAAGACATAAAAATGAAATCAATCTCATGCATAGAAATCAGAGCATGGAGAAGTCATAGACAATCATGATCAAGATATACTAATGAAAAACAATGGGAGAATGGTGTAATGACAAGTTTATAAAGCTACTACCAATGTAGAACATCAAATTTTAAGAAAAGCATGTCAAAACATAATATAGTTGGTAAAACAAATAAAATTGAAAACAGTCAATAAATAGTTTACCAACTTGAAATCCAAGAAAGAAACTCCAAAACATAATATTATATGAATTAAAACTCTAGTTTTGGAAGGGAGCAATATACCAATTGAAATAAAAGATTTCAATCAAAAGCCCATGAGGATTAGATAATTGCAAAGTAATTGATATTAAAAAAATACCAATTGAGATAGTTGTAAGATATAAACTTAATACCAATTGAAATATAAACTTGAAACATTGATCAAAAAGCCATTGAAAGTCAAAATTGTCCACAAATAAATAGTGAAACAAATAATGAATGATCATTGAAATAGAGCAATTGATATAAAATAATCTCTTCATTTACAAAATCTATTTGCTTACCCAAGTTAATGCATTTGAACCCAATTACCGATTGCCGTATGACGTTACGTACCTCATATAGAGTAGCTGGCCTAGTCCGTCTCCGTATTTCGGTACTGGGGCGTGACAAGGTTTTAGTGGTGGCCCATGCAGGTCTGTTTTTTAGACTTGTGGGGTATTGCGAATTATTAGGAGTCTCAATCAAAACTTGTTCCCCTTGAAATTCTGTTTCGAATTCTCTGTCCTTGTCTTGATCTCTAACCTGACTTGTATCCTTGAAATCTTCCTCGTTCGGACTTGATAATCTTATATCTTTCTCTATAGGGGTGCTTCATTCTCAGTAGCGGATGAGGCCCATGAGGAAGAGCAGCGAGAGCATGGCTCGACTGGGCACCAACAGGGGAGAGAACCTTCCCCAGGGCAGGCACGAGCAGAAATGGAACCAGAGGCAGTACAGCCACAGGTTATTGAAACTCCTGTAGCACCAGCAGCGACGGCAGCACCAGATGCCGTAGCACTCCTGGAGATCATCCGGAGGATTCTTGTCACTCACCAACAGCAACAGACTGAGCAGCAGGAGCATAACGTGTTGCTGAACCAAGGGATTCAGTTAGCTCTTGAGAGGAGTGCCGGGGTTGACTCGGGAGCATCAGGAAGGTTCCGTCGCTTGAACCCGAGGTATTTTGACGGCACGGAGGATGCCATCACTGCGGATGCATGGATTCAAGACATCGAAGCCATTCTTGTGGCAGCCAAGGTTCCAGATGATGAGAAGGTTGATCAGGTCAAATTAGTACTTCAGGATCTTGCCCGCGACTGGTGGGCATCAGAAGAAGTTGGTATAAGACGCCCAGTTCGTTGGACCACCTTCAGTGAAAGATTCAAGGCCAAGTATTTTGGCGTAGTAGCTCGATATGAGCTCCAGCAGAAGTTTATTAGTCTCAAGCAAGCAGGCAAGACCGTAGATGGGTATGCAGCAGAGTTCTGAAGATTGTGCCGTTTTGCACCGGCAATGGTGGCAACGGAGCCAGAGAAAGCTATGAGGTTCCAGCAAGGACTTCATTTGGAACTACTGCAGCTTGTGGAGGGACACGACTACCAGACATTTGATGCTGTTTTGACGGCCGCTCGGAGGTACGAGCTTACCCAGCAGAGGTTGGCATCGAGGACAGGAGGTCAGAAGAGATCTCATTCCTAGGTTGGAGGAGGAGCCATGCAGCGAACATCGGCACCAGCACCTGGTGTACGTATTCATGATGCAGGAGCGCCGCAGAGGACGGCCGTGTCAACTAATACAGCGCCAGTTCGGTATCAGCAGCCGAGGAACCAACACCAGCGTCAGGGAGTACCCCAGGGCTGTACATTATGTTGAAAGGCAGGGCACACGAGGAAGGTGTCGGTCAGCGAATGGCTTATGCTTGAGGTGTGGTAGTTTAGACCACCGTATCTCCACTTGTCCTGTGATGTAGAGGCTAGGAGGGCCAGCTCAGCAGTTTCCAGCATTGCCAGCTCCGGTGGCAATCCCGAGTGGAGGGCCAGTATTAGCAGTAAGGCCCCAAGCCCAGCGTCTACCAACGCAAGCTCAGATGTTTCGCCAAGCACAGGAAGCCGAAGGCCCTCAGAGGCAGCAACAGCATGGTCGAGGAAGGCCGCAACAAGGAGCTCAGCGGGGCGAGGGCCAGGCTCTCACATTATCCTTGGGAGAGGCTCTAGCGTCTAGTGACGTGGTGGCAGGTAAAATTCTCGTCACCTCAATTTCTACTGTAGCATTATTTGATTCAGGCGCTACTCATTTATTCATCTCTGCACAATATGCTACACGGATTGGATTAGAGTTTGAGGCATTGCCGGAGAGGATGGATATACTCCCCGGCAATGGGCTCGTAGAAGTTAGCAGAGTGCGCTTTTCATGTCAGGTAGAGGTGTGTGGGCATTTATTGCCCGTATCATTGATTGAATTCCCTATGGGGAATTTTGATGTTGTTCTTGGCATGGACTGGTTGAGAGACAGTCATACGACAATTGATTGTAGAGGAGGTAGGGTCATATTCAGCGTTCCTGGGATGGAACAGTTCATCTTTACTCGAACCTTGAAGAATCAGGCCGGAGGTGTCATCGCAGCAGCAGTGTCAGAGCCAGGACAGATTCCGAGAGTGTTCGAAGATTTTCTTGACGTCTTTCCTGATGAGCTCCCAGGGATACCCCCAGTCAGAGAGGTAGAATTTAGCATTGAGTTAAACCCTGGAACGAGGCCTATTGCAGACAGAGTTTACAGAATGTCGCCGTCAGAACAGGATAAGTTGTATCAACATGACGAAGAGTTGAAGTCTAAGGGATTCATCCGAGACAGTAAATCGCCCTGGGCCGCGCCAATGATTCTAGTTCCCAAGAAGGATGGGTCTACGAGGATGTGCATCGACTACCGCAAGCTGAATGCAGTAACAGTGAAGAATAAGTACCCACTACCAATGATTGATGACCTGTTTGACCAGTTGAGCAAGGCCAGCGTCTTTTCCAAGATCGATCTTCGGTCGGGATACTATCAGGTAAGAGTCCGGGAGCAAGACATACCGAAGACAGCATTCAGATCTAGATATGGGCATTATGAGTTTTTAGTAATGCCCTTTGGACTAACCAACGCCCCCGCAGTATTCATGGATTTAATGAACCGCATCTTTCTGCCGTATTTGGATAAATTTGTGGTGGTGTTCATAGATGACATTCTTATCTATTCCAGCAGTGAAGAGGAGCATGAGAAACATCTTAGGACTGTCTTGCAGACATTGAGGGAGCATCAACTTTATGCGAAGCTTGACAAGTGTGAATTCTGGTTAGACCATATTTCGTTCCTGGGACATGTAATTTCTGGAGCAGGAGTGTCAGTGGATCCGAAGAAGATTGAGGCCATAGAGCATTGGCCGGTCCCGAGAACAGTTGCAGAAGTGCAAAGTTTCTTAGGATTAGCTGGTTACTACAGAAGGTTCATGGCGGACTTTGCCAGGATTTCTGCGCCCTTAACGCGTTTGATGCACAAGGACGTAGAGTTTGTTTGGTCAGCTAGCTGTCAGACATCATTTGAAGAATTAAAGAAGAGATTGATCTCAGCCTCGATCTTGACGCTTCCAGTAGGAGCGAGAGGCTTTACAGTATATTATGACGCATCAGGGAAGGGTCTTGGATGTGTATTGATGCAGCACGGAAAGGTGATAGCATATGCGTCTCGGCAGCTTCGAGACCATGAGAAGAATTACCCGACACACGATTTGGAGTTAGCAGCTGTGGTGTTTTCACTCAAGTTGTGGAGGCATTATTTATACGGGGATCAAGTAGAGATCTATACTGATCATAAGAGTTTGAAATACGTATTCACGCAGCAAGATTTGAACATGAGGCAAAGAAGATGGTTAGAACTGCTGAAGGATTTTGATTTGGATCTTCAGTATCATCCAGGCAAGGCGAATATAGTTGCAGATGCACTGAGTAGGAGAGGCAGTGCCTTTATCTTGACCTCGCAGAAGCATATTTTAGAAGACCTTCAGAGTATGGGAATCGAAGTAGTTTTGCCAAGGGATATAGGAAGAATGACCAGTATGCAGATTGAGTCAACCTTAGTAGAGAGGATAAGGGCAGCACAAGTAGAAGATCCACAGATTCAGAAGTTGCGGTCGGAGTGTGAATCGGGCCGTAGGAAGGAGTTAGTGATTCATGAAGATGGTACGCTCAGGTTTGGAAACAGACTCTATGTACCGAGTGGAGACCTTCGACAAGAAGTTATGTCCGAAGCTCATAGTTCTATTTACTCCATTCATCCTGGAGGAACGAAGATGTATCGAGATATCAGGCAGTTCTTTTGGTGGAATGGCATAAAAAGAGAGAGAGCGAGATTTGTATCCAAGTGTCTGGTATGTCAGCAGGTAAAAGTCGAGCAGCAGAGACCAGCAGAGTTGCTACAGCCGCTTCCTATCCCAGAATGGAAATGGGAGCACATCACGATGGATTTTGTGACCGGTTTACCTAGATCCTCGACAGGTAAGAATGCAGTCTGGGTAATAGTAGATCGACTCACGAAGGTTGCTCATTTCCTTCCCTTTCGAGTTGGACAGACTACTGAGCAGTTAGCAGAAATATACATGAAGCGGATAGTAAGGCAGCACGGTGTTCCAGTTAGTATAGTATCAGATCGGGATACGCGGTTTACTTTCCATTTTTGGCGGAGCTTACACCAAAGTTTGGGAACCAAGTTAAGATTTAGTACTGCTTATCATCCACAAACTGACGAGCAATCAGAAAGAACCATTCAGACGTTAGAAGATATGCTACGGGCGTGTACCTTAGATTTTGGCAGATCTTGGGAGGATCACCTTCATCTCGTGGAGTTCTCCTATAACAATAGCTATCAGGCTAGCATTCAGATGGCCCCATTCGAAGTATTGTACGAAAGGAAGTGTAGGTCTCCTTTGGCATGGGACGACGTCAAAAAACGAAAGTTGTTGGGGCCAGAGATGATCACGCAGACTGTGGAGATAGTTCAGTTGGTCAGAGAGCGCCTTCGAGTTGCACAGGACCGATATCGTCATTGGGCAGATCAGCATCGTAGGCCTCTAGAGTTTAGAGTTGGCGACCAAGAGTTTCTACGGATCTCGCCTACTCGGGGTATCATCAGATTTGGGACCCGAGGAAAGCTTAGTCCTAGATACGTTGGCCCTTTTATGATTCTCGCTCGGGTAGACGATGTGGCTTATCGACTTGCCCTTCCGTCTTCGTTAACTGGCATACATGATGTGTTTCATGTGTCCCAATTACGTGGGTATGTCCCGGATCTGAGTCATGTCCTCGATCATTCTGAGTTAGTCGTTGGTACCGACTTAACTTACGAGGAACAACCCATATCCATTTTGGACCGGCGAGAGAAGGTACTCAAGAATCGGACGATAAGCCTTGTCCGTGTTTCTTGGAACCATCACTCTTCGGGAGAGTCAACTTGGGAGCGCGAGGACGAGATCAGATCTCGGTATCCGTATTTGTTTGACTAATGAGGTATATTTTTACGCCTTATTGACATGATTCCTTGCTTATCTACACCTACTTATTTTGCACTTTGTGATGTATGATAATAACTGCTATGATAGTTAACTTGTATATGATTGTGCCTTGCTTGCCCTGATTTCACTATCCTGTCTTGGCTGGAATTTCGAGGACAAAATTTTTCTAAGAAGGGTAGAGATGTCACTCCCCGATCCTGGAATACGTATTTTAATACGTAAACCGATAATTTGTATTTACCATGTATTTATACGATATTTATTATGCAGTATTTCTTCATGTATTTCTCAAAATATTCGACAAAATATTATTTCATAATTTATTTTCTGCATTTGGGCCTACTGTCTTGGCTCATTTGGGTAACCTATTCTTTGTTCACCAATGGTTCATCATGAACCATTTGGTTCATCATGAACCCATGGGTTCAAGATTCTATATAATAACTCATCTCATTCTCTCTCCTCTCATTTATTTCCTCTCATTTATTTTCCTCCACCAACCAAGGCAAGTGTCAACTTGCTCAAGAGATGGATCCATAAATTTTTGTCAATGTTTCTTACATAATTACTTATCAAAATATGTTCTTCTCCTCAACCTATACTAGTTTAGAACTTTGAAATTTTTATTTTGAAGCTTTGATTTTTGTAGATCTAAGTATTAATCATTTTCGGATTTTCTTGGTTTTGATCTATTTTCGTTGGGGTTTTGTGGGTTTTGATGCTTCCATGTGGAAGAGAATTCAATTTTACTCAAGTTGGAACTTTGAAAACCTAGATTTGGTTTTGATTTGGTCAAGTTATGAGAATTGGAAGTTTTTGGTGTTCTTGAGGATGCTCTCGGCCTGGAGGAGAAGACCCTTCAGCCTGCGCTCTTTAGCGCAAGGTTGAACTGCACAGCACGTCTCTTGACGAATTACGCAACCCCTCGGCCAGCGCATTGCGCTGAGCTGGACTGCACTGGCGCTCCTTAGCACCAGCGCCATCCGACACAGCGCAAGTCAATCCGTGCGCGCTTGACTTCAGCGCAATCCATTCCCTGCGCAACCTGACCCTGCGCAACCTGACCCTGCACGATCTGATCCTGCGCAGTCTAACCCTGAGCAGTCTAACCCTGCGCAGTCTGACCCTGCGCAACCTGACCCTGCGCGATCTGATCCTGCGCAGTCTAACCCTGCGCAGTCTGACCCTGCGCAACCTGACCCTGCGCGACCTGACCCTGCGCGATCTGACCCTGCACACTCTGACCCAGACTCCCCTATATTTTATATTATTTTTATTATATATATTGCTTATATATATATGTAAATGTTTGTGTATGCTATATATCCTTACGCCTTTTGTCCTGAGCATGATATGAGCACTAATGTGACCCCGGTGAACAAAGTGTTCCTACCTGATACATGTACCTGAATGTCCCAGTTCTTGTTCATGCTCGACAAATGACTCGTAACTCCACGTGGCGTATTTGCAATGATGCATTACACTAAGGAGGATAGAATATGTTGACATACTGATTGACGTGGATCCTTTTTGGGGTACTCGTACTTGAGTACGACTTTTAGGAGGATAATCATGCAGGCCACAACAGGTGAGTCCAAGATTTCACCTAGGGTTAAATTAGGCAACTAAATATACTAGATGCATGGGGAGGGCAAAATCCCGAGATCGTGTTACACCAGCCGCCTTGAGATATTGTCTCAACGCGCCGGCTGGTCTCTACGGATACTGTGTCATCTGCAACGAGTGGATGACTGTATCCGATTAATTCCTGCTATATATTATATGTTTTGGCAAGGTGGCCTTACGAGGGACCTGTGCTCAATCATACCTGTCTACGCGAACCCCTGGGCTGGCTAGCCTTGCTGGAAAGATACGATCTGAGGATTTTTTAAATGACATGATGCGAGGATAACCTCGTCCCACTAGAAATTTGTAGACTTGATTGGCCGTAAAAATGACTTGCTTGTGTCCTATTACCTTTCGTGAATAACCGAGGGAAGCAGACTGTCATGGCACGTGATCCAACCCATGTTCTTGTTTGATTGTTGGGTTGGTTATCGTACTACGACAGGCTGTGGACCGAAGTTATGAATGGAAGACTTATTCTGGTTGTGAAGTGCTACTTCTGTGAATGACTGAGGAACATGGTCTATCATGGTACATGATCCAACCCATGTTCTTGTTTGATTATTGGGATGGTTATTGTGCTGCGATAGGCTATCGACCGAAGTCACGATCAGGAGATTTTATTGTTTATAACTTTTAACTTATGTGAAAGTTATAGAGTACGATACGTTCCGACTCCATACGGCACCTTTTGTCCTTGTTTGGTTGTAAGGGTGCCACATGGGTTCGAGGATGTTGCGCTACCCTATAATAATAGCATAAGTATTACTATTATCAATCATTCTATTAACTGGGTTTTTTAATCTTAACTCTTGTGCCCCTTTGGCGGTACTTGCTATTCGGGGATGACCCCGCTGGTTTTGTTTGGCCAGATCTCGTAGCAGAGCCGGAGGACACGATCTTCCTTCCTGACATCCATGGTGCATACTAGGAGCATGGCGGTTCGGGGACTCGAGTGGGTTTCTTCTCCACCACTCCTGCCTTCACTTTGTGCGGCGTTTAGCCACCGACACCTGTTAGCCGGATTACTTGATATTTTGTGTCAGTACAGAATTGTAAAAAAATAGACTGCAGCTGTGTATAATTTTATACTCCTGACTCTCTGAGATAGCTAAATTATAAAGCTAGTCTCTCATGATCATTTTGATGAAGCGTCGGGGACACCTTACTGCTTTATCTTTAATGTTCATTTAATTGCTGATGTGACTTGATTGATTGAGACATAGAACTCTGTGGGACCATAGGAGACTTGATTGTAGTATGTACCCCCTAGTCTCTCGACAGCCACGATCGCCATATGACGTTACGTACCTCATATGGAGTAGCTGGCCTAGTCCGTCTCCGTATTTCGGTACTGGGGCGTGACAAATCGGTATACCGTCGGTATGCCAATTTTCATCCGAAAATGATCTTGAGCTAATTTCTACCCTAACTTTCGATTTTGCCATCCATTTCTTGTGTTTATAATTATTCCTAAGATTCATTACAGACTCCAGAAATATTGTAGTAGGTGCAGGCTTCTTCAGAGTCTTGAAATGATGATGGCATGGCATGGCATGGCATGGCTTCTTTCCTTGATAGATGTTGGCTTATTCCTTGATGACAGCTGCACAAAGATGTCGTCGGGCGGTTTTAGGAATTTAGAAACAACAGGCAGTTCAGAGTAATCTTTGTGGAATACTATCGTCTTTGGCCCACCATATTTTTTCACTGCATATGTCTATATTTGATCTTGCTAATTACTTTTATGCAAATACATGTTAGACGAACAAAGTAATATACATATAGCAAGTATGATAAGATAAAGCAAATTAGGACTATTTAAATTTTAAGTATCAATATTATAGAGATAGCATAAATATTAGTGATATTATAATGTTAAACTTAATCGAATAACCATAATCAAAAACATAGTTAGATCATTGGGCTAACAGATGTTATGTTCATGCAACCACAGTCTTTCTAACAATACATTATAGGAGACGTGATTGTCAACCACATAGAAGGTTACCTTCGTACGGAGATTGCCAATTTGGACTTTTAGGCGAATCTTTTCCAACGGTTCGCTTCTTTCGAAATTGAATCCCAGAATAGTCGTGATTGTGGCAGAGAGATTATAAATTGGCATCTCTAGCGCATCCAATAGAGTCTTCAGCATAATGCTGAGTGCAGACCCTGGGTTGACTAGGATGCAATCAACCTTCATTGTATCGACATACCCAGTATATTATAGAGGTCGGTCATGTCGATTGTCCTCTAGAAGTATATCATCTTACGTAAAAGTGATATTAGGAATCAGTTCCATCACACAATGACAGTGAGAGCATGCCACTGGTTCCTTATCCAGTTTCTTCAGGTGGGCCAGAGCTTACATCAAGGCTTCACTTAATGTTTTTCGAGTTTCCCTCAAGAGATGCAAGAGTTCGAAAATCCATAATCTTGCCGGAGTATTGGCCAGTTGAGCCAATATATCAAAATTATACGGCTTTTTGAGTCCATGAGGTAGAGTTTTCTTCAATATTTTGTTAAAGTAAGCTGGCTGTTTGCCCTTGTCAGCTGTTGTCGGTTTTGGAGGAATAGGTTCCTCTTGGGGCGATGATGCCAAAAAAATATTGACAGCAGCAGGAGAAGATACCAGAGGGGCATCGGAGACTGGAGGAGAAGTGATCGCATTCTCTTGTCCCTCGGGATAGTCTCTGAGATAGAGCTTCCCAGATCTGGTACCAGTCATGGCTTCTTCTTTCGGAACTGGTACAAAACAAACCAAGTTACAGCTCTTCATCTGAGTCTGGTTTCTGGAAGACTTCTTTTGGAGAGATGAATGATATGTCCAGAATCCTAGGCCAACACGGGATTGATTATTTTAAAGATGCAAAAAAAAAAGATATAGGATACCCTTTTCTGTTATTCAAGCCAAGGGCTTTCTGTAGATTGTATCCCATCTTTGTCATGTGGGACTACTGACTGTACCGATGAAATTCTGGATGGTAATTAATTTTTGGCTTTGGTACCTCCTTCTTAGAAGAAGAAGGAGACGTAACTACTGAAACGAATGTAGCATCCAAAGGTGGAAAATGATTACCCAGTGATGTCATGTGGCATGACTTGTACTTGGCTGCATTTCTTAACCTGGTAGAGGAAGTAGATATCTTTGATTCAAATTCAACAACCAAGTCGGTGTGAATTCACATGATCTTTCTTTTATCAGTTGACAAAGGTACAAGACCATCGCTTCGTGCTGGCGAAAGGTTGACGATCTCCAAGATAGCTTTTGGAATAGGGACGACTCTATCCTATACTAGTTGAGAAATAAAGTCGCCAAATTATAGAGAGACGATATTGGCAGTCACCGTCTTCTCATCTTGCTGAAGAGTGATTGCCTTTGCATTGATCAGTTCCAGGATCTTCCCTTTGAGTACGTAACACGCCAGTGTTGGATGCCCCTAGAACCTATGATACATACAATTTTTGGGAATGTCAGTTTTACCTAGCCGTTTAGCTTCAGGCAATTGAAGTTTGTTGCGTTTGATTAAACAATCAAATATGCTCATATTATCGTCTTCGTGAAAAGAGTATTCCTCCTTAGGACGTGGTGCTCTCTGTGGAGGTGTCGTCGAGGTAGGTGTTGACTGACCCATATTGGTGGCTAAAGCTTCTTTGCCTTTGCGGTTGTTCTGACGACCACCACTGTTGGTTGCAGAGTTTTTATCTTTGTCTAAATTAGGCATTAGGATGCCTAGTTGTTTGAATTTATCAACACTATCTTCAGCTGCCCTGGCATTTACAATGAAGGAGGCCCAATCTTAAAATTGTGTGGGTCCGGTCCACATGCTGACTATAGGTAACAAGTTTGATTTGTATGTATCTATAGTCAGTACATCTGGATTATCCATAGGCATCTTAAGTGCTTCGTGACGGAAGTGCTCTATGAAATGTTCAGCAGTTTTATTGCGATGTTATTTGATCTTAATGCGGACCGACATGGTCATGTTGCTTGTTCCCTCATAGAATTATTCCAGAAATATTTTTTTAATCCTACAAAAGAGGTTATACAGCCATCTGGCAAGCGACGATACCAGTCATAGGCCGTACCTGCTAAGCACCCGACGAATACTCTAGTGAATAGAGCATCATTGGGTTGGAGCTGATCAGTCATAACCTTGAAATGGTTGAAATACTGACTCGGAGATGAGCTGCTGTCAAACAGCATGATGGTTGGTAGCTTGTACTTAGGTAGAAATGGAACTTCCTTTCATTCTATAGGATAAGGCTGTTTGATTTCTAATTTTGTAGACCATCCTTCTGCTTAAAGGCTACGAACTGATTACGTAGAAGCTTCACTGCCTCAAGAGGATCTCCTGATACCTGAGGAGCAGTAGATTGGTTTGATGTATTAGGAGGCAGAACCGTATGATAAGTACCATCCCCTGCACCAGACTGACTTGGAGTAGCCTTAGCTGGCATAGAAGTATTGAGAGGGGATTGTATCCCTATGCCAGTATTGACAGGTATAGATGATGTTATATGTTCTTGGGTTGGAATTGGATTCACAACCGGTGGGACAGTGTGTTGTGCTATGATTATAGCGTGCATACATTCAACCATTTCAGCCATGGTTTTCAGGTTGGCCTCTAAAGCAGCGATCGTTGTTCTTGATTGCCAGAGCTGGAAGCATTTTGTTCTTCATTAGTGACATAGCAATCACTTCTCTGGCTATCAAAGAGGAACTAGTAGGAAAAGATAGTCCGATCAGAGCTCTCACTATCGGCATCAAAGTCATATAGGGAACTACCCCTAAGATGAGGAGTGGGAAGATTCCATTGACTGAGGAATTCTTGATTAGAATCAGGAATTCTTTTGATCGATTGATTCTTGGTCAGAGTCAAGAAGGTTCCATTGACCGAGGACATCTCCAAGATGAAGAGTGGGATGATTCCTTTGACCGAGGCAGATCTCGGCCGCTTGATCTTGTATTTTGGTAGACCCCTTCGCTGGAGTCATGGATTCAATCAAGGTATTGCTGACTAGGATTGCGGGACATGTTACGTCTTGGACGTTTCCCACCCCCAGTACTTCGGGACGTCGTGTTGACTGAAGCATACAATAATTCATCTTCGTCCATCATAATGAGTTCAGGAGTGAGTGTAATTCAAATAGTCAAAGATAGACCGTTTAGCTGATTGATATCAACACTTGATAACTACTTTATGGTGATGATTATAATGATGTTCTGGATGTGGAGTTACATGTGGACAAGATGGTCCTGTGATCTTCTGCTTTAGTACAAGAAGTTCGCAGAGATCGATTATAGTAAAAATATAAGGAGAAGTCGGAGGTACATATTCCTTGATTATGTTAGGAACATGGTTCCTATTCTTGAGATGCCTTGTTCCCTGTGCGTACAAAGAAGTACTGAGTTCATTGGCATAGGTGAGAGGATTCTTGATTTGAGAAGCCTTCATTGTGCACTAATTTGGTAGGTGGTACAGATTGTTCTTGATGCATCATATGACTTGATGAAGTTGATGCTGTTCTGTACTGGTTCAGATAGGTGCTCATGTCAGAATCCTGTACCACTTGCTGGTCTATCTGGGACACCATCAATTATCCCTTCCTTGACCTTGATATACGCTAGGTAGGAAGATTCTGGCTCTGGCTTGATTTGCGCTGTCTAGCCTGATGAGGAGTAGGCATGATGCCCTGTTGCACATGCGCATACTGTTCCAGCACGTTTTGTATGGCGCAAATGGGCAATAGTAAGTGGGCTTCGAGTAGAATCTAATTTTCTAGCATCGATTTGATTATCTCTGACAAGAGTAGTAGAGTTCCTACTATGAAGTGTTCTTGCATTGTTTGGAACAGAGGCGCAACCTGATGCATTTTCCACTTAGTCCAGGACAGGAAAAGGATAAGGAATGGCCTTAGGACGCTTCCTTTTATTCTGCACAGGGGCAGTGATATGTAACTTCTCTACCAAGTTCTGAACTTGGAAGGAATACAGATTAGCCATAGGCCTTTTCCTATGTTTGGCACCGAAACTGTGATTGGCACATGTTGGGAGGGATAAGAGATAGCCATAGGGTGCTGTCCTTTAATTGGTACTAAGGTAGTGGTTGGCGAATCCTTCACCAAGTTCAAAACTGGTGAAGAACAGGGAATGGCCACAGAATACTTCCCCTTACTTTGCGCAGGAGCTATGATTGGCGCACTGGAGGACTTTGGAGTCCAGATGGCGCGAGTCTTCCTGTCTTTAGAGACAACAGCAGTAGATGAGAGCTTGGTACCCCCTGCGCTAATCATGGCTTCTTAGGCAGTTTGGTCGACTTTCATGACCAAAGTCTTCTGCGTCGTGCCGACCGACGCAACATCGCATTAAGTTGTCACTTTCTCATCAGAGGAGAAAGTTGTCCCAGCAGAGTCGCCATTTTGTTTGCAAAAATAAAAGTTTGATTACAAACTAAGAAAAAGAAAAGTACAAGAGTACAATTTGATTTCTAGGAAAGTACAACTATAGGAATCTGATCAGAAGACAATCACTTTATCCCTTGGACGATGCGATGTCGAAGAAGAAAGTCTTTGGAGAGTGCTGCAACAATTTGCCCAGAAGATTATGGTCACTAGTGATCCTTGTGAAGTGTTTTAGAACTCTATTTATAGAGTTTAGAAATAACTGTTGAGTAGTTATCCTGATTAACTCACACTGCAATTGGCACGCCATTCACCCAGCTGCGCGAACGGTTGGTTTAACTGTTGTGGACACGTAGCATTCTGTAAGAGGGATACGTTTGGTCATGGGCAGTGTCACGTACACATTCTTCGAGATTAGTGGTATGCGCGCCATGTTATCTAACTGCTTTTGGATGATTTGATTGAATGACGCCTAGTCACAAATGGGGCTTGGTGTAATTTGATGATTAGTGCCCTCTGCTTCATTTAAATCTATAAAGTAATGAATACCTCCCGCCAAATGATAAATAGCTCGAGTCAGTTGTCATTCATGATTACCAAATCTGACACAACGTTCTCGAGCGTCGTGGTGCTCTGGATTCGAAAAAAATTTCTCGACTGACGTGTTTGTCAGTCATTATGACTGGCGCCTGGGCTTCTCGAGGAAGCTTGTCACGTAGGATCACATGCCATTATTCTAAGCGATATTTGATTCTGAGCGCCATTTGCTTTCTGAGCGCCATTTGATTCTGAGCACCATTTGTCCGGCGCCATCTGCTTCTTTGTAGCAATTTTTTTGGCTTCTACTTTCATATCCTCTAATAAGCGCGAATGAAATGAAAAACTCGACAAATGTTTATGGGCATACCGTACGACTATTCGAACACCTACTGGCAATATGCCATTCTCTCTCGTCTACGGGAGTGAGGCGGTACTCCCATTGGAGATTCAGATTCCATCTCTACGGGTGGCTGTCACCAACAAGATGACAGAAAAAGATAATCAACGTTGTCGGCTACAAGAGTTGGAAGCATTGGATGAAAACGTATCAAGCTATATCAAGCTTAAATTTTTGGGGCCTTCAATAAAAAGGTCAAGGAAAGGACGTTTCAAGTTGGTGACCTGGTGATATCAGTTCGAAGGCCGATGGTCATTACTCACAAAACAGCTGACAAGTTTGAGCCTAAATGGGAAGGACCATTTGTCATAGAAACAGTTTATTCTAGTAGTGCCTACATGCTGGCCAAACCGAACCGCATTTTGCTAATTATGCCAATCACTGGTAAATTTTTAAAGAAATACTATGTCTGAAATCTATCAACATGAATTTCCACATCCCCAATAAGTGTCCATGAATTCGACAAAACTGAGTTCATTTCCCTTTGACATCATATGTTCCTGAAGCCTAGTTGCTCCAGTACATTCCTTCCACATCAGAAAACCTCCAAGTCCATATTTACCTCTGAGTTGTTTTCTACACCCCGACAAGGTTAAATCTTACCGTTAAAGTAAGATGCCATTTAAAATAAAAGTTTACCATGTTCATATTACCTCTGAGTAAACCTTCTCATATAACAAACCCTGGGTTGTTATATTTTTATCTATAGAACAGCCACATCAGTATTACCTCTGCGTTGTTCTTTTTCCAAAGAATCTCTTCTTACTATGTTCATATAACCTCTGAGTGAGTATATTATACAACAAATTTCGTATTTACCATGTTCATATTACCTCTGAGTAAATACCCCCACAAGTCATATCCCTTACGAAGTTGTGCTACTACAAAAAGTTTATAACAGTTGGACAAATAAAAAAGCAGAATCCAGACTTTTATTTCTTTTATTAAGGAAAAAAGGGCCTACTACATCAAAATGAAAAGCCTCTCTAAGAAGACAAAAGGAGAACGATAAAAGCTGTTGTCTTAGAGGGCCGACGGGTCAGGTCGTTGATCCGATTCCACAAGAAGGAAATCTTGGGTGCAAGGGATTCTTTGGCTCGGTGCTCCGCTGCTTGACGTTTGGCTGCCTCACCCCTAAGCTGGGACATGCCTTGGTACGTAATCTCCAACTGGCCTAACGAGCACCAATACTCTCCTTCTCCTGCGCTAAGGTCTCAGATCGCTAGCTTAGAGACTACTGCTGATCTTTCGACTTCTCCAGTTCACTCTCTGCAGTGGCCAGCTTCTCTTCCAGGTGCCAGATCTGTTCTTGGAGGTTGTCACACTGCTCTTCCAGGGTTGCTTGGCGACAAACCTGGACTTATTCGACAGTAATCTCTTCTCTGACTTCCATCTCAATCTCAGCGATCCTGTGGACAATAGCTTCTTGCTCCAGTTCATGTTGGAAGAGCTCTATAGCTATTTTCTCTAGCTCTGTATCTGCTATGGCCAAAAGATTTTGCTCAAGGCCTTGAAGCTGCAGAGCAGCAGCTTCCAACTCCGCCAAAGAGGCCTCTAGGGCATCAGCTTTCGCCTCATACCCAGGATATTCTCGGAGTAATCATTATCAGCCATGGTCACTGGGGTCATCGGAGGTGCCATAATGGAAGGCTCTGGAGAAGAGGGTGTAGGGGCAACAGCTGCCACTGGACTAGAAGTTGGTCCCAGGGCAGGAACAACTATACCCGAGGCAGAGGCCACCAGTAAAACGACAATATTAGCTCTAGATGCCGTTTGATCCAGCTCTTGCATCACCATTTCAGAAGTAGCCCCATGAGTGCCCCCCTACGGAACATATGTTGGGTCGGGACCTCCCAGAGGAGATGGCCCATCCATCTAAGATCTAACTTCCATTCCTCCAGCTGGCAAAGGTGCTCTAAGTGCTTCAACAGCTGACTCATCAGCCTAATCTCCGACGATTTTTTTTCTAACTTATCAACATCCTCTCTGGCCAACTCTTTAAAGGCCTCTCTGGCCAACTCTTCAACGGCCTCCTCGGCTGGCGTCTCAATGGCCGCATCGGCCAACACTTCAGCAGCCCCCTTAGCTGGTCCATTGGTCAGATCTTTGACATCTTCCAGGATGATTCATCAGTTACCTCATCCCCCTTACCACCCTGATCTTCAATGGTCTCATCTGCACTTCGTCGTATAGAGAGGAGGTATGGTAGAGGTGTCCTGGACAGCACCTGCTTCATCTCCAGTTGTTTCATCCATCTCATACATGGGTTCTCGGGCTGCACCTTCGGCCACCGTAAGACCAACCCTGGGTATCATGATGGACTCGGACATAGTCCACTCTACGGGTGGCTCCTCTTGATACGCTGCTATCAACTCCAAAAAATCTTAGTTTTTGTAGTCGAAAGCGGCATACGGAGAAGCCTCTTCCGACTCGACAGCCTCAACAGCATCAGTCGGTGGGATCTCCCTTGGGACAGTAGTCTTCTTTGACTCCATTGACACGGGCACCTCGACAGTCGAGAGCCCCTCAACAGGGGGAATTCCTTCTGCCCTCCCTGAATATAGGCCTTCAGTTAGTGCAGAGGTTGCAATCCTAACCTCCAAATGTACCCGAGGGGGCGCTCTAGCAGCAGGTTCCTCGGCAAGCTCCCCGAGAACTTTGTTCTCATGTTCGGTTGTACCCTTTCGCGAGCAACTCGACTTCTTCTTCGTCCGCTACATAAACAAAGTAAGCAATAAGCAGAAGTGTCAAAATTCGACAAGTTAAATAACACATATTGAATACCTGTGAAGGGGACCCATAGGATGTGTCCTTCCCCCGTTCCACGTATGGCTAAGACTGTTGCTTGTGAGCAATCTGCTTGAATTACTGGGAGGGCAGGAACTCACCTCCGTAGGAGCCTGGCACTTCAAAGGGCGATTCAAAGGCGTAGCATCTTCCCTCTCTTTCCAGAAGGCACTTGATCCTTCCGAGGTCGGGCCTCCTGATAATGCAAGCTCTCGGAGGCACGTGAGGACAGACTGAGGGGTCTCAAATTTTGTTTCCAACAAAAACACTCTGCTCCTGATTATAGCCTAAAGAAAAGTTGTTGGCCAAATAATAAAACTTCATGATGAAGTACAGGATATTGGTTACAGGCCGGACCACGGGGATCCTAAAGCTCGCCCCAGTGCACCCGGCATTATAGTAGTACCATGCACGTGTACCATCCAGCAGACTCCCTTCAAATCCTAGGCAAGGGCTCAGGTTGTCGATCATCGTTTGGCTATAGCCAAACTGTCGCAAGAACCGACTCGGCAGATAAGGCTCTAAGTATACCCAGTTTTGATTCCGGTACACCAAATGCAATGGTCGGATTGACTGCAAGCAACGAAAAAGCACCGTAAGTCAGATCGCTCCTATCTCTGCCCCAGTCTACTAGCTTATCATCTACAAGATAGCCGATGTAAGTGGGCGAAGACCTGTTGAAGTCATAGCTATCTAGGCGGCCCAATACCTACCTTCACATGGAGACGCCTTGATGGAGCCACTTCGCTTAGCGATAGTTGTGTAGGGATGCATCTCCCTCCTCATAACCCTCGATTATGCTAGGGTCTATAAAACCCAGGCAGTGTAACGCCAACCAAGCCATTAAGTAATGGTAAGGGAGTTCGGCTAGAGAAAATTCGTCGGCTCTTCCGCCATGCTCTATTATATTTCTGGAGAGCTCCCGTAAACCTCGGAGAGTATCACAAATAATGGTTGGAAGCAAGGCTAGCCTAAACCCAAAGACCAGTTTCACAGCTGGCATAATGAGGTCCCGACTCACTCGTCCTTCGGATCCAGAACCACCAGGCACCACAGCCGTACGTCGCCATAACATTAAGAAGGCAGCTAGCACCGCTTTCGGGCTCATGGCAGTTAAGTTTCTATAAAAAAATTGCAGACTGTGGAGTTGGGGTTTCCTTCAGGATCTACTCAAGGGGCTAGCTCTCCTGTCTTGGCCATCATAGCCTCAACCTCGTCGGTGGTATACTCCCTACGAGTGAAAAAATAGACCTGGTCCGGTCCAGTCGGATGCTGCGTGAAGATGTAGTTCCTCCAAGCAGAAAAGTAAGGGTGAGTCTTCTGGGAATCCTGGCGCACGCACACCTGATGATGGCAAAGCAGCTCCTTATACACCTCCATCCTTTCAGGGTACTTACTCGCTAGCCCTACAAACTCCTCGTTGAAAGGTGTATATTCTTTGTATGGCACTTCGCCCGAAGGCAACTTCGAGATGGCGAACATCTCATGAAGGGCCAGTCCAATCTCTCCTCCTGGGTATAGAAGGTTCTGGTGTGGTTATTGTACATATATAGCAGTGCCAGGAATAAGGGTTCGTTGATTTCTATGCTGTGTTCAGTAGCTCTCACTGGTACGGCGTAAGCCAATCTCCCTCAGCCCCATCTTAAACTTGTCCAGTATCCACAAGGTCAGGCTACGCCATTTAGTGTTTGAGTGGATCCAACCTTCGACCCGAAAAGCTCCTTGTGGGTACGAGACCCCCGTTACAAGAAGTCGGTTGGCAAAAAGAGGCCCCAAATGGATGCACGTCTGTGGGAAAATCACTAAGCAAGTGGTCGGGATGTAGTACTCGCAAAATATATGGCGGGCCATCACGAGCACACCTAAAGGAGTTCTTCTTCTTGGAGCGAGTATCCGACTTAAAATGGCCCGTCATCAGACCCCTCTGAGATAGGGTTTGGTCCCATTCCATGCGCCGCTTTTCGATGAAGCAGAAGAAGACCGAAAGTGGGAGATGGTGATCGATTGCTGGAACATACAAATTGAGGTTGTAGTTCCCAAAGTACCAATCCTTCTTGAGTTTCAAGAGGTCAATCTCTTTGAAAATCAACTTATCACCGAAAAGGAACTGAGGCTTCAGCATCTCACACCCCTGATCACCTGTGACTAATAACTTTCCTTCGATCCATCATGCGATGAAAGTAGAAGAAGTATTGTTCATTTATTTTAGCCAAACATTGCTCCGGTTGGCCTTGGGCTATCAGCCTCCTGGCAGGGTTAACCACCGCCTCATCAAAATTTATGCCTAGTACGCAGACCGATGAGTCAAAGAGGATCTCATCAAAAAGCGGCATGGTCACAGAGATTGCACATAAAACAAACAAAAGTCAAAAAATATACCAAAGTATTTTCTGCAAAAAGCAAACTACGCAGACACTGTTCAGTAGCACTGCGCATTAGCAGACAAGAATCTGCGCAGGTACTGTTCAGTGACACGACGCATCAGCATGCAAGCATCTGCGCAAGCACTGTTCAGTGACATTGCGCATCCGTAGGAAAGCATCTGTACAGGACACTGTTCAGTGACACTACAGGTTAGCTAGGGCTTTAGCACATCTTCGAGATACTACTCCGAAAAGTAGCGCTCATGCGCATCAGCAGAGGGAGCTTTAACACATCTTCGAGACGCTATTCCGAGTAGCGCTCATGCACTTTAGCAAAGGAAGCTGTAGCACATCTTCGAGGTGCTACTCTGAAAAGTAGCACTCATACACATCAGCAAAATAGCAAGTCAATATCAAACACTTACTCACAATAGCCGATCGCACATTTCTGTACATGCCAGCATCAGCGACCAGAGAGTCGGCGACGTCAACAGCCTCGGTCGCCGGCCGCTTCCCTTTGTCCTTGCTCGTGCTTGCCGCACCCGTCTTGTTGGCCTTGGGAACTCGAGGGAGTCTCGGATTCTTGGGGGCCATTAAGAAAAGCTAGGGTTTTGATTTGGGGAAAGAAGAAGTCTCTCTAAAGAAGTTTGGAAGAGATGACAGAGTAAAAAGTTTCTCTCTCCCTGAAAACTCCTACTTGTAGGAAAAAGCCACATCAGCAGATAAATCCAAAAAGACGCTTCGAATATGAAGAAACGCTTCAACGATGTGAAAGATGGAATGAAATCATGACTGATCTCTTCCTAAAAATGAGGAATGATTATCATTTATGAAATGACGGCTAAAGGCACTAATTGTTGATGGTTAATCTTAATGATGACAACATGTCCGCAATGTACTGTGCACTCCATATGCCATTTGTCATTTCATGCTTCTTTTTCAAAGAATTCCAAACTTATTCAAGTTTGAAAATTTTGAAGGGTGTCTTATAGAAGGATGAAAAACCACAGTAGTTATAAAGCGCATGATACAAAAAATTATTGCACACATCAGGAAACAGAAAAGCGCAACATATAAAAAGAGAGATACTTCATTAAAAATGTCTGTTATAGATTCTTCATGATTATAAAGACTATCTACTCAGCCTAAAGTGCGCAGCTGTAACTACCACTTTCTAACGTAGGGGTATTTTGGTAATTTTTGGTTGATTATTTTTTATATACATTATTTATATTAGTTGTGGCCCTAGAATTATATTAATGTCAGTTAGTGGCTAACCAATTAGATTTTTGTAAGTGTTAGTGTTAATTATTGTTAGTCATGACCTTAGCGATTAGAATTAGTTAAGTTTCGTTGTCATGAAAGAAATATTCCTTTTAGTTGTAGAGATTCCTTCCTTTAGTTAATTAAATTCCATTCATGACAAATGGAGAGGGAAAATTTTGATATTTTATCATGATCCCAAATCCTACTATAAGAGCCATATTTTCATTAGTGTTTACTCATTTCATTTGTTCACTCATTAGCCTCATTCTTTCCAAAATTCTCTCTTTCCAAATTTCTCCAAATCTCTACCAAACCCTAATCAAATCCTTCATTCCAATCGACTACAATCTCCATGGAGGCATAGGATTTTGGAATAACAAGAAGGATATTGGAGGAGAGCTTTGCTAGGAGAAGTGTGTCCACCCTTGATTTAGTGTCCTTTGAAGGAGTTTTATTGAAAATCCATCTCCCAATAGGCATAAATTCCTATTCCCATCAATTTTATTGTTAATTTGTCATAATAAATCTATAGGGACCCATCCATGGCTAAGGACCACCCTTAGGGAGAAAAACTAGGTACTAGAAGTAGAAGGCCTTATAGTAATAGTTAAGTGAGTTTTTGTGGATAAATTGAAGAAATTCGAATTTGTGACCACCAAGTGTTCGATACGTGTCCCCAAAGGGATTTTTCTGTCCTTTTTGAGTTGAGATTGGGTGTATGTGCCCTAAATAGGATATGTGGCATTGTGTCATGGTATCTCATGATACGCACAATTAGATTTGTGTGTATACATGTGTTCTTTTGTCCAAAATAATCCAAATGTGTGATAATAATCATCCTCATTTTTAGTAGCCATAGCAACTTAGAAATGTCATAACTTCTAGCTAGGACTCCGATTAATTTTCCATTTTTTTAAAAGAATTGTATCGAAGTTAGCTTCCCAAATATGTATACTAATAGGCCAAATTCAGTTCTGAAACTTTCCGTAAAACTGTTTAAGTGTCAGGTGTCCAAATGACGAACGCGTTTCGGTGTTTTTGCGATACCGGGAGCGTCCGAACACGAAAATACGATACATTTAAAGTTTTGGAAAGCTGATATGAAGGGTTACGACAAACTTTAATCCTAGAATTTAGTTAATAGGTGTAATTGGTACAGTATTTATTTTAATTAAAAAGCTGACTATGTAGTATGGATATGAAGTGAATGTATGTGTCATAGGTTGTCAAGTATATATATATATATATATATATATATATATATATATATATATATATATATATATATATATATATATATATTATTGTTAGGTAATATGTGTTGGTTAGTGTGTGTTAGTGTTGATACAAGTGGTTATCAAATGGGCCAAGTACAGACAAGTTATGTGTCAAGGTATTAAAATTTTGGGCAAGGTACTAGTGTGATACGTGGGTACCATGAGGATATTGGTATCATGACACTCAAGTATCATGTGTAAGGATAAGTGAGTTTTGGGACTTGAGTAACTTATCCTATTTGGTATCAAATATTAGTATTAGAGTTAGTTGGATAAGTTTTTAGGAGGACAAGGTATTGGTCAAGATACTAAGATATTGGGTATTAGAACTAGGTAATAGATAATATCAATGTGTCAATACCAATAGTAGGATAAGCGAGTGGTAGGATATTGTAAGCATAGGGTATCCTGGGGTAATTTTGATAGGTAATGGAATAGAATGGTATATTGATATATATAGGTATACAGGTAAACATATTGCTATAATCTATAGCTATATATATATATATATCATAGGGTAAGGATATAGATATCTTGGTATCAATTGTAGGTAACCTAGTATACATATTTATGCATATATGCATCAAAGATCGAAGGCAAATATCTATAGGTATACATACATATAGAAATAAGATACTAGAATACATGTTATGCTACATAGGCTATAGGTAAGGTAGCCAAGGTATGGTATAAAATGTGGGATATTTAATGAATTTAGGTATCATGACATATTATTGTATAGGTTATGTTAAGTATTAGGTAGAACATGGTATCCTAAGGATATGTTATATATATACGTATATATAGGTGTATATGTATATGTGTACGTAGTTAAAGTAATTCTAAAGGTAAAGGTAAATACCTTAGTAGCAAGGTAAGTCATGGGTATGCATAGAATAGTAACGGTACAATATCATGTAAGTATTTTATATAGGTATCATATAGATACCAATATTATAGGATACAAAGGGATATATATATATATATATATATATATATATATATATATATATATCTATATATATATATATAATATAAGTGATACATTATACCATGTGGATATGGTTCATGGGTATCTTGGTGTGCTATGACATGTAGGGTATATGGATATATATATAGTATATGAGTAAGGAAGTAACCTAGCACCATAGAAAAGTATAGACAAACATGTGTGAGGGTGTAGTAATGGATAAATGGTTAGCGATATGGATCTATAGTAGGATATATGGATATATGTATATAGGTAAAGAATAAATATTTATAAATGGGTAAAGGGCATATTGGTATATGTTATCGATAGGTAAAGATAATAGTATATGTAATAGGCATTTGGTATATCCATGGATATATAAAAGGTAAATTGGCTAAGGTAATCCTAGATAGTAGGTAACTCCTAGAAATGTAAGATAAATATATTGATACTTGATAATATTAGCTAGTATGGCTAATACCTTCAATGTATGGACTTAGAAATAAGGTATGGATTAGTATGGACTAGAAAATCTAGTTTACCAAACGTATTAACCTTAGAAATAAGGTATTAGCTAGTAGTTAAGGTATTTGAGATATGGGCTAAGGTATTTGGTAAATGTGTGATACGTGTTAAGATATCATGAAACATGATACGGTAAATAGCTATAGGCCAATGTATTACCATAAATTATAGGTAGAAGTATATATTAGGGTATTATATGCGAGAAAACTTATTAGTGTTGTCTATAAATCTAGTATTGGCCTAGTATTGACTAGTAGTGACTAGTTTGACCTAGTTAGTACCTAAAAATTAAATAGTGACTTGTGAAGACCTAATATGACTTTATAAACCTTGTAAATAGCTAAAATCAATCTATAAACTAGGAAATAACCTATTTTGGCTGTGTTAACCTAGAGTCGACCTAGTTTGACTTTCATGACCTAGAATTGACCTAGAAATCAGAATTCCATTTAGATATCATTGATTATCACTCTAAAACACTAAATTAACATTGATATTCCATATATGGTCTTCAAGGCACCGTATCACAAACTGTTGATACTTCACACTGGATCTCAGGTGAGTACATTCTCTGATAATTTTTTGTTTTATGATATCTTTTATATTTTTTGTATTTAGTGTAGATATTTATGATTTCTTGACACATTGGTTATAGAGATTGGTATTGTCTGGATCCCGTCATGAGATGTTATTTCTTGTATATCTTGGTGTATCTTGTGCAAGTACTTGTTGTTGTTCTTATTGAATGGACACCGATTCCTGTGAAGTCTCGCAACCTTCTCAGACAATCCCGTATCAAAATATGTCATGGTTGGATCCACTATACTAGTCGGGGGCGAAGAATTTTAGCGTAGATCTGTGATCCATATCCTCCTTGCATCAAGTCTTGAACCTTAAATAGTGTACTAGGCCATAAACTCTTGTATCAAGTTCCTAAGCCGATCACATGTTGAAACTAGTACTCACTTACATAGATAGTATTTTCTTGTTTGTTGTATATTATATATCATGTTCTCTTGCTCTTAGACTCATTTACAGTTTTTACTTATATCTTTCTATATTCATGTACATGTCGCTTTCCTTGTATATTCTCTCTATTTACTACTACATAGTCTTTATCATTTTTTTGGAACTGTTATTAGAGATGTACTTCGTTCTAATCTTGACTGAATTTATTTTTTTCCAAATAATTTAGATGACGGTTGTCCTATCTACTACGGCCCACATGATGTAGTAGATATAGACTAGGAGATACTCATTTAGGAGGGTTTAGCTCCAGCTGACGAGGCTTTATTAGAGACTCAGTTAGACTAGATTGTTCTGGATTTATCTCCAGCCTTATGACTCTGACATGTTATTATTTTGAGACTGTTGTTATTGGAGATAGATGACTCTTAGACTCATTGTGGACTTGTATTATGTTATGTTAGACTTTTAGATATTTCATATCATGTCGTTATCTTTATTATACCATTTATCTTCCTTTTATTCATTATGATTGAGTATGAATATTATTATTATTATTTGTCCTCCATTTGGAGTTGAGATATCTTGATAGGTTTTGATATTTATATTGTTAGTTAGTATAGTAGACCTAGACAGTGTTCTATCGCTGATGCTGCGGCATAGGCTGCGCGTTGTCTCGTACTCATGCCACTACATCGGGTGCGAATCGTGACACAATTTTATGGTGGCCCTTGCAGGTCAGGCTTCGCAATTAGAGCGATGTCGTGGTAGTGCAACGGCTTAGTTGTACTGCTGCGAGCCTGCAATAGGATATATGATATAGAAAATAGGACATTAGGATAAAAGAGTACTCAATCACAATTAGGACTCCTTGAGAGATTTCTGGGACTGACCCCTAAGAATCTCACTATAAACTATATCTCAGAGACTGTTTCCACTTGTCTTCGTCTATTATTCCTTATTCGTTGTTGAATTTCATTCTTGTTGGTCGTTGTTGAATTTCATCCTTGGAGTTTGCTGTTGACTTTGATTTGGTTTTCAATTGAATTTTATGGACTAAGTTAAGGTGCATTTTGATGAAATATTTGATGAGGATAGTGTAAAAGATAAATGTCTGCTTGGTTATGGAGTCAAGATTTTATCGCAGCCATATTAGCTAGCACGACGAAGACATAGAGCCTGACTTTGGTTATATTTATATTAGTTAAGGAATTTAGAGTTTTTTGCAGCCATACCGGTTGGCATGGTGAGGATTCTAGATAACATGATTATAGAAGTATATACCTCAGTCATGGACTCTATCGTTTATCGTAGCTATGCTTACTGACATGGCAAGAATTCGGGGTAAAATGATTACGGATAGACATATATGATTATCAGATTATATCTTAAATTAGTTCTTAACATATCATCAATGTCATTCCATTTCGGTTATAATAGAATTTATCTCCATCATCTTATTAGCTCAGGATATAGATATCCTTAGTTCCTCTAGTCGAGTTCCTTTTAAGATTTTATTCTATTAGTTCCGAAGTTCTTTGGATAGTGTAATAGCTTGGTAGCTTACTGATAGGTTTGTGTCCTTCAGTATAAGTGTTATTTGTTCGGAATATAGCTTATGAGTCTGTGAGTGGTTCTATTGGATAGGTGAGCATTAAGTATCAGTGTATATGCCTAGAAGTAACTCATAGTGTAGTACCATTTATCGTAATAGTTATAACACATGTGCCAGAGTATAGTTAACAGTTGTTATCCCAGAGTATCAAGCATGCATCCAGTATAGTTATTGAGTTAGTGACTGTGTACCAAGGGTGCCTATAGGGAGCAAGTATCCAGGATGTATTATGATTGATGTGTAATAAGTGATAGGATGTAGCGTACTAATTTAGTATTAGTGAGTGTTATTGAGGGTGATAATATTAGGTAGGTGTATCAGTGTGATATTAAATATGGGGTATTGTAAGGGAGTATTATGAGAGTAGGAGTGCAGGTGTCTAAAGCAGTAAGAGAAGGGTCCACCTAGGCCACCTGTGGTACAACAAATTATCCTGCACCAGAAGAGGGAGATGTAGGACCGATTGTAGGAACGAGTTGTAAAGCACAATACTCTAGAGGGGGTGAATAGAGTAGGCAGCAGAAATTAACTATTTAAAAATGTTAGTAACAAGATCACAGATAATATATCACAGATAGGTAAATAAAAAGTAGAGAATAGAGAGCAAACGGAAACACAAGGATGTATACTGGTTTTTCTCTTGTGAGGACTAGTCCAGTCGGAAGAACTCTACCTTCCAGTTGAATCCACTATGGAAAATCACCACAAGTTTTCATCCGAAGTTCTTGCAACTTCTACAACGCGAGCTTTGACCCGAAGTACTCGACCAACTTCAATTGTGAAGAGTCTTTCTTCAATCAAGCCTCTGATTACAACTACTCTGAAACTGCTAGACCGTACCGTACTCGCAAATCGACTAGAGGATTGTAACTGGCTTGGAATTTGAAAATGAATAGCTCAGAATACTTTGGAAGAAGTAGTAGGCTTATAGAGAAGAGATATGAAAGTGAATGAGTGAGTTGAAATGATCGAAATCCTTCTCTATTTATAGTTTTTCCAAAGGCAGAATTCTGACAGAATTCGGGCAGAACTCTGAAAAAATCTCGTTGGGATCCGTAACTGCAGGAAGACCAAGTTCAAAAAGTAACGTTCACTAACCGAACTCTGACCGAATTCTGGCCGAACTCTGGCCGAATTCTGTCCAAGTTCTGTTGGAGTTCTGTCAGGGTTTTTGCAAATTGGTTTTGGGCTTTTTGAAAAGTCAAACAGTTAGGAAGTAGTTTGGGCTTTTGTAAGTGGGCTTATTTTCAAAATGAAAGGGTATTTTGGAAACATTTCTTGGGTAGCCTGTTTGCCAGTACGATGCAGTGTACATCGTATTCCTAGACTCAATAAATATGAAAAATACATTGATGAAAAAGGAAAACCATGAGCCCTTTGATGATGCCTTTCTTTAAATATTTGAGCAGACTTGAAGACGCCTTTTTCCTTGATGGCGGTCGTCCAAAGATAAACAGATCTGGAAATCTGAGTACCTTTCGGGGGATTCGTCCTCGAACCCCTGACGGGGGGCGCTGCCCCCTCGACCCCTGTCCGTTGACCGGGCAGCGGAACCCCCGATGCGAGGCCCCGGATAGGTCGTTAGGCGGTTCAGAGAAATCTTCTTGTATAACGCCGTCTTTGGCCCATCATTAATTCTCTATTGCATATGTCCTGGTTTGACAAAGCTTGATCGTATTTACTGCATGTCTATAAGAACCTGTTAGACAAACAGAATAATATAATACAAGCATATCAATATGATATAGAACATTTAGGACAATGCTAACATTAGGACAATGCTAAGTTTAAGTAGCAACATGATAGTGATTACATGAATATTAGTGATGTCATTATGGTAAACTTAATTGATTAGCCATATTTAAAAACATGATATAATCATTGGGCTAACAGGAGACACCCAGCAGGACAGGGCTTTTGCAATGACGGTCGAGGGGGCGGATGCTATAACTGATGGGTTAGCAGGTTCGGTTCTGATGCTCTCCTTTCATTTCCTTTCCTTTCTATCTATTCATCTGTGTGATTCCTAGTATCTTATAGTTCGCCTTAGTAATATTATGTTATAATATAGTTTGTAGTAACCCTGGATAGAGATTGTAATATCATGATAGGTGAAAACTCTAGCCATTCATGATTGATAATCTTGGATGTTCTTTTCAATAGAATTGTATGTTGTATAATTTTAAATAGGATTTTCTTAAGACCATGATTTGATGTGGCGACTTGACCATAGTGAGGATTATGAGAATTTGAGAAAATGAGATATATAAAGAAACCTATCTTTTGGAAAAAGAGTTATTCTTCATTTCGTGTTCTGCTTTAATCTTAAATTTCAAGGACAAAATTTTTCTAAGGGGGGTAGGATTGTAACTACCACTTTCCAACGTAGGGATATTTTGGTAATTTTTTAGGTTGATTATTTTTTTATATATATTATTTTATATTAGTGGTTGCCTAGAATTGTATTAATGTCAGTTAGTGGCTAGCTAATTAGATTTTAGAAAGTGTTACTGCTAATTATTATTAGTCATGACCTTAGCGATTATAATTAATTAAGTTTCGTTGTCATGAAAGGAATATTCCTTTTAGTTGTAGAGATTCCTTGCTTTAGTAAATTAGATTCCATTCATGACAAATAGAGAGGGACAAATTTGACATTTTATCATGACCCAAATCCTACTATAAGAGCCATGTTTTCATTAGGGTTTACACATTTCATTTGTTCATTTATTAGCCTCCTTCTTTTCCAAAATTCTTTCTTTCCAAATTTCTCCAAATCTCTACCAAACCCTAATCAAATCCTTTCATTTCCAATCAACTACAATCTCCATGGAGGCATAGGAGTTTGGAATAGCAAGAAGGACATGGAAGGAGGGCTTGGCTAGGAGGAGTGTGTCAACCCGTAATTTTGTGTAATTTTGAGGAGTTTCATTGGAAATCCATCTCCCAATAAGTATAAATTCCTATTTCCATCAATTTTATTGTTAATTTGTAATAATAAATCTATATGGACCAATTCATGGGTAAGTACCACCCTTAGGGAGAAGAACTAAGTACTAGATGGCCCTATAGTAATAGTTATGTGAGTTTTTGTGGCTAAATTGGAGGAATCTGAATTTGTGACCACCAAGTGTTCGATACGTGTCTCCAAAGGGATTTTTGTGTCCTTTTTGTGTTGAGATTGGGTGTATGTGTCCTAAATAGGATACGTGGTGTTGTGTCATGGTATCTCATGATACGCACGGTTAGATTTGTGTGTATACATGTATTCTTTTGTCTAGAATAATCCAAATTTATCATAATATTTCTCCTCGTTTTTAGTAGCCATAATAACTTAGAAATATCATAACTTTTAGCTCAGGACTATGATTAATCTTCCATTTTTTTAAAAGAACTGTATCGAAGTTAGCTTTCCAAATATGTATATTAATAGGCCAAATTTATTCTGGAACTTTCTCTAAAACTGTTTGAGTGTCAGGTGTCCGAAAGACGAATGTGTTTCGGTGTTTTCGCGATTCCGGGGGCTTCCGAACACGAAAATACGATCCGTTTAATGCTTCGGAAAGCTGATACGAAGGACTACGACATAATTTAATCGTAAAATTTAGTGAATAGGTCTAATAGGTACAATATTGATTTAAATAAAAAACTGACTATACAATATAGACATTTTATGTATCCTATGAGCCTATGTAGTATGGATATCGAGTGAATGTAGGTATCATAGCTTGTCAAGTATATGTATATATATATATATATATATATATATATATATATATATATATATATATATATAAATATATATATATATATATATATATTATTTGGTAATATGTGTTAGTTAGTGTGTGTTAGTGGTTATCAAGTGGGCCAAGTATAGATAAGTTATGTGTCAAGGCATTAAAGTTTTGGGTAAGGTACTAGTGTGATACTTGGGTACCATGAGGATATTGGCAGCATGACACTCAAGTATCATGAGTAAGGATAATTTAGTTTTGGAACTTGAGTAAGGTATCTTATTTGGTATTAAGTATTAGTATTAGAGTTAGTTGGATAAGTATCTAGGAGGATAAGGTATTTATCAAGATACTAAGATATTGGTTATTAGAAATAGGTAATAGATAATATCAATATATCAATGCCAAGAGTAGGATAAGTGAGTCCATGCGTGTATGATTGGTAGGGTATGGTAAGCATAGGGTATCCTAGTGTAATTTTGATAGGTAATAGAATAGAATGATATATTGATATATATAGGTATATAGGTAAACATATTGCTATAATATATAGTTGTACATGTCATAGGGTAAGGATATAGATATCTTAGTATCAATTGTAGGTAACATAGGATACATATTTATTCATATTTGTAAGAAAGATCGAAGGTAAATATCTATAGGTATATGTATATATAGAAATAAGATACTAGAATTCATGTTATGCTACATAGGATATATGTAATGTAGCAAAGGTATGGTGTAAAATGTGGGATAATTAATAAATTAAGGTATCATGACATTTCATGGTATAGGGTATGTCAAGTATTAGGTAGAACATGGTATCCTAACGATATTCTATCTATATACTTATATATAGGTGTATACGTATATGTATAGATAGTTAAAGTAATTCTAAGGATAAATGTAAATATCTTAATAGCAAGGTAAGTCATGGGTATGCATAGAATAGCAAGGGTACAATATTATATATGTATTTTATATAGGTATCATATAGATACCAATATTATATGATACATAGGGATATAGATATCTATTTACATATATACCAATATGCCCTTTAAAGGGTATATTATACCATGTGGATATGGTACATGGGTATCTTGGTGTACTATGACATGTAGGATATATGGATATATATATAATATATGAGTAAGAAAGTAACCTAGCACCATAGTTAAGTGTAGACAAACATGTATGAGTGTGTAGTAATGGATAAATGGTTAGCGATATGGGTTTATAGTAGGATATATGGGTATATTTATATTATATAGATAAATGATAAATGTTTATATATATGTAAAAGACATATTGGTATATGATATGGATAGGTAAGGGCAATAGTATATATAATGGACATTTGGTACATCCATGGATATATAAAGGATAAATTGGTTAAGGTAATCGTAGAAAGTAGGTAACTAGTAGAGATGTAAGATATATGTATTGATACATGGTAATATTAGCTAGTATGGCTAATACCTTCAAGATATGTACTTATAAAAAAGTTATTGACTAGTACGGACTAGAAAATCTAGTTTACCCAAGGTATTGACCATAGAATTAAGGTATTAACTAATAATTAAGGTATTTGAGATACGGGCTATGGTATTAGGTAAATGTGTGATATGGGATAAGATACCGTGATACGGAATAAGGTAAATAGCTATAGGCCAAGGTATTGCCAGAAATTATAGGTAGAAGTATATATTAGGGTCATATATGCTAGAAAACTTATTAGTATAGCCTAGAAACCTAGTATTAGCCTAGTATTAACTAGTAGTTATTAGCTTGACCTAGTTAGTACCTAAAAACCAAATAGTGACTTGTTAAGACCTAGTATAACTTTATAAACCTTGTAAATAGGTAAAATCAACTTATAAACTAAAAAATAACCTAGTTTGACTATGTTAACCAAGATTTGACCTATTTTGACTTCTATGACCTAGATTGACCTAGAAATTATATTTTAATTTAGATATCAATGATTATCATTCCAAAACACCAAATTGACATTGATATTCCATATTAGGTCTTCGAGGTACCGTATCGGATACCGTTGATACTTCACACTGGATTTCAGGCGAGTACATTCTTTGTTAATTTTTTGTTTTATGATATCTTCTATGTTTCTTGTATTTAATGTAGATATTCATGATTTTTTGACACAATGGTTCCACAGATTGGTATTATCTGGATCACGTAATGAGATGTTATTCCTTGTATATCTTGGTGTATCATGTACAAGCCTTGTTGTTGTTTTTGTACAATATATGGATACCGATTCCTATGAAGGCTCGCGACCTTCTCAGAGAATTCCTTGTCATAACGTGCCATATTTGGATCCACTATACTAGTCGGGGGCGGGGTATTTTAGCGTGGATATGTGATCAATACCCTTCTTGCATTAAGTCTTGAACCTTTAATAGTGTTAATCATACACCGCACGTATGATTAACCAGGCCATAAACTCTTGTATCAAGTTCCTAAGTCGATCATATGTTGATACTAGTGCTCACTCACATAGATAGTATTTTCTTGATTCTTGTACATGATATATCATGTTCTCTTGCTCTTACACTCATTTACAATTTTTACCTATATCTTTCTATGTTCATGTACATGTTGCTTCCCTTGTATATTCTTTCTATTTACTGCTACATAATCTTTATCATTTTTTTGGAACTATTATTAGTGATGTACTTTGCTCCAATCCTGACTGGATATTTTTCCCAGATGATTTAGATGACGGTTGTCCTATCTACTACGGCCCACATGATGTAGTTGATATAGACCAGGAGATACTGATTTAGGAGGGTTTCGCTCCAACTTAGGAAGCGCTATTAGCGACTCAGTAAGACTAGATTGTACTGGATTTATCTCCACCCTTATGACTTTGACATGTTATTATTTTGAGATTATTGTTATTGGAGATAGATGACTCTTAGACTTATTGTGGAGCTCCTACACAAGGCTCGCAGCACAACCTGTGTCTCTTCCAGCATAACAGAGTATCGACGACCAACCCAAAGCCAGTATCTTGGCCCTCGAAGACCTCTAAGATGTTTTTCAGGTTCGAACCCCTCGTGCCAAACACTCAAGTGTATTTCAAAACTCTGAAGTTGGTCTTTACCAAGAATACTGCTTCTTTGAACGAAGAGATCTACAACCAACAGTCGACTTATATAAGGCCTACGGCCATCCAAAGCTAAGTCAGGATCGAGCATAACAGAGGAATGTCAATGAGGTAATGACAATGGCTTCCCCAGAAGACCTTCTTTATATAGGCTGGTTATAGTCCAACCTATACGCCATGTGGCAGCAAGTCAAAGGCTCCGAGTTAATTGGATAAACCTAGAATTCATCATAATGAATATCATTTAATGTAGTCTTTGACTAAGTCTTGAGTCACCACTTCTCGATCCCATAAAAGCAACAAGAATTAATGAAGTCGTTTGACTCGGCATCGCTTCAAAAAGCCCAGTGACTCAGCGCTCCAAAAAGCGCAGTGTCTCAGCGCTCCAAAAAGTGCAGTGTCTCAGTGCTCCAAAAATATAGTGACTCAACAACCCAAAAGTACAACCTTAGGGACGTCCAAAAGTGCAGCCTCAGGGATGTCCAAAAGTGTAGCTTCTATTATTTCCAGAAGCATAGCCTCAAATGACGTTCGGGGCATAGCTCCTTCAAAATGTGATACTATGCCACGTGGCTAGTATGGCAACCGTTTCTCTTTAGATACAATCAAATCCAGTTTATTCAAACTGTATCTCTGTCGATATGATCAAGATCTATTCTGTTTAAACAAAACGAGATCCATTACCATTATGCACATGATACGTGTCGTCGACTCAATCCTATTGATGAACGGGTGTCAACCACCCAGGATTTCAAAGACAAAAGGATCACAACAACTGCCATGTGTCATCTCAACAGTAGCTTGCACAGTACGGTTACAACAGATTCTTCTAAAATCTCGTGCGCTCAGTGCTCCTACGCGCCAAACACCCTTGCGCACATTGTACATGTGCATGCCGACAATAGAAGAAGTCCTCCTTTATTCAGGATGCTTAGACTACTTATTGATTGGCAACCTAGATCACCACTCACAGGCATTCAGAGAGTCAAAGCAAGTTCGTTTCGTCGCCAGGTCGTCAACAGAGTAAAGGAGCCACTACAGTGCTCGAATTTTCTCGTCATACTTTTCTAGAATCAAAATATACTTATATTTCCTGTTATGAATATCTTGTACTTTTTTGTTTAAAATACAAATTTTATTTAAGACCACCAATGGTACGTACCCCTCTGAAGACCACCAACAGAGTAAAGGAGCCACTACATTACTCGATCTTCCTTGTCACACAGTGCTCGATTTTTCTTGTCGCTGTAGGATCCCATACCGTAGTACGTACCCCTCTGAAGACTACCAACGGTGGTCATCCAAAGCTCGTCCTTCAACTGAGGTCGAAAGGGCTGCAAGAAAGTACCAGTCCCTCCCTCTGCAGGTGCACTAGCACTCTCATGCTCACGTAGCCTAACAAACTCATCCTATAAAGGTACGCATCTTGATAAGCATAATATTTACTATCCAATGTCTAAGTCGTAGTTGCTAATGTCTAAGGTACTTACTAATAATTATATGGATATCTATTGCATATTTTCTAAGTTATATTAAAGTTAATGAAACATAAAGTAATACTTACACATCTCTACATAGCCCTATCATTGATGAGCTTTTCGTCCTTCCGATGGGTGGCCAGGAAGACGGTAACCATGTTGGCGTCCTTATCCCTCTGTATCTGTTAAAATAATTTGTTTATTATTAAAAGTAAATATTTTATTCATACTTTCATTAAAATAGTATAAATTTATTAAAATATATATCAGGCAAAAAAAATATTCCGTCATGGGAATCGAGCTACCACACCACTTCCATTCCCTCGTCCTGGCTGCCTTCACCTTATTCGACTGTTCTTTGTACCTAGGATCATCGAATCTAGACCTCATGCAGTCCACTGCTCAGACCTGATCCAACCTTGGATCGATCTTCTGGAGCGCTCTCGAATCTTTTTATCGTCGATCGCGTCACAGATCAACTTGGCGACAATGGTAGGAAATTGCTTCACGATGATCTTAATCCGGTGTCATAGATAAAAATATGTTTTCTGCAAGAATTAAAATAGTTAGTTATATAATATGTATAAAATATGATTGATACTAAATGCAAGATACTTTAGTTACCTTGAAGTGGGCAAACCAGAATGCCTTCCTCTCGTTCGAGGCATCCGAGTAGTTGATCCAAGGGCCACCGTAGTAGAACCTTAGAAATACCACCAGTGCCCTCTGAACCGATGGGGGACGATATCTATACAATGATAATTATATTCATGAATATGTAGATATATGTATAAATTAATGTTAACTAATTAACTTACTTTGTAGGCCCGTCGGACCAAATCTCCATCCTCGTCTCGTCTAGAGAGGCGCATGGAGGATCGCTCTGATAAGAAGATGGAGTAGGTGCGACCTCCTCCTCCCGCTCTCCGTCTCTATAGTGTCGTCAGTAGGAGAAATATTGGATGGGGTAGCAGTCTCAGGCCTAGAACTGCCCAAACCAAAAGTACTGCCACGTACCGTCGACGCAGTCAGAGATATGACTGGATGGTACACTGGAGTACTCGAAGATGAGGGTCCAAAACCATCATCTGATAACGGAGGAGAACTCCGTCCACCAGTGGAACCTCTACCTGCACGGGAGGGGGTGCTCCTTTACATCGGGACTGACCGAGGTACGATCCTCTTCGTCCTACCATACCTAATAATAACATATGATGAAGAAAATAGATATATACAAGAAATATAATACATATTCTGAATCAAATCTGCATGCATTGAATTATAGTTTATAAAAAATAGATCCGGAGCAACCCTCAGTTGAACAAAATGACAGTACATTTCACAAGTCTAAATAGATGTTACATGATATATTTTATATTTTATTTTTAATCATCTTCTGAAAATTCATCTTCTTCATTTTCCTTATCCTCATCTTCCTCTTCCTCCTCATCTTCGCTTTCATCTAGTTCATTTTCCTCTTCGAATACTTCTACCTCTTCTACATAATTAGACATGTGATTAGGAACTTCTGTTGTGTCCGCATCAACTATATTTATTATGAGAGGTAGCTCGTCCTTCTGATAAGCTATTTTGTCAACATCATATATATTTCTGGCTTTAGTCTTGCATGTTGTCCACTAGTCCAACCTTATTGTTCTTCGTCTAGGATCGATAGTGAAGTAAACGAGCTGAGCTTGACTTTATATGACAAATGGTTCGTATCCTTAATATCGACCCTGGTAGTTAATATCCACAAGACTATGCTTGCCAATTTTTTAACCTTGATTTTGGATCGGATCGAACCAATCACACTTGAATAACACGATCTTAGCCGGCTCTATGCTATAGTTATATGTCAACTCCATAATCTCCTATATGATGTTATAGAAATTATTGCCTGGATCGACATCTTTGTAGTTTATAGATTTGTGACACAAACAACTATTTTTTGTCGAATCAAGATCAAAAAAAGCTCCCACTGCTCGGAGCATTTGTTGACTTAAACCTAAACCCATTTACACAATAGCCTGGCCATATTTTGAAGAAATAAATTGGCCCCCTGGCTAGAGTTCTAAAAGATTCATTCTTTAGTGTTGCGTCTGGACGTTCGACCTAAATAGCACAAGATAAGAAATTAAATTCAACGTTCCATTAATATTGCGTAAAATAAATATACAAAAACTAATTATCGAGCTTCTTATATATACACTCAACCATTAAGGCAAATGATGTCTCATTTTATGTTCTAGTTCGTTATCTGTTATGTAATGTCTCCTCGACCTCACCTCATCATTACAGGAGGGCTCTCCTCCATTCAAATCCCCTCCCCCCGGTTCTTGAAGTAGATCTCCCAAGCTAATGTGCAGCTTCTTTCTGTGCATCCTTGCATAGAAGGTACTCCATCCAGCAGGAAGTTTTGAGACGATCCCTCCGACGACAAACTTGTCGGGAAGGGGCATCTCTTCGTCTTCCAGTTTCTGACGCAGCTTCAGAAATTCTTTTACCTGTGGTAACATGGACTTTTCGTCCTCAAAGAGCAATTTGTGATATTTTTCAACCACAAACATTTTGCTCCTGTTCTTGTCTTCTTCATACAAATTTTCCACAGACTCCCATATGTCTCTGGCAAGTTCCTTCTTTGAGTAGGATTCTGCCAGGGAGTCCTCCATAGCATTCAGGATGAGAAGTCTGCAGATGCTATTTTTCCTTCTCCACTTGGCCTAGAGTTTGGTAGCCGCGTTGATGGTGGCAGTAGATCCAGTGTCTGGAACAGAGGGTTCTTCCTCCAACAGAACATGATCAACGTCTTTCAGTTGAAGAGTTAGGTACACCTTTCTCTTCCAGACTTGATAGTGCTCTCCATCGAACTTTTCCAACTTGCAGAAGTCCGATTGGAGGAGCGAAGCATTAATGTTTTCCATCTATACGGATCTTGCTTTGAGATTGTTAGTCCCGGGGGCTTGATCAAAGATGAAAACTAATGCAATCGAGATCTGAGATGTCACACAAAACTTTGTGATGATCAAACTCAAGATCTACGAATAAAACTAAATAGCCAAATTACAATATGAAGGAGAAAAATAGCAAAGAGAAGATCTCTTGTTCTTCCTTACAAACGTGTTGCAATTGGGACAGAACAAGTTACAATAATCTAGAGAGAGATGAGAAGAAGAACAATGCTGGAGTGTCAAAACACCGTTGCTCAAAGCAAGATTCGCCCCACACGATCTGCTTCCAGGAACCAGCAAGTTTGAAGAACTTGTGGAACGCTCGATGTTACCTCTGTTTTGACTCCTCGGATGGACTTGCAATGGCGGCAGCAACTCCCTCTCTTTCTCTTTTTTCTGACTTGTATTTTTTGTTGTACCCATAAAGGAGGCCAGAAGAGAGTATATATAGAGAGAGAGTGGAAACCCTAGCCGCCTCTTCAGTTATGAAAAGATTGAATCAAATCACAAAAAGATAGCAAGGAATTAATTCTAATCCCACAAAGATAGGAACTGAATTAATTCAAATCCCACAAAGATAGAAACGAAATTAATTCAAATCCCATAAAGATAGGATCTGAATTAATTGTATTGATTCATCCTTTCCATAACCAATTTGAAATCTGCACAGTCAGCGTAGCCCTCCATGCGGCAGCAGCAGCAGCAGCCTGGCCGCATGGACCACTTGGGCCATATGGACCGCATGTGCCGTATGGACCGCATGAACCGCATGAGTCGCATGGACCGCATGAGCCGCATGGACCGCATGGACCGCATGAGCCGCATGATCCGCATGAGCCGCATGGACCGCATGGACCGCATGGCCCGCATGGATCGCATGAGCCGCATGGCCGCATGAGCCGCATGAGGCCGCATGAGGCCGCATATGAGCCGCATGCCGCATAAGACCGCATGGCCGCATATGAGCCACATAAAAGACCGCATGACTGCTGACGTGCTAAGTGCAAAGTGCGCCAACAAAATGCCACATTACGCCTCATGAGCCCATGAACCCGAGTCCGAGTCCGAGTCGCTAAGCCCCTTTGGGGCTTAGCTCCAAGTGGAATTAATCCAAGAGAATGCCAAAAGCATTAATGCTTAATCCTTGGAGCCTTATTCTTACCTCCTAGTAAAATCACCCACATGGTTCCCTCCTTAGGGTCACCACCCCATGTGCATCTCTCAACAACACACCCAAGTATATATGTTGAGATAACTCATGGTGCTTTTCTAATGTAGGACTAAAATTTTACAAGGCATGTTGAGAGCAAGCTCTCTCCATGTAAATAAAGCACCAACAATTCCCCACATATCACAACATATATATGTGTCCAGGGTTGAGCGTTCCCCACAGTAACTGTCCATTTTGCATTATAATAGATGTCGTTGACGACTTGAATCTTTCCGCATGGGTTAAATAACAATGTGATACAAGAATGGACTACGCCTTGAATTCTGCACCACAATTGTAATTCTTCCCACTCACAAAGTGTAGTTACGTGCGCTTCTGGCTGCACATTAAAGGCCCTGTGCCAGCCTGGTTTCAGTGTATAATTTTAGGCGTCTATAAGTTTACCCTCAAGAGACGGCCTGATATCTCTTTTCATACACTATAGGTGAGTTCTTTATTAAAGAGATATGGCATGAAGCCTTGCGCTTCCTTGCGGTGCTACGCCGCTATGACATGGCCTGAAGCCGAGGCATTACCCCTACCTGGGAACCTCATCGTAGTGTCATACTACTGTAGCATGAGGTCACAAGCCTCTTTGTAGTGCCAAACTACCCAGCATGAAGCCTAAGGCTTCCTTGCGGTATTACGCCGCAACGACATGGCTTGCAATGCCGAGGCTTTACCCCTACCTGGGTACCTCATCGTGGTGTCGTGCCACTGTAACATGGGGCCATCCTCCCCTTTGTAGTGCTGTCTACAACTCTTTAATTACGTCATACAGCATTAGGCTACCTGCCTATTTGCGGTGCTACGCTGCTATGACTTGCCTTACAAAGCCGAGGTATTACCCCTACCTAGGAACCTCATGGTGGAGTCACCCCACTGTAGCATGGAGTTTCACTCCATATAGTGCTGCTCTACCGTGCTTCCTGTAAAGCACACCAGACATTCACTCTGCCTGAGAACTCATTAAGGCGTTTAAGCCAACCTTCCACAGGATCAGTTTTTCTGCAGAAAAAATACATAGTAGACAACAGTGGTTATGGGTCCGTATCCCTTCCATGTTCCATAGAACAAGTACCCACCGTTACCTGATAGTTTCCCAGTCAGTGATCCTCCTTTGAACCAAAAGTTAGATGCCTAGTAGATTTCTCTTTGAACTAATAGCATAAAACTTTATGGTATGATTACAAAGACACACTATCAGAATGCCTTCAAGCCCATTTTACAAGCTGTGTCATCGACCAACTGGCGCTTGAGGCCCTTTGTAAACGAATCTGCCAGGTTCTCCTGACTCCGAACATCAACCACTGCAATTACACCTCTTTTGATAAGATCGTGTACTGCCCTGTGCTTCAATCGCACAGTCCTCTTCTTCCCGTTGAAGAGGTCATTTGATGCCACTGCCGCAGTCGCCTGGTTGTTACAGTATATCGGTATCGCCGGTATCTGAGCCCCAACCACTGGAAGATCATACATGAGCTTCCGAAGCCATTCTGCTTCATCTGCTGCAGTTTCAAGTGCATAGAATTCAGATTCCATGGAGGAACGAGAGAGTATAGTCTGCTTCTTCGACTTCCACGATATAGCAGCTCCACCCAAGGAAAAGACATATCCACCTGTGGATCTCTCGCTTTCCACTTCTGAACACCAGCTAGCATGACTGAAGCCTTCCACTACTGTCGGATACCCGTTGTAGTGCAGTGCATATGTCTGAGTTTTTTTAAGATATCTCATCACCCGCTTCACAGCTTTCCAGTGCTCAACCCCTGGGTTGCTTGTGAACCGACTCAGCATTCCCACGGCGAAAGCTATGTCAGGCCTTGTGGCAGTGATTGCGTACATCAAACTTCCGATAACGCTAGAATACTCCAGCTGCCTGACGCTTTCCCTCGAGTTTGGCTTCAGCTTCTGATCACACCTGTATGGCGTATCGATCCCTGGAAGATTCTTATACCCATAGCATGTGAGCATCTTCTCAATATAGTGAGATTGTGACAGCGCTACTCCAGTGTCTGTCCGGATGATCTTTATGCCCAAGATGACATCTGCATCCCCCAAGTCCTTCATACTGAACTTGGTTGAGAGGAACTTCTTTGTCTCTGTGACACAGCCTATATCCGTACCTAGGATTAGCATGTCGTCCACGTACAGACAAACGATGACTCCTCTTCCAGCAGCGAACTTTGTGTAAACACATTTGTTCGTCTCGCTGACTCTGTAGCCATTTGACCTAATAACTTTGTCAAACTTCTCATGCCACATCTTGGGAGCTTGCTTCAAACCATATAATGATTTCACCAACTTGCAGACTTTGTCTTCAAGACCTTTGATGACAAATCCATCTGGCTGTTGCATGTAAATCTCTTCGGTCAGCTCCCTATTCAGGAACGCTGTCTTTACATCCATCTGATGTATCACCAACTTATGTATAGCTGCTAGAGCGATTAACATCCTGATGGTGGTCATCCGAGCTACTGGAGCGTACGTGTCGAAGTAGTCTATCCCCTGTTTCTGAGAAAATCCCTTGGCGACCAGCCTGGCCTTGAACTTGTCAATAGTTCCATCTGCCTTCATCTTCTTCTTGAAGATCCATTTACATCCAATAGGCTTTTCTCCTTCAGGTAGATCTACCAACACCCATGTGTTATTGGAGGTGATAGAGTCAAACTCGTCATTCACTGCCTCCTTCCAGAAGATAGCATCTCTGGTCTTCATCGTCTCATCATAGGTAAGCGGATCTGCTTCCACATGATAGGTGACAAAGTCATCTCCGAAATCTTTCGATCTCCTTGCTCGCTTAGCTGACGGCTCGACGAGTTCTGGTGCAAGAGTTGTTTCATCAACAACAGCTTCTTCTTGGACTACTGGCTCGTATGAGATTTCAGTCTCATTAGTACCTACATCATTTTCCGGAATGTCCGAAAGAACAATGTTTTTGTCTTTTGCGAACTTGTCTTCAAAGTATTCAGCATCGCGAGATTCGATAATATGATTTGATTCAATATCAAGAAATCCGAGCATCACTCTTCTCGGCATACCCCAAGAAGATAGCCTTCGTAGTCCTTGCCCCAGCTTCTGAATCTTCAGATCTGGAAGCTTCACATACGCCAGACACCCCCACACTCGAATGACATTCAAGTTGGGTCTGACTTTGAACCAGAGTTCATGAGGAGTTACGTCCGAAGTTGTATATGGCACTCTATTCAGAATGAAAGTGGCCGTTAATGCAGCTTCTCCCCAGTAGAATTTTGGAAGACCTGTAGTGAGCATCATGGAATTCATCATTTCTGTTAATGTCCGGTTCTTCCTTTCTGCTACTCCATTGGATTGAGGAGAATATGGAGCAGTAGTCTCGCATATAATTCCATGTTTTTTGCAGAATGATGCGAATTTATGAGACCTGTACTCCCCACCTCGATCACTTCTCAGCCTCTTGAGTTGTTGTCCAGTCTGCCGTTCAGCTTCGGCCCTGAACTCTCTGAACTTCTCGAAGGCTTCGTCTTTAGACTTGAGCAAGTAGACGAACACGTATTTTGAGAAGTCGTCGATGAAGGTTATGAAATACTTCATCTCGGCCTTCGTGGAGAAATGTTTGAAGTCACAGATATCGGAGTGCACCAACTCCAGAAGATCTGTGCTTCTATTGACCCGATGAAAGGGTTTCCTTGTGATCTTCGTCTGAGCACACACCTCACACTTCTCCACCTTACCCCCACATTTGGAGATAAGTCCTAGACTAGACATTTTGTTAATTCTCTTACAATGAACATGTCCTAGTCTATTATGCCACAACTCAAGAGAATAATCAGAAAATGCAACTGCATTAATGTCTTCAAACTGGTTAACAAGCTGAATTTTAAACATGCCTTCGGTTTGATAAGCCTTCCCGAAGTATGTTCCTTTCTTGGACATAACCATCTGACCAGCGTTGATGTCCATCCTCAAGCCTGTATTGCAGAGCAGGCTCCCAGAGATCAGGTTCTTGGCAATCGCAGGAACATGCTTCACGCCTTGAAGCGTCAGAGTGTTCCCTGAAGTGAGTTTCAGCTCCACACTCCCAATCCCCAGAACTTCAGCTTGGGCCTGGTTCGCCATGACAACCTTCTCAGATATCGGCTGGTACGTGACGAACCATTCCTTGTCACAACAGACATGGCAAGTCGCATCAGTGTCTATCCACCAGTCAGAGTCAACCCCCACAGTTGTGACCTATCCGATCATAGCAACAATGTTAGAAACTAATGAAACCTTATTAGGCTCACCTTTCTCTGATTGTTTAGGCATAGATCTGCATTCACTCTTGTAGTGGCCTTTCTTGCCACAATTGTAACAAGTCACGTGGGACTTAGTCTTCTGCTGCTTGAATGAAAGGCCCTTCACTTTCAGATTAGTGAAGTCCTTCTTCTTGGAATGAGAAGCCGCCTGCTTCCCCTTGGGATCCTTCGTCTGCACCAGATTGGCTTTAGCCAACTGTTTGGACAGAGTGTCCACCTTCTGTTGAGAACGCATCTCATCCTCAACATGGATCTCTTGAAGTAGATCTCCCAAGCTAATGTCCAGCTTCTTTCTGTGCATCCTTACATAGAAGGTACTCCATCCAGTAGGAAGTTTTGAGACGATCCCTCCGACGACAAACTTGTCGGGAAGGGGCATCTCTTCGTCTTCCAGTTTCTGACGCAGCTTCAGAAATTCTTTTACCTGTGGTAACATGGACTTTTCGTCCTCAAAGAGCAATTTGTGATATTTTTCAACCACAAACATTTTGCTCCTGTTCTTGTCTTCTTCATACAAATTTTCCACAGACTCCCATATGTCTCTGGCAAGTTCCTTCTTTAAGTAGGATTCTGCCAGGGAGTCCTCCATAGCATTCAGGATGAGAAGTCTGAAGATGCTATTTTCCCTTCTCCACTTGGCCTGGAGTTTGGTAGCCGCGTTGATGGTGGCAGTAGATCTAGTGTCTGGAACAGAGGGTTCTTCCTCCAACAGAACATGATCAACGTCTTTCAGTTGAAGAGTTAGGTACACCTTTCTCTTCCAGACTTGATAGTGCTCTCCATCGAACTTTTCCAACTTGCAGAAGTCCGATTGGAGGAGCGAAGCATTAATGTTTTCCATCTATACGAATCTTGTTTTGAGATTGTTAGTCCCGGGGGCTTGATCAAAGATGAAAACTAATGCAATCGAGATCTGAGATGTCACACAAAACTTTGTGATGATCAAACTCAAGATCTACGAATAAAACTAAATAGCCAAATTACAATATGAAGGAGAAAAATAGCAAAGAGAAGATCTCTTGTTCTTCCTTGCAAACGTGTTGCAATTGGGACAGAACAAGTTACAATAATCTAGAGAGAGATGAGAAGAAGAACAATGCTGGGGTGTCAAAACACCGTTGCTCAAAGCAAGATTCGCCCCACACGATCTGCTTCCAGGAACCAGCAAGTTTGAAGAACTTGTGGAACGCTCGATGTCACCTCTGTTCTGACTCCTCGGATGGACTTGCAATGGCGGCAGCAACTCCCTCTCTTTCTTTCTTTTCTGACTTGTATTTTTCGTTGTACCCACAAAGGAGGCCAGAAGAGAGTATATATAGAGAGAGAGTAGAAACCCTAGCCGTCTCTTCAGTTATGGAAAGATTGAATCAAATCACAAAAAGATAGCAACGAATTAATTCTAATCCCACAAAGATAGGAACTGAATTAATTCAAATCCCACAAAGATAGAAACGAAATTAATTCAAATCCTACAAAGATAGGATCTGAATTAATTGTATTGATTCATCCTTTCCATAACCAATTTGAAATCTGCACAGTCAGCGTAGCCCTCCATGCGGCAGCAGCAGCAGCAGCCTGGCCGCATGGACCGCTTGGGCCGCATGGACCGCATGTGCCGCATGAGCCGCATGGACCGCATGAACCGCATGAGCCGCATGGACCGCATGAGCCGCATGGACCGCATGGACCGCATGAGCCGCATGATCCGCATGAGCCGCATGGACCGCATGGACCGCATGGACCGCATGAGCCGCATGGCCGCATGAGCCGCATGAGGCCGCATATGAGCCGTATGCCGCGTAAGACCGCATGGCCGCATATGAGCCGCATAAAAGACCGCATGACTGCTGACGTGCTAAGTGTAAAGTGCGCCAACAAAACGCCACATTACGCCTCATGAGCCCATGAGCCCGAGTCCGAGTCCGAGTCCGAGTCGCTAAGCCCCTTTGGGGCTTAGCTCCAAGTGGATTTAATCCAAGAGAATGACAAAAGCATTAATGCTTAATCCTTGGAGCCTTATTCTTACCTCCTAGTAAAATCACCCACATGGTTCCCTCCTTAGGGTCACCACCCCATGTGCATCTCTCAACAACACACCCAAGTATATATGTTGAGATAACTCATGGTGCTTTTCCAATGTGGGACTAAAATTTTACAAGGCATGTTGAGAGCAAGTTCTCTCCATGTAAATAAAGCACCAACACCACGCACCCATTTGCTTCTAGGCGCATATACTGATCTTCCCCTCAGCTATAAATAGGAGGGCTCTCCTCCATTCAAACCCCCCGGTTCCCCCTATTTCTTTAAGGGTTCCTGAGCATTCCAAAGAAAGTTATTGCTGCTTCCCTTAGCCAGTGAAGTTAAATCCGACAATTCTCCCTCACAGTCAGATCATTAACCGAGTAAAGAATCAACCCTCTATCATCACAACCCAGATAAAAATAAAGTGTAATTGGGAGATTCTTGTTTAGGAGTTCCAATTACATTCTCGTTTGCAACCTTCAAAGCTCTCCTCCATAGCAATATGAAGTAATGACAAGCACTTTGTAGGCTTTTTAATAACACTTGAAAAATCTTTAACCTCCTTCCATATCGTGTCTCAGACACAAAAAACATTCACGTTCCTCCGGAATGGACGATCCTTCGGTAGGAACTGTCGATGATAATCAAAGAAGGACGATTTTCCTCCTTGTTTCAAAAGGAAAGCCTTCGTACGGTCTATGCAAAAAGGACATGAGAGACAACCATGAGTGCTCTATCCCGATAATATTCCATAGGCCAAAATGTCGTTAATGTTCCACATTAGTGTGGCCCTCATCTAAAAGTTCTACTTTCTAAAAACATCATACGTGTTGGCGCATACTTTCTATAGCTTATTCAAATCATCTATTAATGGCTGTAAGTACACATCGATGTTCCTCTTCGGATTGTTCGGACACGGGATGATAACGGTTAAGAACATATAAGGAGTCTTCATATACATCTACGATAATAGGTTGTACAAAGTGACAATCATAGGCCAACACGAATACTGGAAACCCGTAAGTTCGAAGGAAGTAAAACAGTCGGAGGAGAGCCCCAATATTATATTATGCAGATCAGAAGCAAAATCTGGATACTCTCGCTCGAAGTGCTTCCATCCTTCTCCATCGGATGGATTCAATACTCCGCCAATCTGTTCCCGTTTGTGCCAACTCATGTTCTCGGCAGTCTCCTTCACCGTAAACAACTTCTGCAGCCGTGGCGTCAAAGGAAAGTAGTGCATCGAATCGGTCAGCTTCCTTGTACCGGGAGTACTACTTGTACTAGTTGCCTTGTAGCGATCAACACCACAAAATCTGCACACATCTTCATTGTTATCGTCCTTATAGTACAACATACATATGTTGTGACATGCATCAATTTTACCCCATCCTATCCAGAGCGATCTCATCATTCTCTTAGACCGGTAGAAGTCTGTAGGTAACTTGGCACCCTCCAACAATATCTCTATAATCAATGCAATTATTTGGTTGTAGCATTCTTAAGACATGTTAAAATCGAACTTGATGCTCAGTAGTCTTATAAGCACCTCCAACGGTGAATGATCCTCACAACCAGGATACAAAAGAGTTTTGCGTTCTCCAGCAACTCCATAAACTTTGCAGCATCGACATTCGGCGCCTCCCCAGCCGCATCATGATTGTCTGGATCGAAACTAGGCCCTGCAGCGTCAAAAACCATGCTCACCCATCCTTTATCGTAATCAACATGGTCATGGACCAGAGGGGGTGGCGGGCCGGAGCTACGAAGGGGTTGCGGACCGGAGGGTGTGGTACCAGAGCTGCGAAGGGGTCATTCAAAATATTTGGAGAGGGGGAGGATTTTTGCGAGGATGGGAGAAATGAAATCTGTTAACCAATATGAAAAGTGTTAGCGACATCATAAAATGATGTCGCTAAACGTTGCTAACTTTATAAAATTTAGTAACGTGCTAAATGACATCGTTATACATCGCTATAATAAAAATAATAGCGACGTCGAGCGACATCTGTCAACATATTATTCCATAATATTATTTGTACTAACTGAATATCGCAGATAGTCGCTAACAGCAACGTCTTACGACATTTATTTAGGTCGTCGCTGTATTCATAAAATTTAGCAACGTCCTTACTTAACGTCGCTAAAAATGTCACGAATTGGATATATTTTGGTAGTATTGTGACGTACATGACACTTGACACTTGACACTAGCTATACAGTACTTAAAATAGTCTCTAATTATCATTTTGGGCTTGTTCATATGTTTTGGTTAAGTTCGGATAAGGTTTGGTATAGGTATCTTAGGCGTATCACAAGCTTCTGCACCAAGTGTGTGATACGTGTCCCCAAAAAGATTTTTGTGTCCTTTTTGAGTTAAGATTGAGTATATGTGTCCTAAATAGGATACATGGTGTTGTGTCATGGTATCTCATAATACGCACGGTTAGATTTGGTTATGCATGTTTATCTACCTATGTGGATACCTATATGTATATAAATGTGTGTATCTCTATGTGTTAATTTATATATTCGTATAGGTTATGTGTGTGTGTGTTCGTCATGATTAGGGTGTGTTAGAGTGTCATATGAGTGTAATTGTGTGACCCTTGGTGTAGTATCGGTAGAGAGAAATATGAGTGTGTGTGTGTATGTGTCTATAGGACATATATATGTGAGAGTGTGCATCTTCCTATATGTCATATATGTATGTGTGTGCCACATACCCATGTGACACACAGTGTGTGTGCGTGTATATATATATATATATATATATATATATATATATATATATATATATATATATATATATATGATGAGATATCGAGAGTGCATTGCCCTAGAGCATTGCGCCTGCAGCTCCTTGTAGATCTGCATCCAGCCCGACTATGGCTTGAACTTTGGCCGGGACGGCGTCCAAATGGCCAAGTTTTTTGCAGACGTGGTCACTGCGAGGGTTGAGGATCCTCCTCTCCTGGCACCTAGAATGGTGAAATCGTTCAAAGGAGCCCCAACGATCTCCTTTTCTGTAGAAGAAGAACAACAAACTCTGTCAGGTCCTCTTCGATATGCCCTCATTGGGGAGTTTTCTCATACTAAGCCATCGATCAAGGTCATTCGCAAAGCATTATCGGTGTTTTAATTCCAGGGAACCATCAAGGTGGGGGTTATTGACCGCAAAAATATACTGATTCGACCTTCTATTGAAGAAGACTATCTTCGTCTTCAATCTAAAGATACGTGGTTCGTGTCGCGTGCCCCGATGAGAATTTTTAAGTGGGAACGTGATTTCTTACCATATTTTGAATCTTCCCTCATGCTTGTATGGGTGGATCTTCCTGATTTACCTCGTCACCTATATGCCAAAGAGGCTCTTTTTGCAATAACCTCGACGACTGGTTCCCCTTTGAAAATTGACAAGCCTAGTTTTGAGCTATCTCGTCCACGCCGAGCAAGGGTTTTGTGTTGAAATAGATGCTAGCAAACCTTTGCAGCAGCGTATTAGAATTAATCTACCTCGTGGTCGAAGCTTCTGACAAAATTTGGAATATGAATATACCCCATTATATTGCTCGCACTATCACCATCAAGGACACAATGCCACTCATTGCAAATTAAAGAATAAAGGCAAAGAAAAAGTTCATGAAGGAGTTATGCTGGAAAAACAAACTTCGGAGGAGGACACACATCGACCTCCGAAGGAATTGGTGGTTACTCAAATATTACAGCGCCCCGATGAAGGCAGGAGCTTACCAATTAAGGAAGGTAATCATGGTCATAACACATCATCCGAGGTTGCTATTAACGGGGATTTAATATTATGCAAGGGGAGCCTCTCAAACTGATCCAAGCCTATCACATCCCTGCGACACACTGGTCATTCCCTGCGAAGCTCAGACCATTTGAACGGAGGTGACGGATCTGCATCAACCAGTCATATTAGAAGAAAGAGACAAGGAAATGGCGGTTACGTAGTTGGCTAATGTGGCTCAGTCAGATGCTGTTATGGATCTTAATACTTCATCGGTAGCCCTAGAGAACGCAACGTAGGACGCTGCTAGGGATTCTGAGCAGTTAGAGGAAGGAGAGGTGTGTGACACTGCTTTGAATTAGGATGATGAAGTCGAAAAGGAAGAGCTTAAAGTGGAGCACAGACACAGTAGTGAAGGTCGGGACACTGGAGGAGAGACCCAGGACGTGACTACAGCAACAACACAAAGGAGGAAAAAACAAAAAAGACGGTGGAGCCTTCTGACCGTAACACTCGCCAAGCAGCAAGCTCAACTTCTACAAGTAAACCCTCAACCTCTAATGTTTAACATCTTAATTTGGAATGTGAGAGGCATTGCCAATCAAATGAATCTTAAGAGAATCAAATCTCTAGTAAGGATCCATAAAATTGTATTCATGGCTATTACTGAGCCTAAGGTGGATGTGCTCCAACTTCCTTTCTACAAATTAAAGCTTGGCTTTTCTGCTGTGTTTTCTAACGAGCATGGTAACATATGGGTGATGGACAAGATAGCGTGCGACTTATCGCTCCGGGACTCCTTTGACCAAGTTCTCACTGTTACGATATCACACCACATGCTATCGTCTACTGCTATGTTCTCCTTGGTTCATAGGGACAACACAAAAGAAAGCCGTAGACTGCTTTGGAAAAGATTATCTTAGCTTCAAGTGGATCACAATCTGCCTTGGTTATAGGGGCTGATTTTAATGCCGTGTTACGATCGGAAGAGAAGATCGGGGGTCGTCATGCCGACCCAGTCTCTATTCAAGAGTTTGCTAATTTCAAACTAGCGACTGGCCTAACTGAACTATCGTATTCAGGAAGCTGCTTTACTTGGCTTAAGTCTAAGAAGTATGGCAGGTGTGGATCGAGATTGGATCGGGTTCTGGTTGATAATGCTTGGATTGAAATTGCTCTAATGTTCGGGGTTGAACACCTCAATAGGACGGAGTCGGATCATGCTCCAATCTTAACTCAATTCAAAAGGGCTCCGGCGGGTGGAAGGAAGCAATTTTGATTCCTCGACTTATAGACGACACATGAGGATTTCAAAGCTATTATTCATCAAGCATGGCATTCAGTATACCATCCTAATGGTATTACTAGAGTGTTATTGCGTCTTGACGCTTGCCGAAAAGTTCTCTCAACGTGGAGTAGGAACACTTACGGAAACATTTTCTAGTTTGTGGAGCAAGCGAAAGACGACGTCCTTGCAGCAGAACTGAATCATGAGGTATCTAATTCTCAGGCTTCATTAGAACATCTATCAAAGGCGTCTGCATTACTTAAGCAACGTGTCAGAATTGAAGAAGCCTATTGGAGACAGAAAGCTCGACTTAAATGGGATCTAGACGGGGATAAGAACACAGCTTATTTCCATGGTTGTGTTAATAACAGGAAGAAGTCTCTGCATATCCACTCTATTACCAAGGAGAATGGAGAGGTTATCAAGGAAAGGCAGGACATTCATGATTATGCCAAGGAATTCTATTCCAAATTGTTCGAGCGTGGTGAGATTCGGGATGATTCGAAGTTATTGGCTCTCATTCCTAATCTGGTGACAGAGGAGGATAATGAGATTCCTATTGCACCACCTATCAAAGAGAAGATTCTTGACACAATCAAAAGTATGTATAAGAATAGTGCCTCAGGGCCTGATGGGTTCACGCCTTTGTTCTTCTTATATAGCTAGGACATCATCCGTGAAGATATATTGGAAGCCATTTCTATGTTCATCGAGGGTTTCTCCCTTCCTAGGACGTTTACTAATACATTACTCCCGTCCTTATTCCTAAGATGAAACAGCCGAGAGCCTTTGGTGATTATAGACACATTAGTCTGTGTACTGTGATCAATAAGATCATATCAAAGCTTTTCTCTCTACGCTTAGCTTCGATCCTTCCGTGTATCATATCGCAAGAACAGAGGGGGTTGTTCAAGGCAGAGAGATTGTTGATAAAATTTTACTTGCATAAGAAATGATGGCTAGGATGAACAAAAAGCATAGAGGAGGAAACATTGCTATCAAGCTAGATATGATGAAGGATATGATAGAGTGGATTAGCAATTTCTATTGAAGGTGCTACGCAAATTTGGATTCTATTATAAGTGGATGGATATGATGCTGCATTTTGTGAACAATGTATGGTATGTCCCTCTCATCAATGGAGAAACGACTGATTACATTCAAGCCTATCGAGGTCTGCGACAAGGAGATCCATTATCACCGGCACTCTTTATTATAGCTGCAGAGGTTCTTTCTAGAAGTTTGAAGCAGTTACTAGCTGAAGACGGCTTCTCTGCATTATTCACTCCTCGAGGATGTCCTCATATCACCCATTTAGCCTACGCGGATGATGTTCTTTTGTTTGCAGCAGGGGACTTGCGCTCGGTGGGCATGATAAATGACGTTCTTACTCTATATGAGCCTATATCCGGCCAGAAAATCAACAAATCTAAATCTTCTATCTATTTATGAAGGAAGGAGCTCCCAGAGAAGGGGGAGGAACAGGCTAGCAGATTTTGTTTCAATATGGGTACGCCTCCGTTTACATATTTTGGCTGTCCTTTTATGGCAGGTCGTCATAACGGAGGGATGTACGAAGAGCTCCTAGACAAAATTTGGCACAGATTGGAGGGGTGGCATAATAAAACACTTTCTCCTGGAGGTAATTTAGTCTTACTCAAGAATATTTTAGCATCGATTCCAGTTTAAACATTGGCGGCATGCGATCCTCCGGTTGTTGTGTTACATAGACTAGAGAATATGTTCTCTAGTTTCTTTTGGGGATCGCACGATGGAACAACGAAGCGTACATGGCTTGGATGGGGATGTATTGCTCGTAAAAAGGACGAAAGAGGACTTAGGGTACGCAGATTGGAGGTTGTCATGACTGCTATGACTATCAAACTCTGGTAGAAGTTTACAACGCAGAGTAGCCTCTGGACTTATTTTTTCAAACTAAAATATTGCTCTCAGGAAGTCGCTAATGATGGTCAGCTAACCTCTAATGTAACTCATGTATGGAAAAGACTTATATATGGTCGCAGCCTGGCAAGTCCACACATATCGCAGGTTGTGGGTGATTGGAGATGGGGCATGCTCGATCTGGTATGTTTTCTGTAGCATCAGTGTGGGATGTTGCTCGTACGCACAGGCCATTGTTACCATATTTCAAGCATCTTTGGAATGCTTGTATACCCACGAAGTGGTCCATTTTGTGTTGGAGGGTTTTGCACAATAAACTCCCCACTGATGATAACATCATTCGACTCGGGTATAGCATGGTTTCTAAGTGTCATTGTTGTTCAGCTCCTTCCTCATAAACTTTGGAACATATACTTCATGAGGGTGAACTGGCTACTGCAGTATGGATGTCAGTACAACAAACTTATTACATACATTGTAGGGGAACCAGCTTCTTGTAAAGGCTGTGTTCGTGGTGGAGAAAGAGGAAAAAAACACAGGAAAGAGGTCGCGGTGGCAGCAGTGATATGGGTATTATGAAAAAATTGAAACAAATGGAGATATGAAAAATACTCCTTCACGGCTGATAAGGTGATTGGTGAAGTTCATCGACAAATTTCAAAGGCTACTATCAAATGTAAACACTAGACATTGAAAGTCTTTGTAACCTGAGTTGGTACTCACCCTATTATGAATAAATTCTAGTATTTATTAAAAAATATATATATATATATATATATATATATATATATATATATATATATATATATATATATTTTATAAATATATATATTTTATAAATATATTTATATATATATATAAAATATATATATATATATTTTATAAATATATATATATATTTTATAAATATATATATATATATATATATATAAAATATATATATATATATATATATATATATATATATATATATATATATATATTATATATATATATATATATATATATATATATATATATATATATATAAAATATATATATATATATATATATATATATATAAATATATATATATATAAAAAATAAAATATATATATATATATATATATATATATATATATATATATATATATATATATATATATATATATATATATATATATATTATATATATATATATATATATATATGTTTTGTTTTATATATATATATATATATATGTATATTTTTATTTTTATTTTTTTTATATATATTATATATATACATATATACTTAAATAATATATATATATATATATATATATATATATATATATATATATATATATATATATATATATATATATATATATATATATATATATATATATATATATATATATACATATATACATATATACATATATATCTATAAATAAATATATATATATAATATATATATTCCCTATATATATATATATATATATATATATATATATATATATATATATATATATATATATATATATTTTATATATATATATATATATATATATATATATTTTTGTCTTATATATATATATATATATATATATATATATATATATATTAAAAAAAATATATATATATATATGTATATATATGTATATATATATATATATATATATATATATATATATATATATATTTTTATTTTTTTTTTATTTTTTTACCAATGGCTGAAGCCTTCATTGAAACAAAAAGCTAGGTTGGAACCGGGAGATAGCCCAAAGTTCCTACAAGGTGCGGGTGAGACCCTAAACAGACATCCTGACGCAACGCGTCGTAAACCAAAATACGTTTTTTTTTTGTTTTTTTTTTTTGTTTTTTTGTTTTTTTTTTTTTTGGGTTTGGAATAGTCCAAACTGAAAACAAACAAAAAATTCAAAAGATTTCGAATTTTGAAAAAGCCTGAGGCGGTGCAGGCTCGAAGCCCGAAGGGGTTTGCGCGCGCCCCAAGGACACGCGGCCCAAAGGGGCGGGCGCGCTGCCCGAGGGGGCACTGCCCGAGGGGGGGTCGTGCTGGTCGAGGCGACCACGCGCGTCGCTCGGAACCGGTCGGCGGAGGCGATACGGAGGGGAGGCTGGGGCCGGGAAGCTCCGACGTGGGAAAAGCCGGTCCGAAACGACGGCGACGGGGACGACGGCCGTCGGGGCTGGGCGGAGCCGGGAAGAGGAAGGTAGGGAATCGGAGGGGGAGGGCGGAGAGGGGGGGGCTCGACCACGACCACCAGGGGGCAGCGGTGAGCCGCCCGGAGGAAGTAGGGGCGGGCAGAGGAGCTCGACCTCCGGGGGAGGGAGCGGGGGACGACCTCCGGGCGGAGAGGGCGCGGGACGGAGAGGGGCTCCGGCGGGGGATGGAGGGGGAAAGGAGGAGGGAGGAGGGAGCTGGAAGCTTGACCTCCGGGCAACGGTGGAGGGCCCTACCGCCGGCGGAGCGAGCGCCGGAGAGAGGAGGCGGTAGAGGGAGAAGCAGCGCTCGGGAGGGACGACGGTGAGGCCAACGAGATGCCGGCCGTCGCTCCAGATCCGGGGAGAGAGGCGGATCCAGCCGAGGTCACCCGAGCCCAGGAGGGCGGGTCAACTCCTGAGAGGGGAGGACCCGTCGACGGCTGGGGGGGGAGGGAGGCCCCTAAAGACGACGGAGGGGGAGTGGGGGGCGCCGACGAGGAGCACGACGGCAGGTGGAGGGGCTGAGGGGGAGCCGGCGCAGGGGGAGGGAGGCGGAGGGGGGCGCCAGCCTGGGGCCAACGGGGATCTCAGCCGGGGGGCGGATGGAAGACGTGGCTGAGTTAGGCCACCGCGGGGGCGAGCGGGTGGCATCCGCCGAGGGCACCGAGAGGGGGGCGGCGAGCGGGGGGCGCGTCGGGGGCGGGGGGAGGAAGGACGGAGGGAGACGGGGCGGCCGAGGTGGCGGCGGAGACCGCACAGGGGGAAGTCCCGAGGAAGGAGGGGGCCGGGGAGTCGCCAGAGGGAGCGGCTGGAGGTCGACGTCGTCGACGAACACGTCGGCGCCGAGAACGACGCCGGGGTGGGGGGTGGGAGGAGAGAAGCCCCCACCACGGGAAGACGACGGTGAGGGCGGGGCCTCCCCACGGCGGGAGAGCGCCGTCGAGACGGAGACCCCCCCACAGACTTGTCCGAAAGTCCGGCCAGCTAGGGCTGAGGCCACCGCGAGAAGGGGAGCCGGTGGCTGGGCCAAGATAGCCGGCCGGCCACGCCGCCCAGCCGACGAACGGCGAGCCATGGGCGCCGCTCCCCAAGATCCCTCGGGCGGAGCGAGCGGCACGAGCTGCCATCTAAGTATATATATATATATATATATATATATATATATATATATATATATATATATATATATATATATATATATTTTTATATATATATATATATTAATTATTTAATTATATATATAATATATATATATACACATATATATATATTTTTTTATTTTTTATATGTATATATATAATATAATATATATACACATATATATATTAAATTATATATATATAATATATATATATATACACATATATATATTTATATATTAAAATATATATATATATATATATATATATATATATATATATATATATATATTTATATGTATATATATATATATATATATATATATATATATATATATATATTTATATTTTTTTATATATATATACATATAAATATATATATATATATATATATATATATATATATATATAAAATATATATATAAATATATAATATATATATATATATATATATATATATATATATATATATATATATATATATAATATATATATTTTTATATATATATATATATACACATATATATATATATATATTAATTATTTAATTATATATATATAATATATATATATATATACACATATATATATTTCAAACCGATCTCTTTATTTATTTATAGTTCAGTTACAATACAAAGACGAAGTCGTTCTTCCACACATGTTGGAATTAAAGCATGATTACAACCAGCCATCACTTTTCGAACTTGCCGCTTAACTTCAGCTATCAACTAGGGGATAGAGTATGAGTAGCCTTCATATCGAGCTTTGTTATGGTTCTTCTAGAGAACCCAGCAGATTGCGCTGACGATAATTTGACATGCATGCTTCTGTGGTCAACTCCACCATAGATAAAATCGAGGAAGAGTAGCTTATTGTCCTCTCCTAATGCCCATCGTTGCTTGAATGTAAGCCCACACTTCTCTGGCCAGTACTCCTTCCTCGAACACATGGTCAATATTTTCTGTTGAATGCTCCAAAAGCAGTGACATGAAGATGCAAGTGCAAAGCCAAGGCCTTGCACAATATCATCTGTAGGCAATTTATTCTATAGAACTCTCCATAACAAAATAGACCATTTTGCAGGAATGCAGTAGTTCCAAATATTTTTGAATTTACGCTCTTGAGGCTTCTTAGCCCTGATAGAATTCCAAGCAGAAGACAGTAAGAAAAACCCCGCTGCATTAAGGAACCATTTTAGGGAGTCCCTATTTCCTTGTAAGCATATGTATCCCTCCTAATAGCAGCATCTCATGTCCAAGCCTCTCAATAATCAATTGTTGATCCCATGAACCATTCTCATCAGCAAGCTAATTTATATGGGCAATAGTTCCAGTGTTGTCTGCACGATCAAGCTCCACCCCTGGAATCTAGTTCTCGAAGAAAGGGTCTACCTCCCCATTACCAAGTGTGAGAGAGATATACAGCTCCCCAAAGTCCCTACCACAAATAATATGATGTCATATGTGTGAAGAAGCCAAAGTAATCTCCACTACATTCAGATGTTTCCTATAGCAGTATTTAGCTCTTAGAAATGTAGCCCAAAGGAAAATCGTTGATCGAAACTTCTACCATAGTTTTGTAGTGAAGGCATTGAAGACATCCTCAAGCCGACGAACAAAGCCCTCCTTCGTCTCTAGGCAATGTCACACGCTGCCACCCGAGCCATGAATGTTTGTGTACACTATCTATCGATCCCTAAAATATAAGCCTTGAAATAGGCTCTCAATATTGTTTAGAACCGATTTAGGGGGGTTGCTAGCTGCCAAACAATAAACAAGAATTGATGTGAGCACTGACTTAAGGAGTACTAGTTTACCTCTAAGAGAAAGAGTTTTGTTGTGCCATCCAATAAGTCAACTTTGAAATTTATCAAGCAAGAATTCGTACATATCAAGATTCCTTCTCCCATTCATAATCGGGCATTCCAAATAAATAAAAGGTAGGTGTTGTATCTGAAAGCCAGTAGAAGCTTGAATTTCCGTGGCTCGTTCATCAGCACAGTCGAGAGTTAGAATAATAGCTGACTTGTCATAATTTACTTTATAGCCAGAGTTCTTCTTATACTCCTTGAGCACCTGTATGACCTTGTAGATGGCTCGGATATCCGTTGCAGTGACAATAAGAACATCATCTACATAAGCAACATGAGAGACTCTAGGGCATCCACTCAGAGTGTAGAACCCCTATATTTAGCTGCTATTTTATTAAGACTCTTGCTCATAGCCTCTACAACAATGATAAACAAAGATGGAGATATTGGATCCCCTTGTCGAAGGCCACATAAACTCTAGAAGAAACCTGAAGCACTCCCATTAATATAGGTAGAGAACCATGTATTATTCACAAGATACAGAATCATGTCTATCCATGTATCACAAAAGCCAAAGCCCTGAGAACTCGAATTAGGAAAACCCAATTAACTCTGTCATAAGCTTTACTCATGTCAAGTTTGATAGCAGCATTACTGTTGACCCAAACTGGATCACAGTCAACCTAATTTAGATAATTAATAAAATAATATTTGACCTGATCTAATACGACACATTAAGCTCAAAGTCAAGAACATCTTTTACAACATATCAAGCTCAAAACGTACGTCATTAACAAGTTGATCATTGCAATTGTACTTGTACTGAGTCTGTACTTTTTATTTTATTGAGTCCAGGATCATGTACGTTGAGTCATACTGAGCTATCTCGAACCCAGACTTCACTCTCCAACCTCTATCATACAAAACAAGACAATCACTAAACCAAACCAATCCTCTCATAGCCCATTGTATGTTCTGGCCCCATAGAAACCGAATTCGGGCCGAATTCTGCTTCCTAAAAATTAGGATGCTAATTTTTAGGGCCTGCTTGATACTAGTTGTCCAACGTTCAAAATTTTGAATTCTTCGGACAGAATTCTGGCCTAATTCTTCCTTCTCGGACGAGTATAAATAGAGATTGAAATCTCTCATTTCAAATCATCTTTCACCTTCAAATATTCAAGCTTTCTAAGCTCTACTACTCCAAGCCCTACTCTTGCATATCTTCTAAAGCCACAACTCTCCTTAGCCCAAGGTGTTCAGTGCAATATCAGCTAGAAGTTGTGTGCAAGAGTGAAAGAAAAGTCACTTGGACAATTCCAAGTTTTGTCTCTGCAAAGTTGTAAGAAATTGACGTAATCTTTATAGTAAAAGCACGTAGTTGTACCCAATTTCACAAATAGTGGCTTTCAATCCTGAGCGAGAGTTCTCAGGCCTGGACTAGTCCTCCACGAGAAAAACCAGGTTAAATCACTGTGTATGCGTATGCTCTTCCGATCTCTATTTATTTCCGTATTACTCTCTAATTACATACTCTCTTGGTAGTTGATTTCTGGACTTGATATAGAGTTGCATTTTTAATTAGTTATTATCGACACAAACTCTATTCACCCCTTGTCTACACGTAACTCCAATTTATTGACCAAAACTGGATCACAGTTAACCTAATTTAGAGAATTAACAAAACAATATTTGACCTGATCCAATATGACACATTGAGCTCAAAGTCAAGAACATCTTCTACAACATATCAAGCTCAAGACAGACATCATCAACAAGTTGATCATTGTAATTGTACTTCTACCGAGTCTGTACTTTTCATTTTAATGAGTCGTACTAAGCTATCTCGAACCTAGACTTCACTCTCCAAGCTCCACCATAAAAAATAAGACAATCACTAAACCAATCCTCTCATAGCCCATTGAATGTTCTTGCCCCATAGAAAAAGAATTCGGGCCAAAATCTGCCTCCTAAAAATTAGGATGCTAATTTTTAGGGACTGCTTTATACTATCTGTCCAACATTCGAAATTTTGAATTCTTGGGATAGAATTCTGGCCAAACTCTGCCACCTCAGACTAGTATAAATTGAGCTTGAATTCACTCATTTCAAATCATCTCTCACCTTCAAATATTCAAGCTTTCTAAGCTCTACTACTCAAGACCCACTCTTTCATCTCCTAAGCCACAACTCTCCTTAGCCCAAGGAGCTCAGTGCGATATCAGCTAGTAGTTGTGCGCAAGAGTGAAAGAAAAGTCACTTGGACAATTCTATGTTTCACCTCTGTAAAGTAGTAAGAAGTTAGCGTGCTCTTTTGAGTAAAGGCACGTGGTTGTACCCTATTTTACAAATAGTGGATTTCAATCCTGAGCGAGAGTTCTCAGGCCTGGACTAGTCCTCCACGAGGGAAACCAGGTTAAATCGCTGTATTTGCGTATGCACTTCCGATCTCTATTTATTTCTGCATTACTCTCTGATTACTTACTCTCTTGGTAGTTGATTTCTGGACTTGATATAGAGTTGCATTTTTAATTGGTTATTATCAACACAAACTCTATTCATCCCCCTCTAGAGTTGCCTATATGTAACTTTAATTGGTATCAGAGCTCTATTCTCTTGATAATGGATTAACATCCAAGAACTGATCCATTGCAACCACACAACCTATCTTTACAAACTACAGTGAGGGACAGTCCACAAATAGGCTACCCCTATATGATGGAACCAACTACACCTATTGGAAGACTAGAATGAGTTTCTACCTAAAGTCTCTAGACTTTGATTTATGGACCATAGTTACTGATAGTTACAAGAAGCCTGCTAGAATTGTTGTCGAGGGAAATCTCATAGATAAACCCCACGACAAATATATTGACTAAGAAAAGAAACAAGCTAGTCTAGATGCTAAGGCTATTAATGCTCTCTTCTGTGCTATAGATAGGACTGAATGCAACAGTATCTCTACATGCTCCACCTTACACGAAGTATATAAGCTTCTGGAGGTAACCCATGAAGGAATTGTTGGCCCATTGGTCATATGGTCAACCTGATTTTAATAATTGATCAAACTCTGTCTGGATATACGAAGCTAGTCGGGACATCTCGGACTCTTGGACATGATCAAGAATGGCTATCCACTGAATTCAAGACCGAAGATCTGTTTGCCTGTTCGAGTCTGTAATTCCTTATGCAATGTATTTTTTATTTTATTTGAGTCTATGAATATGTTGTACATCGAGTCGTACTGGCAAATAGGCTACACTTAAATGAGTTCAAAATATTTTTAAAATGACCTCTCAAAAAGGTTTACAAAAAGGTTTTCAAAAATCACCAAAAAACTTTTTAAAACCCTAACTAAATCCTGACAGAACTCGGGCCGAGTTCGGCTAGAGTTCGGTTGGTGGCCGTTGTGATTTTGAATCCTTGTTACTTGGTCCTCCTGCAGTTACGAATTTGATCGAGATTTGCTCATAGAGTTCTGTTCAAATTCTGCCCGAATTCTGTCAGAAGTTTGCCTTTGGAACACCTATAAATAAAGAAGGATTTTGATCATTTCAACTCAGTCATTCACTTTCAATCTTCTCTCTATCTAAAGCTTTCTGTCTTCCAAAGAGTTTTCTAGAGCTTTCAATTTCAGATCCCAAGCCGGTTACAATCCTCTAGTCGATTTGCTAGTGCGGTACGGTCTAGAAGTTTCTGAGAGATTGTAATCAGAAGGCTTGATTGAAGAATACCTCTTCATATTTGAAGTTGGATGAGTTCTTCGTATCAAAGCTCGCGTTGTAGAAGTTGCAAGGACTTCGTAAGACAACTTGCGGTTTTTCCAATAGTGGATTCAACTGGTAGCAAGAGTTCTACCGACTGGATTAGTCCTCAACAGAGGGATACCAGTATACATCGCTATATTTGCGTTTGCTCTCTTAACTTTGCCTTTATATTATTTTAGTTGTGATTAATATTCTGTGATTGTGCTGCTAACATTTTTTAATTAGCATTATTCCGCTGTCAACTCTATTCACCCCCCCTCTAGAGTATTACGCTTTACTATTTCGTTTCTACAATTGGTATCAGAGCAGGTTCTCCATCTAGAGGTATTATATTATGATCCCAATTGTTCCTACAATTGGTATCAGAGCGGGTGTTACAGGTAAAGCAAGGTAACAGTGTAATTATTTATTTATTTTAATTAACTGTTATATAGATCATAGCACAACACATGGCAACTGTGAAATTCACAAGTGAAGGCCAGGCCACAAACAGACCCCCACTGTTTGATGGTACGAACTATACCTATTGGAAAACACGGATGAGTTTCTTCTTGAAATCACTTGACTTTGATTTATGTCCATTGTTCTTGATGGCTATCAAAAGCCACCTCGTATAAATGTTGATGGAGTTTTAGTTGAAAAACCCCATAGCAGATATACAGAGGAAGAAAAGAAAAGGGCCAGTCTTGACGCACGTGCTATTAACGCTCTTTTTTGTGCTTTAGACAGAACTGAATTTAACAGGGTGTCTATCTGCACAACGGCTAATGAAGTGTGGAAGCTACTTGAAGTCACACATGAAGGCACGACTCAAGTCAAAGAATCAAAGGTCAGCAGACTTACTCATGAGTATGAGGTGTTCAAGATGAAGCCCAACGAAACAGTTACTCAGATGTTCGAGAGGTTCTTGGATATTGTAAATCCTTTGTCCTCCCTAGGCAAAGATTACAGTAACCATGAAAAGATTCACAAACTCCTACGAGCTCTCACCAAGAACTGGATTCCAAAGGCTACTACAATTATTAAAGGGAACGATCTCACAACTATGTCCCTCGAAGTACTCATGGGTAAGCTACTCACTCATGAACTGGAGCTACAAGATTTTAAAGAGCCTGTACCAAAGGAGAAGACGATCGCTTTCAAGGCTCAGCACAGAAAAGCTGCTGAAGGTGACTCAGACAGCAGTGAATCTGATACTGAAGATCAAGCACTCCTAGCAAGGAAATTCAAAAGATTCATGAGATATAAGAAGAGAGCCAAAGAAAACAACAGCAGCAACAACTGGTATCAAGATGATGCTGTCTGCTACGGCTGCAAGAAGAAGGAACACATGAAGAAGGATTGTCCTACAAACTCATCATCAAGCAAGAAGAGCAACAGGTATGAAAAAGGGAACTTGAAGAGATCAACATCTAGGAGATATGCCAATACCAGCAAATGGCATGAAAGTGAAGCCAGCGACTCAGAAGACGAACAATCAGAAGACGCTGCAAACGTATGCTTTATGGCATCCGATCAGGTACCTACTGAACCTGTAGTTGATACTTATGATGACTTCACCTTTGAGCAATTAGGAGATGCCTGCAGTGACCTGATGACTGATTACAGGAAACTGCGTAGCAAGTATCAGACCTCTAAGAAGGTACTCAAAGAGTATAAAGGTGAAATAGGTAGACTTACCGACCTACTAGCTGAGGTTAGAAATAATGTTAGTGAGTCTGGTGAGCTTTCTTCTATAAAGCTCTTATTACACGAGACTACCAAGTCATCTGAAGAGAAAGACAAAATTATTGACCAACTCAAAGAAGAACTTTCTATAGAGAAAAAAAGTCTTCGATGTGCACAAATCAGAATGGAAACACTTACTTCTGATTATACTAAGTTGTATAACACTTCCAAAAGATTGGAAATTAGGTTAGAAAAACAGCCTGAGTCTGCTGCTTCCTACCCTAATACGTGTCACTTATCGAAAAATTGGAACATTCCCAAGCCAAACACTGTCAGACCTAACCCTATCAAACCTTTACCCCAAAAGGTTAAGCCCAAACAGGATTATAGGCATGCATTCTTCTATACTAGAAAACCCAAACCTACCAACCATGCACACCACTCAGCTTTCAATACTCGACATGCAAAATGTCATTATTGTGGCCTCATTGGTCATATTTTATCTGCATGTAGAATGAGAAAGCTTGTTGATTTAAACATTTATGCATGGATACCAAAAGCTAACAATTCAGGACCCTACAAGAAATGGGTACCAAAAGTTTCATCTACAAACTGTTTTGTAGGTGGAACACCCTTCACATGCTAAAAGAAAATGGATCCTCGACAGCGGTTGTTCACGGCATATGACCGGTGACGCTATATTATTTGCAACACTGTCGAAGAAGAAGAAGGAAGGTTATGTTTCCTTCGGTAATAACTTGAAAGGGTATATTATTGGTATCGGTGACGTTGGTAAGTCTCCCTATCCTGTTATTAAAGATGTCTGTCTGGTTACCGAGTTGAAACATAATCTACTCAGCATAAGTCATTTGGCTGATCATGGTTATGGCATCAACTTTGGCAAAGATAAATGTATTATAGTTGATAGCTCAACTGGTAATACTATCTTTGAAGGTATCAGGGAAGACAACATATATGTTTTCTATTTGTTGGAAGAAACTAACATTTCAGGTAGATGCTTAATGGCTAAAAGCGATGAGAGTCATCTGTGGCATATGAGACTCGGTCACGCAAATATGGACACAATATCAAGATTATCCACAAAGAAGCTAGTACGCGGTTTACCGGACATAACATTCAAGAAGGATTCGGTATGCAGCCAATGTGAAAGGTACAAAGCTACCAGATCCACATTCAAGTCAGTAAATATAGTATGTACTACTAGACCTCTACAATTGCTTCATATGGACTTATTTGGTCCTAGCAGAGTTGCTAGCCTCGGAGGTAAACTTTATGCTTTTGTAATTGTAGATGATTTCTCTAGATACACGTGGGTATACTTCTTGACACGAAAGAATGATACATTATCCAAATTTGTCGCCTTTTGCAAAAAAGTACAGAATGAAAAAGGTTACATGATCACTCGTATTAGAAGCGATCATGGTGGCAAATTCGAGAATGCAGAGTTTGAGCATTTTTATGACACACACGGTTTTGTACACGAGTTCTCCTACCCTAGGACTCCACAACAAAATGGAGTTGTGGAACGTAAGAACAGAACTCTAACCGAAATGGCCAGAGTGATGTTAAACCAGTTTAGTCTACCCAAATATTTCTGGGCTGAAGCTGTCAATACAGCTTGCTTTGTTCTCAATAGAGTTCTAATTCGACCAAAATCGAAGAAAACTCTATTTGAGTTATGGTTTGATAGAATCCCATCTGTTTTATATTTTAGAATATTTGGTTATAAATGTTTTATTCTTAATACAAAAGACAATTTGGGAAAGTTTGACGAAAAGGCCGATGAAGGTATATTTTTAGGTTATGCGGCCAAGAGCAAAGGATACAGAGTCTTCAACAAACGAACCATGATCATCGAAGAGTCAATCGACGTCACTTTTGATGAACTGAATCAAATGACTATCGATGACAATGATGAAGATCTAACTGTACCAAGCTCAACAACAGCTGATTCTCAACCAAGCTCGGCACTAGCTGATCCTCCTAGAGAAGATCCAGGAACCAGCTACCTTCAGAGTCTGCCGAAAAGGTTGAAATTTACAGCTGATCATCCAAAAGATCTAGTAATTGGTGATATTACCAAAGGTGTAAGTACTCGTACATCGAGTAGAGATATTGTTTCTAGTGTTGCTTTTATTTCACAGCTAGAACCTAAATCCATTAATGAAGCATGTAGTGATAACTTTTGGATAGATGCTATGCAAGAGGAATTAAACCAATTTGAACGGAATAGAGTTTGGGAACTTGTTCCCAGGCCTATTGATCATCCGGTCATTGGCACCCGTTGGGTATTCCGAAATAAACTAAATGATGATGGTTTAGTGACTCGTAATAAGGCTCGACTCGTAGCTCAAGGATACAATCAAGAAGAAGGTATCGACTACGATGAGACTTATGCCCCAGTTGCGAGATTAGAATCCATTCGCATGTTATGTGCATTTGCATGTTTTCAGGATTTCAAACAATTTCAAATGGATGTCAAGTGCGCTTTTTTAAATGGTTTTATAAAAGAAGAAGTTTTTGTAGCACAACCTACAGGTTTCACGGATTTCAAAAACCCTGATCATGTTTTCAAGTTGAAGAAAGCCTTATACGGTTTAAAACAAGCCCCTCGTGCTTGGTATGATCGTTTAAGCTCTTTTCTACTTGACAACGGCTTTTCAAAATGCAAGGTTGACACTACACTGTTTATTAAGTCTTTTAATGGCAAACTTCTTTTAATTCAAATCTATGTTGATGATATTATATTTGGATCCACTGATGAATCTCTCTGTCAAGAATTTTCTAAGTTTGCAGAATGAGTTTGAGATGAGCATGATGGGAGAGCTGAAATTCTTTCTCGGATTGCAAATCAAACAAACTAACAATGGGACATTCATAAATCAAGCCAAGTACACAAAAGATTTGCTAAAGAAGTTCGATCTGGACAACGTCAAACCTATTAGCACTCAAATGGTAACTTCAACAAAGCTTGATTCAGATGAACAAGGTAAGCCAGTCGACACACGTAAGTATCGAGGTATGATTGGTAGTTTACTTTATTTAACTGCTAGTCGTCCAGATATAATGTTTAGTGTTTGCCTGTGTGCACGTTTTTAAGCTAACCCAAAGGAATCACATTTGTGTGCAGTTAAGCGTATCTTTCGATACCTTAAGGGCACTTCTTCTGTTGGCTTGTGGTATCCCAAAACTAAGTCCTTTGACCTTATTGGTTATTCGAATACAGATTTTGCTAGATGCAAAGTTGATAGAAAAAGTACCAGCGGCACTTGTCATTTCTTAGGCAAGGCTTTAGTCTCATGGTTTAGTAAAAAGCAAAATTCTGTAGCCCTATCAACAACAGAGGCTGAGTATATCGCCACAGGACGTTGTTGTGCTCAGATTTTGTGGATGAAACAAACCCTAGAAGACTATGATTTATTTTACACACATATTCCCATTTTCTGTGATAACACGAGCACTATTAATTTGACTAAGAATCCAGTACGTCACTCTCGTACTAAACATATCGAGATTCGACATCATTTTCTTAGAGATCATCATCAAAATGGAGATATAGACCTTGTGTACATAGATACTGAAAATCAACTAGCTGACATCTTCACTAAACCTCTAGCGGAAGATCATTTCAATTATTTACGTCGAGAATTAGGAATTTTGGACGTCAATAATATTAATTAATTTTGTTTTATGATTATATCTCAATACGCAAAAACTGTGTTAGAGACAAGCCAATAAAGAGTCTGTCTGTCACCACAACTATGGTTGAAGCGAAGCGGTACTTAAGAGTTCCCCGGTGAACCTCCGCCAGCTGGGACAGTACTCCTACAACTAATCTGAGACAGTCGTTGTGTAACGACATTTAATTCATAAAATAATATTAATTATGTTAATTGAAGCCTAAAATAACTAATCTTTGAATTAAATATTTGAAATAAGATAATAAAAAAGAATGGCAAAAATCAACTATAAAGAACCCTAGGCGAATTCGGCCAGAGCTCTGACCGAATTCGGCCCGAGTTCGGTTGAGGGTTTCAGGTTATATAGCCAGAGCCCGAGAGCCTTTCTTCTTCATTGCTTCCAAACTACATCATAACAGCAGCAGCAGCCGCGAAGGAGCACCAAACCCTAGTTCTTCACCATCTTCTATCTTCCAATCCAAGTGGTGAAATCATTCCAAAATTTGGATTCGTGCGGTGTTCGTCGTTCTCTTCGACATACTTTGATTTCGGGAGGTATAACCACATCCTTCTCCACTTTTCAATTAGTGCATTTTTACTTCAATTTGCACAAATGGCACCCAAATTCAATCCTTCAAAGAGAAAGAAGACGACCCCCAGTGAGGAAGGGTCATCTTCGCATTCGCATACGGATTTCCTCTTCTCGCCGGTCCAAACGAGCGACGGCGCGTTCGATGAGTTTTTCTTCCAAACCCTAGACCAAGCCCTACTGTGGTATGGAGACTTCTCCATGAGATCCATATGCACAGGCGCTCCAGTCAAATGGACTGTATTTCCTGACCACCGCCATTTCTTTGAGGCATTAGGGTTACATCTTTTTGTTAAACTATGTTTTCCTATAGCAACTAATGCCATTAGATTATTTTATTGCAATCTCATATTAAACACTTTTGATGTGAGCACTCGTGTTGGAGGTATTGATATCAATTTCGATGATGACCTCTTCGCGGAGATCCTTGGTATCCCTAACGAAGGTGAACCGCTAGTCGACATCACTGAATTTGATTTCCCCGAAGGCACGACACTCGCAAGTTTCAAAGCGGAACTCTGTACACCTAATAGAGTACGCTCTGGAAAGTTCAAGGCTAATAACTTGAACTTGTTTAACTATGAATTGCATCGCATCACCTATTCCACTATCCTTCCAAAATCTACTTCCAAGGATGATGTGACTTCTCTTGAACTGTCCGCCATGTACCACATTCTTAAGAGGATTCCATTTTCTGCCCCTAAGACCATGATTCAGATGATGGGTCGTTATCGTGCAAGAGATAGAAATCTGTCTTACGCGATGATTCTCCCACGCATCTTTCAGCGCTTCGATATCGATCTGCCGACTTGTACTCAGGACCCTGAGCCCAAGTTTCTTCAGTTATCTCGTCGTAGCATGACTGCTTTAGCTCCACCTCCTGCTCCTCCTACTGCACCTCCTCCACCACCTCATCAGTATGCCATGACATTTGAGGGCATACATCAGCATTTATCTGCTTTGTACGTCTCGATGACGGACATGGCTCACGAGCGTGAGTTCCGCGACGTCACCCGTTATCAGGCGATGGAAAACTCTTTAGCTGATCTTCGTATCGCCCAGACTGGTCATTCAGCCGGTTCCATCCCTAGAGATCCAGCATTCTCTGGTTACCGCTGTGAGGATGAGGTTGTTCATGCCTACTTCCAGCCCGATAACGCCTATGATTGGTACCGTCCTGACCGTGCTCCACCTCGTGACTTTGTTGGTAAATTCTATGCTGGCGCCCCTCCACATCCTTCTGGCGCTGGTACCTCTAGAGCTGGTCCTTCAGGACATGCTGGTCGAGCTGATGATGATGAGGAGGAGATGTGACTATATAATTTTGAGTGATATTTTATTGTACACTTGGAAATGCTCCGACATTCGAAGTTATTATCAGTACTTTTTGATTATTATCAGCACTTTTTAGTTTGCTTCAGTACTCTGTTATTTTTTTCATGGACATGATTATGCGTAGTTTATGGCATTCCAGTTTATTTTTAGCACTATGTTTTAGTTTCAGTTTATGATAGCACTATCTCTTTATATTGCTTCTTTCATTAAAACTGCCTGTGAAATAACTTGCCTATGATACTATGCTTTTCTGTTCTGAGACAGTACATGCCTGTAATATTTCTCTAGTTTTATGCCTTATTTCTTTTATGTGTTTTCTCACTATTTATTACTTATGCATTGATTGCGGGGGAGCCTTCTCTTTTGCAATTATTTTGCTAAGTGACAAAGGGGGAGAAAATTAAAGATCTAACATTTTTTTGAGATAATACAGGATATTCTACTTTTTGATATTTTGAACAAGCTTAATGTTATATCATTCATAGTTTGTCAATTATCAAAATGTCTGCCTAATGGCAACGTCTGAAAAGGTAACAAACGATCCTCTTGATGACTTTACATTTGATGAACTTGGTGATGCCTTTAGTGACTTGTTTGAAGATCATAAAAACTTGTTTAGGAAGTATAAACATGCAAAGCATAAGATCAAAACTCATGAAGTTCAGATTCATAGACTTTCATGTTTACTTGATAATGTTAGTGATACACCACCCACGGATAATACTGAGGAGGCATCCAAGCTTAAATTAAGCTTACACGATGTTGAATCTCGCATTGAGAAACAAACACGTGATATTACAACATTCAATAAAGAACTCTTAGATGAGAAAAAGAAGTATAATATTGCTGCTGTAAGAATTGATGCCTTAACTGCCAAGTATGATGATATGTGCAATACCTCTAAAAGATTAGAGATCAAACTGGGAAAACAAGCTTTTCAGCCTCAAAGCCAGTCTCACGGTCACAACACGTACACAAAACAAAAGTTTGTTCAAAACAAGAACACACGTCACAAGAGAAACACATATACTCATTGTAAACCCCCTAAATTTTTACTATAATTTTTATTTAATTTTTAAATTTGGTACTAATTTTTTTCTTTTTCTTTTTGTTTTTGCTCGTCGAGTGCGAATATATGCGAAGTACATATTTTTAGAAAACATTTTATTAATATAAAGAACATATAGTTTATTTCAATATAGTATAGTTAAATATTTGATTTACTTGAAAGTATAGAAATTCCATCGCACTAGTGGCAATATTTTATTTATCTATTTATACCGATTTTAAAATAATAAATACATATATATTTTGTACTAGTCGCACGCGAAGTATATGAAATTAAAATTTATATATATTCTTTTATTTTCAAAAACTAATTACAGTTATTTTATATACTTGCGAAAAGATATTTCTTCAACCTATTAAATAATTATTGTGATTTTCAGAATTTATTGTTAATTTAATTTATAAAAATATATTTTTGAATTTGATTGTGATAATTCTAAGTATGAATATATTTTATTGTTTTAATTTAAATGAGTTTAAATTAAAGATGGGAGTTATCTATATTAAATCGTATTTTGAATGTATCTAGACTGGAATAGGTTTAGATTGAATTGACTTTAATTTGATTTAAATTAAAAACGAGATTATCCCAAAGGGGTCCAAATCTTTATCCGAGTAGGAGTTCCACCCCCTATATATAGAGGCGCCTCCATATGTTTTCACCATAAACTCCACAAGTCATATTTCTCTCCACAACATTAGTGCATCGTATCGATGTCAAATCTATCTCGTGTCAGCCGTGACGGTCTCGGATCCGACACCGGGTGTCTTTCCAATATCTTATTCCATTTTTTTACATATACAAATTCACCTCTTCTTGTCGGACACACCCCTGACACAACCAAATTCTCTAAGCTAAACCCCGTCCCCGCTCGTGTCCTCCTCCCTGCCTTCGCCGATTCCCCAGTCTCGTGTCGCTCATCCCCTCACCACAGCCCGGCCACCGTTCGACCCCGTCCGTGCCCTGCCTATACTACCAGTACTCCAAGCGCACCACACCCAGTCGCCACCATTATCACCACCAGGACTCGACCTCACTCACCGTCCATCCACCGGACCACCATTGCCCTTGACGTCCTAAACCTCCACCAGGCTCTAGTTTTCCCTCAAGAGAGCCTAGCCCCTTCTTTTCTGACTCCCTGGATCTGTCTCAACCACCTTCTGGAATAGAACCCCAGTGGTCAGATCCGACCGAACCCCCTTCTTGCCAATGCACCCACACTGTGCAGTAGCCGCCCACTGCCATCCCGCCACGCGCCTCCACATCATGTCTCCGCCACAGACCCGTCTTCCAAAACCACAGTCCTCCGATGCCACATCCCTTACCCCCTCTGTCAGTCCACCGTCGTGCACGGCTCCACATCACAACAAGAGCCGGCTTCCAGCGTTTGCACGAGTCATCGTGCCGGTCTAGCTCAATCTCCTCCGCCGCTCCACATAAACGCCAGATCTGGCCATCCTCTCCCACCTCCTCCTTGGTCGACAAGCTCCACCGCGCCTAGGAACCAATACCGCCGTAGCGTCTCCCCCGTCACTGCGTGCCCCGGTACGACCATCCAGCCGCCCCGCGCTCGAAAAAACCCCCTCTCTCGCCTTAACCCTCCCGAAGCCGCCTCTTTCTTCCCGGCGGCACCACTGACCAAAGTGCACCTCTTGGGGAGCGTCCCTGGCCATACTCCCTTCTCTCTCTCCCCTCCTGCTCCTCATGTTTGCTTTCTTTGACTTTCCTTTTGTCTTACTCTTCTAATTTATGTTTGCTAACTCTTCAAAGTTTTGCTTTACTCTGGAAGAGCACAACACTACTGCTATATTATATTATTATTGCCTACTTTTTGTTATTATTATTATTGATGATTATTATAATGGTTATAGTATATATTAGTTATATGATAAGAATTACTGTCAAATATATGCATAAAAAAGAATTATAAATACTGTTACCATTTTCTTTATTAAATTATAGTAATAAATTCATATACTGACTAAAAATATATAATAGATGATTTCATAAAAACTATTTTTATAACAAATATTATGGGCTATGAGATGTTATTGTAAAATTTTCTATCTATTTAAAGTAAATTACTTAACAAAAATTTTGGTTTACAAAAATGGGTTTGTTTTGCTTTGAAAAATTTTCTAGACTTATTTTTTATTTAACTACAAAAAAAATTATTTTAATAAATTACAAAATAAAATAAAAAGCTTTCTACCTAAAATTTTCCTTGACAAACTTAGAGTATTTTGAGCCCGAAACGACTTTTGATTTTATGTATTATTCTAAAACTATTTTAAGCACCATAATATACGTTTGTATTATAATATATATTTTTTCTAAAATAGTATTTGTAACAAATTACTCAATTCCTTTCGATTGTCATCATGTCCGAAACTAATCTCATTCTTCCTAATCCCTCGCTTGTTCGAGACTACCTTATGTCGACCCTAACAAATTTGACCGTCCTGGAGCAGATGAAACTGTCCTTGCCATCATCAAAGGCCCCTTGCGAAGCGATCTTGATTATTACAGCACACCAGGCGTCGCTACCAGGCAAGATACCTTGTCATTTGTTGTTTATTTATTTTAGCTCATATTTTATGCATTTACTTATTATTTACTTTCTGCAAAATAAACTGTGATATATGGCATAATTTGATAGAATCTTATTGTTCAGTTCTCTTTTCTGCTATGTACTATTTTCGTACACATTGAACTTAGATTTAAGGGATCACCTTTTGTGTGTTGCATTTATAGGCCTTGACACATTTGTACAACCTTGTTGTGAGTCGCATATAGAACTCGGATATGCGAGACCAGATGGCCACTGGTCCATATAAGTCGTACGATAGGATGAACCGTAAATAGAGTTTGCATGGTTAGTTTGATTTAGCGGTTAATAGAGGCTCTATGTTGTGGATAAAACATATTAGGCATTGGGCGGGAAGGACAATACCTTAGCGTATGGGCTACTATACACTTTACCTTTTGTAACCCTTGAGCTCCGTCGGAGACGCGGGTGAGATTACCCATGGATACTGACGGCCACTGACGTTCTACGAAATGTTATGCTCTTCTTGGGCCTCTTGTGCCCCAAGGGGGACTATGCTGATCCTATTTAAGACAAGGCTGTAAGCCCCTGATTTTCAAATTCATTTTTAATTAGTGTTAATTAATTTTTAATGTCATTTATAGCCTTAAATAATTATTAGGAATTTTTAGGAATTTTTCTAGAATTTCTAAATGATTTTAAATGAGTTTTAAAATACAAAAATATCAATTTGTAATTTATTTAAATGTTTTAATATCAATTTGCAATTATTAGAATTATTTTAATACTATTTTGTAATTATTAGATTTGTTAATATATTGGTTTGCAATTTCCCAATTGTTATGTGTAAATTTCTTTTGCACATAAACACTGCGGGGACCTATTTGCAATAACCTAAACTAGGAGGACCTAAACGCTAATCCTAAACCTACCCCCCACCCCCCGACCGACGACCGCCACGCCGACGGGCAGCCCCCGCCATTTTCGGCTGCCCGACCGACCTATCGACCGCCTCAACCCGCCTATTTAAACCCCCTCACTCCCCCCAGTCGACCACCACTCACCCCGACCCATCTCCACCGACCGCAGCCCCATTTCTTCCCCAAAACCTCCAGCCCTAACCCCAACTCCGGCAACACCCCACCACCGCCTCACCGACCGCCGTCGTCAGTCGCCACCACCGCCATCCGCTTCGCCACGCCGAGCTGGACACAGCGCCACCGGAGCGCCACCGTCCCGACGCCCCAAACCGCCGCCTCCGCCTTCGAAACTCCTTCGAGAAGTCGGACACGTGAGTAGCAGACCAGAGTCGTATCGTGCGTGTCTCGTCTTCACGCACGAGACTCGCCAGGACACGACGAGCTCAGTGCTGTGCTCGGACACACGAGACTGTGCTCGTACGTGTCGTGCTAAGCAAGGACACGAGAAATCCTGTGTCCTTAACTGTCCGGACACAGGCTCGTGTTTTTATTATTTTTTTTTTATATAATATCTAACCTAAATGAAATAAAAGAAAGAAGACCCTAATCCTAACAGTCGGGCCAACTGGCCCATTGGCCAGCGCGCAGTAATTAAAACCCCCCCCTTTGCTGAGCGCTCGGGTTCGAGCCCCCTCCTCTCTGTCTTCTTTTCTTTTTCTGTTTCTTTTCTTTTTCTTTTTCTTTTTTTCAGTTTTATATATATATATATATTTATATATATATGTATATATATATATTAGTGTATATATATATGTGTATATACTGTTTTTTACAATATTTTATATATATGTATATATTTTATAATTAGTAAAATTTTATATAAATAAGTTTGTATTTATATATATATTCATATATGTATGTATTATGTATATATTTTCATGTATATATATATTAACATATATATACACTTTATTGTTAAGTATTTTCCTATATATGTATATATATTTATAAATATATATGTATACCTTATAAATTAAGTATTTTTCCTTATATATCTATATATACTTTTAGCATAGGTATGTATATATTCTTTTGTACAAATTAGCCTTATTAAAATAATAATATTTATTTTGTACTATCACCAAATTATATTTTTATTGTATTTAAATTACTGCAACCATTTGGTGTCCAAGCCTAGCATGGATATTTGGGCTCAAATCTGTTTTCACACATTCAAGACCTGTACAAGTCATATTGGACTTGATTCATGGCCTTGGGTCCTGTATTTGAACTTTGGTTCAAATTATATACATGGACAAAATACGCAGATAATTAATTATTGTGTGCATTGCTGTTTTTGATTTTCTAAAAATACTTAAAGTATTGCTAAAATTATGGAAAAATAGTTTTTAGATACTATGTTAAGTTAGCTAATTTAGTATAATTTTTGTAGTATTTAATTTACTGTTTTGCCACTAGTTTGGCATATGAAACCAAAACTCACTTTCTGTATACCTAGGAAAACTGATTTTTATAAAATATTTGTACTGGTTAATAAATTCCAGAAAAATTATAATAAATTTCTATGATTAACAAAGATCACTTTAGTGCTTTGCTTTAAGAAAAACTAGGCTTTTTGCCTATCTCTAAAATTGTTAGAACACAATGATCTTTTGATTTATTTATTGATTAATTACGACTTGTAGCTTTTTGTGTTATTTGGAGTTTTAGTCGTGTTGAACCCCATCCCTCACTAGTGTAAAGACCCTAGAAAGTTAGTTAACATAGTGTGTCACCCCACATTGGTCTCCTATGCTAAGTCATCATTTTGGCTAGGTGCCCAGTCACAAGTCGTGTTTCACAAATTAGTGTCCTAGTGTCTTAGCTTAGTGTAAAACTAAGTTATTGCATTTACTTTTACAGTGACGAGCTACCAGACATCCATAGCATTGTTATCGCAGCTTGTTTTGTTTTGCTTTGCTAGAGGCAAGTACTTTCTACGAACTTTACATACTGCTATAAACCATAAAACTGTGAATCACCAACCATGTTAAATGTTGATCCTTGGGGTAGCAAGTTAGAACTTCACATGTTGTATACTTTCAGTTTCTACCATGTTTATACAGTATCTCATAATCTCTCACATGCTTAAATAACGGGTTAAGGGAAAAATGCTAGTAGTGTACGTGATCATGACCCCCTTCTCCGTATGTATTTACCGAGCACCGTTACATTCTATATGTATCTGTGTCGTATGTCTGGTCCCGCATTTGTGTATGGATATACACCGATGCCGTTATGTATACGTATGTGCACATCAGAAAATTGATATGTACCGCTGTACATCCTGATTACCTATTGACTGATCACTCACCTACTACAGTTTTAAACTTTAAAATGTATATCTATCGCCATGCTAAAACATACCTAAAACTGAACCAACATGATATGTCATTTCCTTTTCATCACATGATCAGTATTATATGTTTGCTAGATTTAGTGCTTGCTCCCGTCCTGACAGGATAACGTTGTAGGTGTCCTTACTGAGGAGGAGTTACTCTGTGACACATACTATGGAGATACTGCCGAGGACCCGGCTCTGCTTTACGAGGATGTTCCTGCAGGGAACCTCGCCTAGTTGTCTTTTGTTTACTTAGACTTTTGAGAGTAGACATGTATTAGACTATATCTTTTTGTAACTGGACATGTATCCAGTTTTACATTTCAGTTCACTTGTACTTGGACATTTTACTATATACGATGACTTTTGTGTTTGGAGCATTTATGATTCTTCTTCACTTATAGAACTGTTAGCACATTTAGTCTTATCCTGTTGTCTTTAGAACAGCTTACTACGTTTTATCTCAACGTAGGCTGGGCATGACTCGGCCTGGCTCAACAATTTGGGTAGCGGGTCGTGACATGTTTTTAGTGGTGGCCCATGCAGGTCCTGACTAAACTGTTTGGTTACGTTATTGTACCAAGCATGCCTGCAATTAGGAACTTAAGGTAATTAGACAACATTAGGAAAGACGCTTAGAACACTTAGAGGAATGCTAGGATTGTAACATAGGAAATACATCACATGTTTGCTATTATAATTAGATTTTCTTGCATATGATTGCTTGCTTTAAATAAGTCCTTGTAAGTCTTTTTATGTGTAATTTAGATGCTGCTTACTCGCTCATCCCAGTATGTTACCCCCGAGAATGGGGCCCTCCATATCCAGTCAGCTGACCGGTTGACTGATACACCTCCACCTACCACATTCCCCCACTCCACAGATCCACAGACCCAGATACCACCTTCCACATCCCAGTCCCAGCAGGCCTCGATACTTCCACCAACCCCTATCACTATACCCACCCAGGCTTTCGTCACACTCGACGGGACCCAGCTGCTCACACTGATCCAGGGGTTCCTAACAACCCATCAGGAGCAGACTACCCTACTCCGCCAGAGCATGGAGCGTTCTGAGGGACGTCCCGTGGTCCTACCACATGTAGAGCCACGACAGAGAGCGGGGACGATCAAGGACATCATGGGTCTGAATCCCAAGGAGTTCTCAGGGACTGAGGGCATAGTAGTAGCTGATGACTGGCTAGATTCTGTAGAGAGGAAGCTTCTGGGAGTTAGGATGCCGGATGACCTTCAGGTCGAGGTAGCAGAATTTCTGCTGATAGACTTAGCCGGAGTCTGGTTCAGGAATGAGCAGTTGTTTGCGAGAGGTAGAGCCACCTGGGACCAGTTCAAGACCCAGTTCAAGAAGAAATTCTTCTCGACCACTGCTATAGTAGCCATGGGGCTACGATTCCAGAACATCCAGCAGGGGAACCGTTCTGTTGATGACTATGCGGGAGAGTTTAGTCGCCTGAGCCGTTTTGCTCCTAGTCTGGTTGCTGATCCAGAGGAGATGACCCGTAGGTTTTGCCATGGTCTAGTTCCAGACATTGGCATCCTTATAGTGGCGAACGGTACGACTGACTACTACCAGAGCCTAGAGTTGGCCCGGAGTATTGAGGAGCGTCTTCTGTCATGCAAGAGGCCGGCTTCTGTACATCATGAGGGACCGTCCAAGCGTCAGGCTTTCCAGCAGAGAGTGCCGATGCCACCCCAGCAGACTTACCGTCCCCCTACACCACATCATCAGACCCCACCAGTTCGAGCCCCGGGACCCCGACAGCAGCCGAAGGGAGGTTTTTGTGCATTCTGCAGGAGGGTAGGCCACGACGCTTCCATCTGCAGGAAGAAGTTGGGGCAGTGTTTGGCTTATGGGTCTGCCACCCATCAGCTTCGAGAGTGCCCAGTAGCGAAGACTAGAGGACCGCTCCCGACTCAGCAGCAGAGGTTCGGGCAGCATCTGCAGCAGCAGAAGGGACCTCAGGGGAGGGTTTATAGTCTAGCCGTTGAGCCGGAGCCGGAGCAGGTTTCGGAGCCGGATTACTTAGCTGACGTCATCACAGGTCATGTTTATTTGTATACTTTTCTAGCTGTATATTTGTTTGATTCTGGTGCATCTCATAGCTTTCTATCATTAGAGTTTATGCATAAACATCATCTAGTAGCTACACCTACTGCGGAGATTAGTAGAGTGATGACGGGAGGAGGACCAGTGCCTATTAGATCTATCTATAGATATTCTATTTTTATAGCCGGGAGAGAGTTCAGAGGGCAATTCTTTGTGATGCCTCTCCCCGGTTATGATATCATATTGGGGATGGACTGGCTTAGCTATGCCCATGCATCTATAGATTGCCATGAGGGTAGTATTATGTTCAGTCCCCCAGGCACAGCGCCATTCAGTGTCAGGAGGACAGGGCCGGAGATCAGCCTAGAGCCGAACTGTTGTGCTACAGTCGTGGACGCAGCACCGCCACACCCTATCATTAGGGAGTTTATGGATGTATTTCCAGAGGATCTTCTAGGACTTCCGCCTGACAGAGATATGGAGTTCACTATAGATCTAGTGCCGGGTTCATCACCAGTATCCTGGGCTTGCTATAGAGTGAATCCCAAGGAGGCCATAGAGATGAAAGAGCAGATTGATGACCTGTTGAAAAAGGGTTTCATTCGATCCAGTGTTTCTCCATGGGGAGCGCCAGTGCTCTTTGTGCCTAAGAAGGATGGTACAGTCCGGTTGTGTATTGATTACCGGGCCTTGAATGCCATCACTATCAAGAACAAATATCCTCTGCCCAGGATAGATGATTTGTTCGACCAGTTGAGCGGGGCGAAGGTGTTTTCCAGGATAGACTTGAGATCCGGGTACCACCAGGTGAAGGTTAGGCCAGCAGACATCCAGAAGACGGCGTTCAACACGAAGTACGGGCAGTACGAGTTTCTGGTGATGCCATTTGGTCTCACAAATGCGCCAGCTGTCTTTATGAACTTGATGAATAAGACATTTCACCAATATCTGGATAAGTTCGTCGTGGTATTTATCGACGACATCCTGATATACTCGAAGACGCCAGAGGAGCGTGCAGAGTACTTGCGGATAGTTTTGGAGATTCTGAGGCATGAGAGATTGTTTGCCAAATTGCCGAAATGTGAGTTCTTTTTAGACCGAGTGGAGTTTCTCGGCCATGTAGTCACTGGAGATGGAATCTCGGTGGATCCCAGGAAGATTGCTACAGTTGAGACGTGGAAGGCTCCGACGTCAGTTTTAGAGATCAGGAGCTTTCTGGGTTTAGCAGGCTATTACAGAAAGTTCGTCCAGGACTTTGCTAGGATAGCTGAACCCATGACGAAGCTGACGCGGAAAGACGCAGAGTACATCTGGTCAGAGGACTGCCAGGCGGCATTTGAGGAGCTGAAGAGGAGGCTGACGACCGCTCCAGTTCTGACTTTACCTTCAGGTTCTGGAGGTTTCACCATTTACAGTAATGCTTCTGGGAAGGGACTAGGATGTGTCCTACAACAGCATGGGAAAGTAATTGCTTATGCATCTAGGCAATTGCGGACTCATGAGAGGAATTATCCTATCCATGACCTCGAGTTAGCTGCGGTGATCTTTGCACTCAAGTTATGGAAACATTACTTATACGGAGAGCGTGTAAAAATCTTTACTGACCATAAAAGCTTAAAGTATGTGTTCACGCAGAAAGAGCTAAACATGAGGCAAAGACGATAGTTGGAGTTGATGAAGGACTTCGACATCGATTTACAGTATCATCCCGGGAAGGCAAATGTGGTGGCGGATGCGCTGAGCAGGCATCCGATGGCATGGTACCTGATGATTGATCGGCATTTGCGGGAGGATCTGGAGAAGCTCGGTATTGAGCTAGTTCGGCCAGGATCAGTGATACAGATGATGGCGCTTGACATTCAATCAGGATTGATGGAGCCGATCCGGGAGGCACAGTCTACAGATGAGAGTCTTCGCAGCCTTCGACCCCAGGCATTAGCTGGATTGCTGGATGACTTCACTATAGCGGAGGATGGATCCCTGAGGCATGGCAGCCGATTGTGCGTGTCGAAGGAAGAGCTAGTAGAGGCAGTTTTGCAGGAGGTGCACCAATGGAGATATTCTATTCACCCTGGTGCTAACAAGATGTACCGTGACTTACGGGAACATCTTTGGTGGCACGGGATGAAGAGGGATGTATCACGTTTCATCTCGAGATGCCTAGTTTGCCAGCAGGTCAAGGCAAAGCGCCAGAGGCCAGCTGGTTTGTTGCAGCCGTTACCCATTCCCGAGTGGAAGTGGGAACATATTACGAAGGACTTCATTTCAGGGCTTCCTCGTTCCCAAGGAGGGAAGGATGCCATCTGGGTCATCGTAGACAGGCTGACGAAGTGTGCGCACTTCATACCCTTCAAGGTGGGGCTTTCCACCGAGAAGTTGGTGGAGCTATACATGCAGCAGATAGTTCGCCTACACGGAGTGCCGGTGAGCATCGTGTCAGACAGAGACAGTAGATTCACATCCCACTACTGGAGGAGCTTGCAGGAGGAATTGGGCAGTAGGCTCAAGTTCAGTACGGCGTACCACCCACAGACAGATGGGCAGTCCGAGAGGACGATACAGACGTTGGAGGATATGCTGAGGACTTGCGTGCTGGACTTCGGAGGATTATGGGAGAGCCATCTGCACTTGGTAGAGTTTTTATACAACAACAGCTACCAGGCCAGTATTGGTATGTCTCCTTTCGAGGCACTATATGGACTACGATGTCGGACACCGCTCTTTTGGAATGATGTCGGAGACAGAGTTATGCTTGGGCCAGAGATGATCACGGATGCAGCAGAGAAAGTCGGGATGATCAGAGACAGGCTTAGAGTAGCTCAGGATAGGCAGAAACACTGGCTGATGCTAGTCACAGACCGATGGAGTTCGCAGACGGTGATATGGTGCTAGTGAAGATATCACCTACCAGAGGGATGATCCGGTTCGGACGAGGAGGGAAGCTGAGCTCCAGATACATCGGGCCGTTCGAGGTACTTGGCAGGATCGGAGCGGTAGCTTACAGGGTTGCACTTCCACCCAACCTAGTAGGAGTTCATGACGTCTTTCACGTATCTCAGCTGAGGAGATATGTTCCAGACCCCAGTCATGTGCTAGATCATTCAGAGTTGGAGGTCGGACCGAGCCTTACAGTTTCTGAGCAGCCAGTGGAGATATTAGACCGGAGAGAGAAGAGGCTGAGGAACAAGGTTATACCCCTAGTACGAGTAGCTTGGAGCCGTCACTCCCCAGGTGAATCTACTTAGGAGAGGGAGTCGGACATGAGGGAGAGATTTCCTTACTTGTTCGATCCAACCGCTGCGAGGGAACCACCCGTTCCCGCTTGATACCTTAGAGGTTAGTTTCGATCGCAGCCTTAGTCATTTTGTTGCATTGCTTGCTATGTTAGAATATTGTCGGGTCTTCAATCCTTGTGAATTTCGAGGACGAAATTTTTCAAGGAGGGAAGACTTGTAAGCCCCTAATTTTCAAATTCATTTTTAATTAGTGTTAATTAATTTTTAATATCATTTATAGCCTTAAATAATTATTAGGAATTTTTAGGAATTTTTCTAGAATTTTTAAATGATTTTAAATGAGTTTTAAAATACAAAAATATCAATTTGTAATTTATTTAAATGTTTTAGTATTAATTTGCAATTATTAGAATTGTTTTAATACTGTTTTGTAATTATTAGATTTGTTAATATATTGGTTTGCAATTTTCTAATTGTTATGTGCAAATTTCTTTTGCACATAAACACTGCGGGGACCTATTTGCAATAACCTAAACTAGGAGGACCTAAACGCTAATCCTAAACCTACCCCCCCCCCCCGACCGACGACCGCCACGCCGACGGGCAGCCCCCGCCATTTTCGGCTGCCCGACCGACCTATCGACCGCCTCAACCCGCCTATTTAAACCCGCTCACTCCCCCCAGTCGACCACCACTCACCCCGACCCATCTCCACCGACCGCAGCCCCATTTCTTCCCCAAAACCCCAGCCCTAACCCTAACTCCGGCAACACCCCACCACCGCCTCACCGACCGCCGTCGTCAGTCGCCACCATCGCCATCCGCTTCGCCACGCCGAGCTGGACGCAGCGCCACCGGAGCGCCACCGTCCCGACGCCCCAAACCGCCGCCTCCGCCTTCGAAACTCCTTCGAGAAGTCGGACACGTGAGTAGCAGACCAGAGTCGTGTCGTGCGTGTCTCGTCTTCACGCACGAGACTCGCTAGGACACGACGAGCTTAGTGCTGTGCTCGGACACACGAGACTGTGCTCGTACGTGTCGTGCTAAACAAGGACACGAGAAATCCTGTGTCCTTAACTGTCCGGACACAGGCTCGTGTTTTTATTATTTTTTATATAATATCTAACCTAAATGAAATAAAAGAAAGAAGACCCTAATCCTAAAAGTCGGGCCAACTGGCCCATTGGCCAGCGCACAGTAATTAAAACCCCCCCTTTGCTGAGCGCTCGGGTTCGAGCCCCCTCCTCTCTGTCTTCTTTTCTTTTTCTGTTTTTTTTTCTTTTTCTTTTTCTTTTTTTCAGTTTTATATATATATATTTATATATATATGTATATATATATATTAGTATATATATATATGTGTATATACTGTTTTTTACAGTATTTTATATATATGTATATATTTTATAATTAGTAAAATTTTATATAAATAAGTTTGTATTTATATATATATTCATATATGTATGTATTATGTATATATTTTCATGTATATATATATTAACATATATATACACTTTATTGTTAAGTATTTTCCTATATATGTATATATATTTATACATATATATGTATACCTTATAAATTAAGTATTTTTCCTTATATATCTATATATACTTTTAGCATAGGTATGTATATATTCTTTTGTACAAATTAGCCTTATTAAAATAATAATATTTATTTTACACTATTACCAAATTATATTTTTATTGTATTTAAATTACTGCAACCATTTGGTGTCCAAGCCTAGCATGGGTATTTGGGCTCAAATGTGTTTTCACACATTCAAGACCTGTACAAGTCATATTGGACTTGATTCATGGCCTTGGGTCCTGTATTTGAACTTTGGTTCAAATTATATACATGGACAAAATACGCAGATAATTAATTATTGTGTGTATTGTTGTTTTTAATTTTCTAAAAATACTTAAAGTATTGCTAAAATTATGGAAAAATAGTTTTTAGATACTATGTTAAGTTAGCTAATTTAGTATAATTTTTGTAGTATTTAATTTACTGTTTTGCCACTAGTTTGGCATATGAAACCAAAACTCACTTTCTGTATACCTAGGAAAACTGATTTTTATAAAATATTTGTACTGGTTAATAAATTCCAAAAAAATTATAATAAATTTCTATGATTAACAAAGATCACTTTAGTGCTTTGCTTTAAGAAAAACTAGGCTTTTTGCCTATCTCTAAAATTGTTAGAACACAATGATCTTTTGATTTATTTATTGATTAATTACGACTTATAGCTTTTTGTGTTATTTGGAGTTTTAGTCGTGTTGAACCCCATCCCTCACTAGTGTAAAGACCCTAGAAAGTTAGTTAACATAGTGTGTCACCCCACATTGGTCTCCTATGCCAAGTCATCATTTTGGCTAGGTGCCCAGTCACAAGTCGTGTTTCACAAATTAGTGTCCTAGTGTCTTAGCTTAGTGTAAAACTAAGTTGTTGCATTTACTTTTACAGTGACGAGCTACCAGACATCCATAGCATTGTTATCGCAGCTTGTTTTGTTTTGCTTTGCTAGAGGCAAGTACTTTCTACGAACTTTACATACTGCTATAAACCATAAAACTGTGAATCACCAACCATGTTAAATGCTGATCCTTGGGGTAGCAAGTTAGAACTTCACATGTTGTATACTTTCAGTTTCTACCATGTTTATACAGTATCTCATAATCTCTCACATGCTTAAATAACGGGTTAAAGGAAAACTGCTAGTAGTGTACGTGATCATGACCCCCTTCTCCGTATGTATTTATCGAGCACCGTTACATTCTATATGTATCTGTGTCGTATGTCTGGTCCCGCGTTTGTGTATGGATATACACCGATGCCGTTATGTGTACGTATGTGCACATCAGAAAATTGATATGTACCGCTGTACATCCTGATTATTTATTGACTGATCACTCACCTACTACAGTTTTAAACTTTAAAATGTATATCTATCGCCATGCTAAAACATACCTAAAACTGAACCAACATGATATGTCATTTCTTTTTCATCACATGATCGGTATTATATGTTTGCTAGATTTAGTGCTTGCTCCCGTCCTGACAGGATAACGTTGTAGGTGTCCTTACTGAGGAGGAGTTACTCTGTGACACATACTATGGAGATACTGCCGAGGACCCGGCTCTGCTTTACGAGGATATTCCTGCAGGGAACCTCGCCTAGTTGTCTTTTGTTTACTTAGACTTTTGAGAGTAGACATGTATTAGACTATATCTTTTTGTAACTGGACATGTATCCAGTTTTATATTTCAGTTCACTTGTACTTGGATATTTTACTATATACGACGACTTTTGTGTTTGGAGCATTTATGATTCTTCTTCACTTATAGAACTGTTAGCACATTTAGTCTTATCCTGTTGTCTTTAGAACATCTTACTACGTTTTATCTCAACGTAGGCTGGGCATGACTCGGCCTGGCCCAACAATTTGGGTAGCGGGTCGTGACAAAGGCCCATGCGTAGGAGGTTCGTTCTTAAAATTGCATTTTACCAAGATTGGTTAGGCTCCCTTATCCATTAGATATGAGTACTTTTGGTTTTGGTACTTGTATCTGATCGCGACTTGGAACAGTAACTTATCACAAACTAGTTTACCACATCTTGTTCATGTTTGGTTGTAGGTGTGGCTCACTACTCCGATGAGAAGGAACTAAACCTTGTTGTGGTTCGGATACCGTCTTGGATTCATGACTTGGAAAGATACATTATCGTGGATTAGTTTGCCATCTCCTGTCCTTGTTTGGTTGGGGGGATGGTACACTAATTCAAATGTGGGTATTGGACCATGTTCTGACCCGATTAACTTATTATTGAGCAATATTTATTCAGTTTATATGGCACGATATTATGTATCTTGTTACGTCCCTCTGAGGACCTAGTTATCTCTCTAGGTGTGTGCTATTATCATTAGCAGGTATTCGAGCCATGGTCGCGATCTTCTCTATTTTTTTATAGATGATGTGCTCTTGGACCGTCATTCGCTTCGCTTGACATTTTCTCTTATTTGTACTTATTTATGTTCATATAAACAGTTGGGATTTTCTCCGCCCAACCTCTTGTATAATGATAACTCAAAGTTGATTTGTGACATATCTTATATTCTTTCATTTTGTGGATGAGATTAGATTACTCTTGGTTTACTGCATTTTACAGCTTATGTATACATACGAGGTTTTCATATATTGGACTATACTTCGTATGTATGCAGCTGGCATGTCTACGTACTTAGTCCTAAGTATTTTGGGACTGGGGTATTACATATTTTTGTGGTAGCCCATGCAGGTCAAGATAAATTGTTTGGTTACTTTACCGTACCAAGCAAGCCTGCGTATAGGATTAGAGTCTAGGATCTCATCCACATACTTGACCTCCTTCCTAGATTATGTTTTCGAACTCTCGCTCGACTCTTTGATTTGCATCTTGTTTGATTCCATCTACCGTAAATTCTTCTTCTTTCATGTTTGATAGTGGTTAGGAAGATACTCGATAGATTTGTTCCATTGACCCATCACACTACTAGTTCAACTCTTATAAGTTGGGTAGAATACCTCACGACCTAATAACTCATTCATACTAGTAACCCATATTAATAAGTTTACCTAGAATTTAGAGGACCCTAACCCATCTAGCCAACCAAGCCATAGACAAGGAAATACTAGGACGACTGCATAGGCCCAAACATCGGGTGAGACTTAGATTTTAAGAATCTTAGACTATTTAATTTCTTTCATCATTATCCTCCTACTTATATTTTGACTATCTTAGGCTGGTAAATTAGCATAACTTTTGCAAGCTTATTTCATTATCGAACTTGATTATGACATATTTTATTGGATACGCACCCACTAACATATTGTCTAATCAGAACCGGTGCATGATGGTCTGATCAACCTAGTACATTTTGGTTTACTTTTATATATTCTACGTGGATGGAGACATAGTTAAACTTGGCCTCTAGAATCTCATCCGCGACTACCTTGGCAATTCATTTTGGAAATTTTTAATCGTCTTTGAACCACTTATCCGTATTCGATAATATCTTCTTCGAACTCTTTATTATGTTCATCTTTTGCATATTTTAGAAATTCAAACGCTCGTACTTGTTATCCCCTAAGTTGTCCCACCATCTATTGCCAAGATAGATAGCCACTGACCAACCAATATGACTATACCCCCGTATTGAGTTACTCATCCTTTTTCCGTGACCCTAGATTCATTATCGTGACCTTCTAATCATTCTCGAACTTAAGAATGATTCAAAACCTTAAACCATACCTTAAACCTAGATGACTATATTCTCTCAAGGAACCATACCTTCCAAGTCTCTAAATTATTCTCTTTGATCTACTCGATTTTGTACTATTCTCTAAATTCGTGCTAGCATTGCCTAACTAGCGACCCTCATCCAGTACCACATCCATGATTTATTTTTGTAGTTATCGAAATCACGATTTTCTAATGCATGTTTGTGTTAAACGTCGTTTCCTTGACTCGTCCAATGATTTATCATGTTTCCTTATCGATATACCCTTGTACCTTCTCAAACCCCCTAGTTGGGTAGGATGTAAACCCTCTAAATTTTTACTACAATTTTTTTAAATTTTTATATTTGGTACTAATATTTTTTTTTTATTTGCTCGTCGAGTGCGAATATGTGCGAGGTACATATTATTAGAAAGCTTTTTTATTAATATAAAGAACATATAGTTTCAATATAGTATAGTTAAATATTTTATTTACTTGAAAATATAGAAATTTTGTCGCACTAGTGGCAATATTTTATTTATCTATTTATACCTATTTCGAAAATAAAAATACATAGATATTTTGTACTAGCCGCATGCGAAGTACGTGAAATTAAAATTTATATATTCTTTTATTTTCAAACACTAATTACAGATATTTTATATACTTGCGAAAAGATATTTCTTCAACGTATTAAATAATTATTATGATTTTCGGAATTTATTATTAATTTAATTTATAAAAATATATTTTTGAATTTGATTTTGATAATTCTTACTATGAATAGTTTTTATTATTTTAATTTAAATGAGTTCAAATTAAAGATGGGAGTTATCTATATTAAATTGTATTTTGAATGTATCTAGATTGGATTAGATTTGGATCGAATTGACTTTAATTTGATTTAAATTAAAAACGAGATTATCCCAAAGGGGTCCAAATCCTTATCGAAGTAGGAGTTCCACCCCCTATATATAGGGGAGCCTCCATATATTTTCTCCATAAACTCTACAAGTCAAATTTCTCTCCACAACATAAGTGCATCGTCTCGGTGTCAAATCTATCTCGTGTCAGCCGTGACGGCCTCGGGTCCGACCCCGGGTGTCTTTCCAATATCTTATTCAATTTTTTATATATATAGAAATTCATCTCTTCCGTGTCGGACATACCCCCGACACAATCAAATTCTCTAACCTAAACACCGTCCCCGCTCGTGTCCTCCTCCCTGCCTTCGTCGATTCCACGATCTTGAGCCGCTCATCCCTCGCCACAGCTCGGCCACCGTTCGACCCCGTCCGAGCCCTGTCTATACTACTAGCACTCCAAGCGCATCACACCCAGCCGCCAACATTATCACCACCAGAACCCGACCTCCCTCACCGTCCATCCATCGGACCACCATTGCCTTTGACGTCCTAAACCTCCACCAGGCTCTAGTTGTCCCTCAAGAGAGCCTAGCTGCTTCTCCTCCGACTCCATGGATCTGTCTCAACCACCTTCTAGAATAGGACCTCGGCCGTCAGATCCGACTAAACCACCTACTTGCCACCGCACCCCCTCCGTACAGTGGCTGCCCGTTGCCATCCCGCCATGCGCCTCCATATACTGTCTTCGCTACTAGACCCGTCTTCCCAAACCACAGTTCTTCGGTGCCACCAACCATGGTAGCCCCCAACCAAACACCCACCACAGCCACCACCACCGTCATCAAACAAGATCCACAAAAAAGGAGGAAACCACCAAAAGAAATAAAAACACCACCACCCTTACAACTTATATCAGTCCACCATCGTGCTCGGCTCCGTCTCCCAACCAGAGCTAGCTTCCAGCGTATGTATGAGTCGTCGTGCCCGTCTAGCTCAATCTCCTCCGCCGCTCCACGTAAATGTCAGATCTAGCCATCCTTTCCCACGTCCTCTATGGTCGGCAAGCTCCGCCGCGCCTAGGAACCAAAACTGCCGCAACGTCTCCCCTCTATCGCCTTAACCCTCCTGGAGCCGCCTCCTTCTTCCCAGCGGCACCGCTGACCAGAGTGCACCTCTTGGAGAGCATCCCTGGCCACATCCCTTCTCTCTCTCCTTCTGCTCCTCCTACTTCCTTTCTTTGACTTTGCTTTTGTCTTACTCTTCTAATTTACGTTTGCTAACTCTTCAAAGTTTTGCTTACTCTAGAAGAGCACAACACTGCTGCTGTGTTGTATTGTTATTACCTACTTATTATTATTATTATTATTATTATTATTATTATTATTTATATTGTTATTATTATTTTCGATTATTAGTATAATGGTTATAGTATATATTAGTTATATGATAAGAATTATTGTCAAATATATGTACAAAAAAAATAAGAGTTGTCTCCCTAGAGTTCTAGGCCTTGTAGTTGTTTTTGTTTCGTTATTGTATTTGTTTATTTTTAGACTCTGTATGTTTCAGTATTATTGATATATTTTCATTCATATATTCCTTAGTTGTTTGTGGTGTGACTGGAGTATATTGTGATTTTGGATCATCTAGATGTTGTAGATAGTTATTAGGTACTTGACAGCGTACTACAGCTGATACTGCGGCATAGGCTGGACGTGACCCACGTACTTGTGCCCGATTATCCGGGTTCGGGTCATGACAGCAAGCCCCGTGATTGTTCTTGTGCATTGTATAGACACTGATTCCTAAGAGGATTAGCTACCTTCTCAGAGTATCCCGTGTCATAACGTACCATGGTTGGATCCACTGTACCAGTCGGCGGCGGGGAGTAGTAGTGTAGACATATGACCATACACTTCCCGTGCTTGATATTGTTTTCATTTGAGTGTTAGTCATACACCACACGTATGACAAGCCAGACCATATTTCCCGTACAAGTTTCTAAGCCGGTCACTTGTTGAAACTAGTACTCACTCACTTAGATAGTATTTACTAAATTTACTGTACATGGTGATTCCTGATTTCCATGTTTACTTACAATGTTTCCATATATGCCATACTCATTTACATGTCATTATTTCTTGTATATTCTATCTATTTACTATTACATAGTCCATATCATTACTGGAACTATTGCTGGAAATATACTTCGCTCCAATCCTGACTAGATATATTTTTCAGACGACGACGAGGAAGAGTGCACTACCTACTATGATTCGCAGGACGTAGTAGGCATAGATTAGGAGACTTTGGCACTGCAGGGCCTAGTTCCAGTTGAGGAGACCGTAGTGGCGACCCAGTAGACTAGGATTGTACTGGATGTGTCTCCAGCACTATCTGATTAGCATGTTTATTATTTCAGACTTGTATTGATATATTTGACTCTAGACTCTGGATTGTACTATGATACTTTAGACTTTTGGATATTTCTCTTTATGTCAGCATCATTCATCATGCCTTTATATCTTCTCCATAGATTTGTGATTTAATATGCTATATCTTTATTGTCCTCCAGTTGGAGATGATATCTATTGACAGGTTATCTTATTCACTGCTAGTTTAGTAGACCTAGACAGCGTTCTACCGTCGACACTGCGGCGTAGGCTGGCCGCTATCACGTACTTGTGCCCTTATATCGGGTGCGGGTCGTGACAAATATTTTATATGTAATAAATATAACTTTATAATAATTAACATGCAAGTCTAATTACAAAGAAAATATCTGAATGTATGCAACATATTTCTGCTAATACTGAGTAGATGAGATGAGCCACCCTATACGCCCAAGATAACCATAGTTAGAAAACCATCTCAAGGTTGCATGCAATTTGAAATCTTAATGTGGTCTAGTTCTATGAATGAGTCAAAATATCTAAAATAGTCCATTCTCCAAGCAGGTCTCTATGTAAGCTTCAGTTCACGAGGTCCATAAGTGGTTTCAAGAAATATAAGGTAGAACAAGAAGACTAGAGTGGCGTGACTTCTTCAACTGGTAAGGGTCAACAACTAATTCCACAGACGAGTCCCAGCTCTTGATTCTAGAAGAATAAGGGTTATAGGAGCTTATAAAGGGCAAGAAGATTTCATTTGGAAGTTAATAGAACGTAAAGGGGATTCATGCTCTTGTTTTTGACTGATGTAATTTTATGCAGATAAAAAACTCTTGTATACTAGTTCAAGATGGGTAGTCGTGGAACCAAATCTAACCACACAATTTCTATATACTGGTAATAATCAACAAATAAAGAAATTACTTGTAACTTTGATATCGTAAGTCAAACAGGTTGCAAGAAACTGAACAGGAAAAATAGGCCCAATTGTAGTTTAGATTGGTTACCTTCTTTGTTACAGGTCAGATGATTGCAAAACAGACAAATAGCTTTACTAGTATGTGAAAGGTCCCAATGGTTAGCATATGCATTCTCATACAAACACTTCCCTAGACATTACTAGCTACGTGAGGCAAACCTTTAGAACGTACCATCACGAGATAACAAACTCAAAGTGTGCATGTATATGAAAACTTATGTGAGATAAGGCAGTATAGAAAAGTTCAGCATGCTCCTATTACCCAATGCGCCCTCATGTTTACAGTTCAGGCTATGTTTTGAGACTGTAATAGGTAAACAAATTCCTACAAAAATCAAGAAGTCATGTATAACACTAGAAAGATTCCAAAATATACACAATTAGAAAAATACAAACTTTAAAGGAAAAAGTATTTAAATGAGCATCCAAAATAGACTGACAAATCTCATATAAGAGATAATAATGAAAAATAGGGAAGCATTTCCATACAAATTGTACAACTATTTTGAACTTGAGCACATGGACCAAGCTGAACATATTTCATTATGTCAACAAACATACAATAAATGACTAAAATGTGCAACCAATTAAAATATATATGCAATGAACCCACATATGATCTTCCACTTGCTAAATTCTACCTATAAAGAAAATGCAATTAGCCACTAACCCATGTCATAAAATCCATGGCTAACACTCAAATTTTGAGCGTTAGCCATAACAATCAGATAGATCTCTCAAGCAAAATAACAGTAAATGTAAACGCTAAAAAATATACTAGAACATCAAAAATAATGTTGTCTGTCATAACGTACTCATATAGCACAGTATAATACAAAACCAAAAATATATCCAGTTCACAACCCCAATACATGCACTACCAAATATATTTAATCTTATAAAAATAATTAATAACCCCAAAGTTCCACTCAAGAAAAAAAAAGCTCCATAAGAAAAAAATTATAATTATTTATACAATAGACATTCCTAAATTTAGTTGGCTTCTATGGGGAATGACAAAAAAAGCTCCAAAAAAAATAAGGTGTACAAAAATCAATTATGTCCATATTGTGTAACTACCACTTTCCAACATAGGGATATTTTGGTAATTTTGCATGTTGATTATTTATTTTATATATAGTATTTTATATTAGTGGTTGTTGTAACACCCATATTCGGAATACGTATTTTATCAGACGTATACGTATTTCGGACCTGTATTTTATTTTCTCAAATTTTGGCCTGTACTTGTAATTGACTTGACTTGCGAATTTTGGATTTCTCGTAACTGGGTTTTTACCTGGCTTGGTTTATTTTGTGGAGGAGAATTGGTTTGATTTGGTTTGGTTTGGTTTAACATGCATTGGAACACCTTAGCCTATGTTCAACCCTCATTCCACCACAACCCACCCTCTTTATTATCCCCACCTAACACTCCCTCTCCTCATTACTTCCCTCCATTAATTTCTTCTTCTTCTTCCTCCTTCCTCCACCAACACCATAGGCAAGTGCACCTTGCCACCACATGAGAACCATATTTTATTTGTTCATTAGCTAGATTAGGCCATGGTGATCAACATTAGAACTTGACATTTTATGATTTGGAGTCTCCATTGTTCTAGATCTAAGTTTCTTTATTTTTAGATTTACATGGTTTGATCTATTTTGGTTGGATTTTTGTGGGTTTTGATGCTTCCATGTGGAAGAGAATTCAATTTTACTCAAGTTAGACCTTTGAAAATCTAGATTTGGCTTTGATTTGACTAAGATATGAAAGATTGAATTTTTGGGTGTTCTTGATGTTCCTCTCGGCCTGGAGAAGAAGATCTACAGTCTGCACTCTTTAGCGCAGCACTGAACCGCGCAGCCTCCCCGCGCCGCGCTCTTTAGCGTTGGTCGCTGACTGCGCAGCCTGGCCGCTGCCCGATTGCGTAAACCAACCCTGCGCCATCGGCTCCTGCGCGCTTGACCCCTGCGCAGTCTGCATCCTGCGCCATCCATTGCCTGCGCAGTCTAAGCCTGCGCAGTCTGCATCCTGCGCCATCCATTGCCTGTGCAGTCTAAGCCTGCGCACTTTGCAGCCTGCGCCAACCATTCCTGCGCAATTCAACCCCCTGACCCCTTGCGCAATCCATTGGCTCTTGGAGTTTTGGTTTTATTTCTTTAAGCTTGGCTCTTCTATAGCCCTGTATATTGATATTTTATTAGATATTTTACGTCCATTTTATATCCTTACGCCTTTTGTCATGAACTTGATTTTACTTAATATATTTGGAATGACTATTGTACATGGCATGGTATGACAAGGAACTAGCATAACACGACAGTGACCCGTAGTGGTGCACTCCTGACATGACCAACCTGACATGATAGTGGCCTGTCGTGGCACACTCCTGACAAGTACCCTGACATGATTTATCTTGATAACTTGATAGTGGCCCGTGGCGGCGCACTCCTGACTTGACTTGACTTGTAACTTGTAAATTGACTCGTATAATCAACTTGACACCGTGGGTGTTCCTGCTTGCTTGCTTGTGCAATCCACTTGTCTTGTCTTGCATCATGTCTAGGACGTGACTCCCTGGTTCCCACGGTCAGGGATTCATACTGAATATGGATTAGGATATTGACTAGATCAAACTATAGTTCATGGAGAATTTCCAGTCACAGGCAATCTTGTTATCTGGGCGCTCTTAATTGGACTTGTTGCTTGCCGACGAGTAGAGCACATTTCCAGCGCACTGTCATGTGTTGCACCTCTAAGTCACCTAAGGGTATATCGTCTCCGGGGTGATGTACCCAACTATACTCTCAACCCGCGGAAGGATAACCGGATGGTCTGCAGGGCTTGGGACTGGGAAATTCTTATTTGTATCTTGTTAGTAATTAGGCTTGTGACAACCCTAGTTAGTTAAAGTAGTAAGCCGTAGTAATTGCTTGGCCGTTTGTGAATGGATGATGTCCAGCCCTGTCTAAGTCTTGTCTAGTCCCTGTACCCTGGTACTCCTGAACATGATTGTTTTACTTGCTTTAACAATAATTGGGCAGGGACAAGGAGATATTCAGGCGAAGGGTTACAACCCCGGTCCTTGTTTGGTTTACGGGTTATAATCTGGTTTCCAGAATGGTTCTACGTCCCTAGTCGTTTATTGTCCTGACGTGCTCTTTAGTACTTGTACTTTTATTTTATTTCTTATGTTCTGATATGATGGCTTTTGTTCTTATTTTGTGGCCTCCTTTGTGGCACTTGCTCTTTCTGGTGTTTGACCCAGCTGGTTTTGTGTGGCCAGATTTCGGAGCAGCACCCGAGGATCTTTCAAACCTCCAGCCCGATGGTGGCGACTAGAAGGAACCCGGGCTACGAGTGGGTTTTTTTATTTTGTTTCGCTCACTCTATTGTAAATTATTCTTTTGAGGCATTTAGCCGACGAGTACCTGTTAGCTCGATGCACCTTTACTTACTGTCTGCCTACGGGCTGTAAATATGATTAACAAATCCTAGGGTTGATCATGTATGACTTAACTCTTGCTAGTCCTTGCATTTTGTACGACTAGCTTCATGATCAGCTGATATGTAATATTTGGGACGCCTTTTATTGTATATTTGGTGGTCAAACATCTTGTGATTATATTATTTGCTTGAGATTGAGACAGTAGGCTTGACCTTAAGAGACTGCTGGCTTGTAGTAAACCCTTATATCTAGACAGCCGTGACCGTATAGCGAGATGGACTTCATTTCAATATACGTAGCTGGCTATGTTCGCCCCCGCTCTCCAGTATTCTGGTTCTGGGGCGTGACAGTTGTCTAGAATTATATTAGTGTTAGTTAGTGGCTAGCCAATTAGATTTTGAAACTGCTATTAGTGTCACCTCCACTATCCTAGATAGGGCTATTATAGTCATTTACATTATTTTATTGTTTAAATATTTATTTAAGTATTTATTGTTGGTATAATTACCTTGATAGTTAAACAATTATTTTTAAAGATAAATATATATATACTATTGAGTTTTCATTTATAAAACTTTTATTAGAATTAATAAATATAGGATACAAATTATTTAGTTTTATTTATAAATAATTCAGATTTTATTTGTATATAATTGTTTGGTATAATTTCACTTATGGAGTATATATATATATATATATATATATATATATATATATATATATATATATATATATATATATATATATATATATATATAAAAAATATATATATATATATATATATATATATATATATATATATATATATATTATATAAAAAGAAATATATATATATATATATATATAATATTAATAAAAATATAATATTAATATTAATATTATAATATATAATATTATAATATATATATATATATATATATATAATATTAATATAAAGGAAATGGAAAAAGAATATTTTAAATATAAATATTTATGAAGGAGTGTTAAGTTAGTGGTTTAATTATAAAAATATACTATGAATATGTATGTATATGTATCTGTGCAGCTCCAGATTTTGAATATAAATATATATATATATATATATATATATATATATATATATATATATATTATTAAAAAGGAAAGGGAAAAAGAATATTTTAAATAGAAATATTTATAAAGGAGTGTTAAGTTAGTGGTTTAATTATCAAAATATACCATGAATATGTATGTATATGTATCTGTGCAGCTCCAGATTTTGGATTCGGATAGTTGAGGACGGAGCAGGAAAGATGACCATAATAGTTGGATATTTTTCTCTTATTTGTTGTCATTTTGCTTTTTCTGATTATGCATGTTTATTATTGTGTTGATTTTTTTTGATTAACTAAGCCTACATTAATAATGGACAACATGGACATATATCAACTAGTAGAAAAACCCTCATTGTTAAATAACTAAGTGGAAGAGGATATTTATTTAGTATAAATCCTATGGTCTCCATTACTGGTTTGTAGGTGGTATAATTGTACTTGTGCATTGGCTTTAGTGCCTTCCTCCATATCGGATAAGTATAATTATGGATCACCAGTACAAACTTCCTCAGGGATAATTGTAGAAAGTTACCTAATATGTGTTCACTTCTCCATCTGAAGGAACTCGTTACAAGGTAATGGACTTAGTATTAAGTAATAGTATACACTTAGATACAAATAATGGTATCCTCCCCATCAGTCAATGCTATTATTTGTATGACCAGAGCAAGACCAACATATTAATTTTATTTGTCATAAAGTTATGTTGACATGATAGTAAAATTAATATGTAGTACCTACTTGAACAAAGTTGAATTTGTATACGTCCACACTATCGTGGCATGCTAAATTCATGATGTTCAAGGTGTTGGTAAATTTCAATTTAATTAATTCAAAAAGTTTTTGCCCTTCATAATTATTATTTATGTGATTCTCAGAATTTCAAAATTGGGTTCTTTCAGTCCACTTATGGTGATTCTTAAAGAAAACAAACTTACTGGACCTAATTATATTGACTGGAAACATAATCTGGACATTGTCTTGACTGCTGAGGAGTACAAATATGTACTTGTTGAGGAATGCCCACCTAAGCCTGATGTTAACTCAGATGAAGAGGTCAAAGAGGCTTATAAGAAGTGAAAAAAGACAGATGAGATGGCGCGGTATTATATTCTGGCATCTATGTCAAATGTACTACAACATCAGCATCTGGCCATGGCCATGACTTATGACATGATGTATAACCTCAAGGAACCCTTTGGACATCAGAGTAGAGCAGCTCGGCAGTTTGCTATGAAGTGTTTGATGAATATAAAAATGGCTGAGGGTACACCAGTAAGGGATCATATTCTCAAAATGATGGGTCATCTAAATGAGATGGAGATCCTTGGAGCTGAAATCGATAGAGAATCCCAGGTCGATATCATTCTCGGGACTCTGCCTAAAAGTTTAGACAATTTCTGCCTTAATTACAACATGAATAAAAGGTGGTATAGTTTAGCAGAACTTGCAAAAGAGCTACAGGATGCGGAATCTCTCTTTAGGCAGAGTGGTTATGTTTTTGTTTCTGAAAAGACTTCTACTTTTAAGCCAAAAGGCGGTAAGAAGAAGAATAACATTCAGAAACAAGCAAACTCGGGAAAGAAGGGCATGGGACCTCAAGGCACAGTAAAAAAACTGAAAGGCAAATATTTCTAGAGCAAAGGGTCAGGACGTTGGTAGACTGATTGTCCATTTCTCAAACAAGGGAACAAAGAAGGTATATCTCGTTTACTAGTAGTTGAAACATGTTTAGCGGTGTTATCTAACGGCACCTGGTGTGTAGATACAGGAGCCACTAATCATGTCAGCAATACATTACAGGGGTTCCAGGAAACCAGACGGCTCGGTGATGGAGAGATATGCTTGTTCATGGGTGATGCTACAAAAGTTGCGGTCGTTGCATTAGGAGAAATTTAAAGAGTAAAAGGCTAAAACAGAGAAACATCATGCAAAATCTATCAAGTCATTACGATCAGATCGTGGTGGTGAGTACCTCTTTGGAGAGTTTAGAGATTATTTATCAGAGGCTGGGATTACATCCCAATTGACTGCACCTGGAACGCCCTAGTAGAATGGTGTAGCCTAAAGAAGGAATAGAACTCTTATGGAGATGATTAGATCAATGATGAGTTATTCGGATTTACCAGATTTATTTTGGAGATATGCCTTAGAGACTGCAGCTTATATTTTAAACTTGGTTCCTTCTAAGTCAGTACCTCTTACTCCCACAAAGCTGTGGATTGGGCGTAAGCCTAGTCTGAAACATGTTCACATTTAGGGTATTCCAGCACATGTGCTGAATGGGAAAGCAGTAAATTAGAATCTCGTACAGAAGTAGGCTTGTTTGTAGGCTATCCAAGAGGAACGAAAGGAGGTTTATTTTATAGTCCTAAGAATCAGAAGGCCATTGTTAGCACCAATGCCCGATTCTTAGAGGAAGATTATGTGATGAACCATAAACCCACAAGTAGAGTTATTCTAGAAGAACTGAGAGATGAGACACCAAGTACTTCAGTACCAACAGTACAAAAGAATGAACCACAAATAACTGCACAACGTGTCACAAATGTTACACCACAATCGATAGTGCCTCATCGTAGTGGAAGGGTTGTGATACAACCTGATAGATATATGTTCTTGGGAGAGTCGTCAGACTTCGTCCCTGAGGAATAAGATTATGATCCCTGTACCTACAATGAAGCACTCCAAGATAAAGATGTAGAGTCTTGGCAAAAAGTAATGATATCTGAAATAGAATCTATGGATTCTAATCAGGTCTGGAAGGTTGTAGAACCATCCATTGGTGTAAAAGCCATTGGATGTAAGTGGGTCTATAAGAGAAAAAGATGATCAGACGATAAGGTTGAAACCTTTAAATCTTGGCTTGTAGCAAAAGGTTTTACTCAAAGAGAGGGTATCGATTATGAGGAAATATTTTCTCTAGTAGCCATGCTTAAGTCTATCTAGATTCTTTTATCTATTACAGCTCTTCTCGTTTATGAGATTTGACAAATGGATGTCAAGACAACTTTTTTTAATGGAAGTCTTGAGGAAGACATTTATATGAAGCAACCAGACAGGTTCATTGAAAAGGGCCAAGAGCATCTTGTTTGTAAGCTCAAGAAGTCCATTTATGGACTTAAGCAAGCTTCCAGATCTTGGAACATATGTTTTGATCAGGTGATAAAATTCTATGAATTTGATCAATGTCAGGATGAATCATGTGTATACAGAAAGTATGACGGAAACATGGTGGTGTTCCTAGTACTTTATGTGGATGACATCATGCTCATTGGAAACAATGTGAAGGTATTATCTGATGTAAGGGTATGGTTATCCAAACAGTCTGATATGAAGGACTTGGGAGAAGTAGGTCACATCTTTGGGATCAAAGTTCTACGAGATTGCAAGAAAAGGATGTTGGGCTTATCCCAAGATTCCTATATCGATACTGTACTAACTCATTTTAGTAGACAAAATTCTAAGAAAGGTTTCTTACCTTTTAGACATAGAATTGCTCTATCAAAGGAGCAGTATCCGAGGACACCTAAAGAGATAGAGAACAAGAAAGCAGTTCATTATGCTTCAGTGGTAGGAAGCTTAATGTACGCAATGCTATGTACGAGACCAGACATTTGCTTTGCCGTAAGCATGGTCAGCAGATATCAGTCTAACCCAGGACAAGAGCACTGGATTGTCGTAAAGCATATTTTGAAGTACCTGAAAAGGACTAAAGAGTATATGCTAGTTTACCAGGCAGATAGTTTAGTTCTCTTGGGGTATACAGACTCAGACTTTCAGTCAGATAGGGATTCCAGAAAATCTACCTCAGGTTATGTGTTTACTTTGGAAGGTGGAGCCATTCTGTGGAGAAGTATCAAGCAAAAATGTATTGTTGATTCCACCATGGAAGCCAAGTATGTGGCAGCCTCTGAGGTAGCCAAAGAAGCAGTTTGATTCAGAAACTTTCTGCTGGACTTGGATGTGGTACCTAGTTTGCCCAAGTCTATTACACTTTATAGTGATAATAGTGGTATAGTTGCAAACTCGAAGGAACCATGAGCCTCTAAGATAGGTAAATACATTGAGCGCAAGTACCACCTGATACGAGATTTTGTAAAGAAAGGAAATTTGCTGTAATCAAGATAGCATCAGCCGACAACCTAGTTGATCCCTTTACAAAGAGCTTACCAACTAAGGCTTTTGATAGTCATGTTGAAGGAATGGGAGTCAGATGTGTAGCAGCATGGCTTTAAGTATAAGTGGGAGATTTGTAACAGTATACTGAAAAGCAATGCTTTGAGTATAAGTAGGAGATTGTTAGGTTTATATACTAAAAGCATCACTTTTGTAGTAACCTTATTTTCTTAAATTTTGAATGAGAATTATATGCGCAAATGTTTGCATATTGTATTTGTTGCAAGTGTTAATGCAAATGTCTGATATTCTATATTATAGATAATATGGAGTGTGGTATCACACGAAAGATCTTATTATCAGTTTCCTATGGAGTATATAAATAGTTCACAACCTAGATGGACTTGGACAATCTATTGGAAAGGTTGTAGTGTAATCTGGTATTAGTCTATCTTGACTATAGGTTAACAATAGTACACTTTGTGTGTATTGAACAGGACCACTTGAGGTTGTTATATTTGTACTGACTACATAGGTGAACAAACACCTCTGTTATTATGGATGATTGTGCTCTTAATTCGGATATAATAACAGACATGTATATACAGTGTGCATTACTTTAACTCATGAAAGAGTAAGATTTATTATGGGTCAACAACCTCTATGAATTGGGTAATAACATTGTATGTATGATGGGTTGTTGATTATAAATGGAATTCATGTCCCGGTACATCGGGTTGATGATGTCCCCTTAAGGAGCTCATAAGGATTGTCATGTAAACCCTGCAGGTGGATTATATCCGACATGACAAATAAAGTTGAGCGTACTACTTAAGGATAAAGATGTCAAAACAATATAGTTGTCAGTAACTTAATTTGATCGACGGACATTCGATATCTTAACATGGGGAGCCAAACGAGCATATAATAAAAGGAGCCCACAAACATAATTTAGGATTAGGGAGGTAGTGCAACAATAGCTCATTAGTAGACCGAGCTATTGTTAATAGGCCTGTATTGTGTGTTCGGACTGAACAAGGGATATCCAGATCCGTTAGGAGGCTTAACCCTAATTTCTTCTTATGGCCCCTGTCGTAGCCTATATATATTCTCTATTCTCTGGTCATCATATTACTGATCAGAAATCTGAAGCTTTCTCTCAATTCGTGATTCACGTAAAGAGAAAAAAAGAGGGCTGCCAAGGAAAATAAAAGGTTGGAAGATCGTCGCCTACACGACGTCCAACTCGAGGAAGGAATACGTGTAGAAGATCTTGGGGTCGTCCGCTCAAGATTGCCAGAAACTACTTGTCTTCTTCCTACCACAGGTATAATTCGTGAACCCTAGTTTTCGCCTATGAAGGGTTAGAACACGCATTAAATCTGTTTAACTTTCTATCGATCAATATGCACATCGAAGAAAGTATCCTGGGAATCTCAAGTTCCATCAATTGGTATCAGAGCCACTTTGGATCTGTGTATTGATTGACACGTCCATGTTGTCCAATAAAACCTGCGTTATGTAATAGTCGGTAGATGTAGATCTGTTCTAACTCGGTTTTGCAGGCATCTTAGATCCAACTATTATGGTCCAATGCATGTTTTTGATTGTGTTGTTTAAACCACGGACATGTGTTTTCTGTGCTAGTTTGCTCTAATTTTGAGGATAAATTTTTTTTAGGAGGGTAGATTTGGAACCCCCACTATCCTAGATATGGCTATAATAGTCATTTATATTATTTTAGTATTTAAATATTTATTTAAGTTTTACTGTTAGTATAATTACCTTGATGGTTAAACAATTATTTTTAAAGATAAATATATATGTACTATTGAGTTTTATTTACAAAACTTTTATTAGAATTAATAAATATAGGATACAAATTATTTAGTTTTATTTATAAATAATTCAGATTTTATTTATATATAATTGTTTGGTATTATTACATTTATAGAGTATATATATATATATATATATATATATATATATATATATATATATATATATATATATATATATAAAGAAAGGGAAAAGAATATTTTAAATTGACTATCCTAAGAATCATATGGAGTATACATATGATAGACTATCCTAGCTATATATATATATATACATATATATAGATATATATATATTATAAAATATATATATATATATATATATATATATATATAAAAAAAATATATATATATATATATATATATAGATATATATATATTATATAGATAGATTTATATATATATATATATATATATATATATATATATATATATATATATATATATATATATAATAGATATATAATATATATCATATTAATATATTATGATTTATATATATTAAAAATATATATAGTATATATATATAGTATATTATATAGATATATATTTTAAAATATATATATATATATATATATATATTATATATATATATATATTATAATATTAATAAAAAGAAAGGGGAAAAGAATACTTTAAATATAAATATATATAAAGGAGTGTTTAGCTAGTGGTTTATTCTAAAAATAAACTATATATATATATATATATATATATATATATATATATATATATATATATATATATATATATATATAAAATATAATTTTTTTATTTTTTATTTTTTTAAAGAAGAGCCCATTTTATTGATGAAGGCCGAAAAGGCCGAGCATATACAAGTATACCATAAGGCGAAAAATACCGAAGCCTATACACGTATACTAAAAAAAGTGGAGGAGCACGGAAACCAAAACGGCTAAGCCGGGGAAAGGAGAGAGTTCTGGAGGACTGTCTGGTCGTGCTTACAGAGGGAACTCTGTTTTTGACACTGGCGAATGGCCTCCCAAATCATTTGGTCTGCGGTGTACTAGTGTCCTTCGTATCTCGCCTTGTTGCAATTTTTTCAGATAACCCACGTGGCTGCGACAGCTACTATCTGGTGGCCGTAGGACGCGGAAGCCCATGTCGCCACGAGGTTGTTGAAGTTGTTGCCTCCGTGATGCGTTCTGCAGCGCTGGAAAAGTACTCTCCAGACCTTGACCGGGAGGTCCCCTTGCCTAAAGATGTGGTTGACAGTTTTCGATTGACGATCAGAGCAGTATGTGCACGCCGAAGCAAGGCTAAACCCTATCGTGTTTAGGGTGTCATCAGTGGGAAGGATATTGTGAAGGGCTCTCTAAATGAGGAAGGACCACTTCTTGGGGATGCATGTGTGCCGGAAGGATGCGACAGTAGGAGCTGGCGCTATATTGCCAAGGATCACTCTTTTGGCCGATCTAATCGAGAATGCTCCAGTAGCTGCGGGCGACCACTCGAGATTATCTGGGTCTGATCCAATCTTCAATCCACTACGGCGGATGCAGTCGACCGTCGCTGATCCGGCCCAGATCCAGATTTTGTTCCAATTCCAGTTGTTATCATAGGGGTCCCATATGTCCTTGATAGTGTTGTTCCTAGGGGCATCAGAAAGGTTATGAAACAAGATGTCTCCAACCCAGCGCTCCAGGAATGGTGATGAATTGTCGTTGCCCACTTGTAGCCGAATTGCCGGTTCGACAAGAGATCGATCGATGAGGATATGACGCCAAGCTGCTGATGATCTGCTGTTAGAGATGGTCGTCGATGGGTGGATGTACTTGAAGTATCTGGCCTTCATGAACCTAGTCCATAAGTTCTGACTCGTGCGGAGCGTCTACCACAGTTTCATGGAGAAGGCATTAATGATGTGGGAGAGTTTCGTGAAGCCTAGGCCCCCTTTTCCTGTAGGACGAACCATGGTGTCCCAACTAGCCCAATGGTGCTTTTCTTTGCCACCGTTGTGCCCCGAGAGAAGATTGCTGAAGAGACTTTCGATGGAGGATAGAACTTTCTTGGGGGGAAGCACGCAGCCAGGGTGTAGATGGGAATGTATATGAGGACGTGATTGATGAGGATCATCTTGCCGTCTGGGGATAGATTAGCATTATGCCAGCCCTCCAGCTTATTCAGGATGCAATTGATCAGGTTCTCGAAGATCCTGGTGTTGGATCTGCCATAAACTAGGAGGAATCCGAGGTAGTGGAATGGAAGATGCTTGATGGGAAAGGACGTGGTGATGGAGAGGCTAGCCGTTTGCTCTCTTTTGATTTTGTGGTGGGTGTAGATAACACTTTTATCCGGGTTGACTTTCTGGGCCGAGCACCGGGCATATCTCTGAAGCATCTTGTTGACCACTTCTACTGACCGGACGTCTCCGGAAGAGAAGATGAGGATATCGTATGTGAATGCCAGGTGGGTGATGATTGGGCAGCCGCTGACGGCATGATAGAGTTAAAAATTGGGGGAGCTCGCCATCTTATTAAGGTTTCTGCTCAATGCGTCTACTATAATGATGAATATGGTGGAAGATAGAGGATCTCCTTGCCTAACCCCGCGAGTGATTTGAAGAACTCGTCCGCCTGGACGTTGATAACCGTGGAGAACCAGGAGTTGATGATCGATCTCCACACGATGTTGGTCCAGGTTTCGGAAAATTCGAAAGCTCTGAAGTCCCAGATCATGAATTGCCAATCCAGTCAGTCGTAGGCTTTCTCCATGTCCAACATGATAGCAATGTTGCCCCCTCTAGCAGGGAGTTTCATGCAGGTGATTAACTATTGGGCTATCATGATGTTATCCTGGATATTTTGCCCTCGGATAATGCCGCTTTGCTCCTCCGAGATGATCTTGGGAAGTAGGCCAGCCATACGGGAGGCGATAATCGTGGAAATAATCTTATTGGTGAAGATGCAAAGACTGATGGGGCAGAAATTGCAAAATGTCTCTGGATTGTCTTTTTTAGGGATGAGGATGAGATTGGTGCTCAAGATGGCTCTAGGGTAAGTAGCTCTCCGAAAAAAGGCGTAGACGTCCACCTTGATGATGTCCTAGCAAGTGTGGAAGAAAACCACTGAAAATCCGTCTGGTCCAAGCGTACTGTGTGCGTCGAGGGCCTAGACGGCATCTTTCACCTCTTCCTCTGAAGGAGAATGTTCGAGCCGGATATTATCTGTGTCGCTAATAAGGTGGGGAACCTAATCCAGGAAGGTGATATCTTTGAGGACCGTTTCTTTGAAGAACAGACGAGAATAGAACTTGGCCGCTGCCACTTGGATGCCCTTTTGATCGTTGATACTGGTTCCGTTCTCATCGGCAATCTGATGGAGATTGAGTTTTTGTCTGCGACCATTGACGTAGGCATAGAAGTAGCTCAAATTTTTGTCCGTTGTTGTCCCATTTAAGCCTAGCTTTTTTCTTTCAGAAGTCGTTCTCAACTTGCAGCCTGAATTTGAGGATGGCTTTGGTGTGTTTCAGGGCCTTTCTGGCAGCTGGCGAACATTCAGTCGTGTACCTAGCTTCGGTACGAGTAACATCATCCTTGGCCTCACGAATGGCTTGAAAAATATCTCTATAAGCTTGCTTGCTCCAGACTACGAGGGCTTTCCTCATGGCCTTGAGCTTATTGGCCACCCGGTTCAGAGGTTCAGGGGAGTCAGCGCTGTTCCACGCATCCGCGACGACGCCCAAGAATTGGGGGTGCTCGCTCTAGAAGTCCAGAAAATGGAAACACTTTCTGGACTTGTTGGATATATTGGTAGTACCAACTATCAGGGGGGCATGGTCGGATTCAGTGGCATCAATGTGAGATAGCTTGGAGATGGTCCCCATGCCTAGCCAGTGGGCGTTCGTCAGGGGCCTGTCGAGGCGGGAGTATTGTCATCGGTCGCCTTCCTACATTTGTACCAGGTAAAGGTGTTGCCAGTGAACGGGAGATAGATGAGGTGGGAGTTGAAGATGAAGTAGTTAAAGTCTTGAATGGCTGAAAGAGGGGGGACGGCTACCTGTCTTCTCTTCTATGCACGTGATAGCGTTGAAGTCCCCTATGCAAAGCCATGGGAGAGTATGGTGGTGTTGGTGGATGTCCAGGAGGTCATTCCATAGGTGTTTGCAGTCCGCGAAGTCACAGCTGCCATGAACCGCAGAAAGGATCGCACATTTGGGGATCAAAGGATGTTTGATCCAGCAAAAAAGGGCTTGCTTTGTTTCTTGGATGACTCCAATTTTGATGGCCTGAGAGCATAGGATCCAAATGTCGTGTCTGCCAACAATGGCCGAGTGAAAGCCTAACTGCAGCTGAATAGATTTGAGTCTCTTGTCTGAGGTTTCGGGTTCAAGGATGATTAAAATGTCGATCTTGTGAGTCTTCTTTATGCTGGTGATTCTTCTCATAGTAGGTTTGTTAGCCAGTCCTTGGACATTCCAGGAGAGAATGTTCAGCATTAATGAAGCTTGGAGGGGTTGTTTGGTCCGCTTTGTTGCAGATGTGGTATGCATGGTCGGGGACTTTGCTTTTCCTTTCTTATCGAGTTTTCTGTAGTGGTAGGCAGTTCCTCCCCCGTCTTGGTGGGTGTGTTGAGGGTAGACTCTTCGGAGATTTGGTGGAGGGTATCTTCTGGTGGAACGACCGATCCTCCAGCGGAGTCGAGGTTGACTTGCTCCAGCGGGAAGAGGAAGGTGTCGTCGGCGATGCCAATCTGGTCGCCTTCAGACTATAGGTGAATCCAGCAACCAGGACTTGAAGACCCCGAAGGGCCTGCTCCGGCCCTAGGATGGCGTGGGCGTCAATGGTGTCGACTCCGTGGATGGTTAGGCATTCTGAGGCTGTCACCCCCAGTTTTCAGAAACATAGATATTTTTGTCATTTTATATTTTTTATTATTTTTGAAATTTATTTTATTATTTATGATATTATTTTGGGGTTGAAATTTATTTTATTATTTATGATATTTTTTTGGGGTTATTTGAGTCGGGTTCGAATTTCAACTCAATCCGACTTGAAACGGGGATCCGGGGGGTAGTTTGACTCTAGTGGGACCCACACACTAGTTAGGCATGGCCCACATGATATTAATTTTAGTCCACATTATATTTATTTTAGTTTGTAGTTAGACTAATTATTTATGGATAGGTTTAGCTTAATTAGAGACTTAAAACTAGACTAAATTGACCTCAACCTTTAACCCATTCCAAATTTAAATCAAATAGATTAGTGGAGGGCATTTTGGACATTCAAATAGGGAACACCTCACCCTTCTTGGGCAGCCACCTATGGGGGGGATAAGGAGTGAGTCACTCCTTCACTCATTTGTTTTCATCCACTTTCTCTCTCTTGTTCTTCTCCAAATTAATTTAGAGATGAACCTCCATTGATTTTATCTCCAAATCAACCCCTTCTTCCCCCAAATCTTCTTCATTTCTTCTCTATTCCATGGTTAGAGGGTGCTAGCCAAGTTTGGGAGGATTCGGAGCTCGTTCATGTCCTTTTAGAATCTTTACGTGTCGGTGTCGTGTCGGAAGGATTTTCCTTTGAATCTCTCTCCCGGAAGGTATAATCTCTCCTCTAATCTATCCCTACATGCATATAGGAATATTTTGAACCCATAGGAATGACCCCCATGGTTGTATCTCCATTTTGTCCATTTCGTGTCCATTTGGAGGTCATAGGAGTGTCCTTTGTGTTGTGGTTGTGTCCTAGTGGAAAAAACCCCTATTTTGGACACTTGTATGCATATATATATTGTAGGAATGATTAATTAGTGTTTTAATCTCAGATTTATATTTTTAGAGAGTTGTTCCTAATGTGTTCTTTATAGTATCATATTGTATCATATTCATTTTATATTTAGATTGGTGTGTCTCTTTATATATATATATATGTAGGTGTGTGTGGTTTGTGCATATATATATTTATTTGTGTGTGTGGTTAGATGGTTAGAGGGTGGATTGATCTTAGTTAGGATGGTTAGAATAAGTTTTATTGGGATAGTTATGTTGGTATCCAAGTATCTTGGCCTACATGTGTTTCTTTTGTTCAAAACAACCCAAATTCGTCATAATTTTTATCCACATTTTAGTAGCCAGAGCAACTTAGAAATATCATAACTTTTAGCTTAGAACTCTGATTTATCTCCCATTTTTTTAAAAGAACCATATCGAAGTTAGCTTTCCAAATATATATCTTAATAAGCCAAATTCATTCTGAAACTTTCTGTAAAATTATTTGAGTGTCAGCTGTACGAAAGACGAACGTGTTTTAGTGTTTTTGCGATTCCGGGAGTTTTCGGATACGAAAATGTGATCCGTTTAATGTTTCGGAAAGCTAACACAAAGGGCTACGACATACTTTAATTCTAAAATTTAGTGAAGGCCCAATTGGTACAGTATTGATTTTAAGTAGAAGAGTGACTATACGATATATGTATTTTGTGTAACCTATGAGCCTATGTAGTATGGATATTAAATGAATATAAAGTATGTAATGCATGATATGTTAGATGAATTAAATGATATATATACGATATATATTCTCTTATTAATATATATATATGGTTGAATGCAAGCATGTAGGAATGCAATTAATATAATGCATATAAGCAATACATAAATGCATGAATGAAAAAATGATATACAATGTATGCATGAAAGTATATAATGAATGCTAGATATGAATGCAAGATATATATGTAATGATAGATATGAATGCATAATGTATAAATATTATAATGCAATATATAATGATAACATGTATGGTAATGTAGAGTATATGATGCAAGCATGAATGAATGGAAAAAATACATGTATATAGGTAATATAGAATATAATATATGAATGCAAGCATGCAAGATAATGTATTGTATCCATATATGATGTATTCAAGTTAAAGATAATGTAATATATGAAAGGAAAGAATGATAATATATACATGATATGTAAGGTAATACAAGGTATGAAACATATGATGTGTGCATGTTTGTATGTCTCTATGTTAATGTATGAAATGATAAGAATATACAATGTATGCATATGTATAAAACATGTAGGTATGCATAGATGCATGAATGAAATAAATGTTTGCAATATGTTAATATAAATACAAGTATCTAATATACATGAATATAAGTATAATATAATACAAGTACACATGTATGTATCATGTAATATAATTTACATGATATGTATGTATGCATGTATACAATGTAAGTATGTATGTATGCATTTCTATAAACTGAGTTAACCTATAACCTTTTACACACATGCATTCATACACCCTTTGACATCATGTATCCCATGTCACATTCACCTACCTATCACTAAATGCATGAATGAATGAATGATATACAATGTATGCATGAAAGTATATAATGAATGCTAGATATGAATACAAGATATATATGTAATGATAAATATGAATGCATAATGTATAAATATGGTAATACAATATATAATGATAACATGTATGGTAATGTAGAGTATATGATGCAAGCATGAATGAATGGAAGAAATACATGTATATAGGTAATATAGAATGTAATATATGAATGCAAGCATGCAAGATAATGTATTGTATCCATATATGATGTATTCAACTTAAAGATAATATAATATATGAAAGGAATGAATGATAATATATACATGATATGGAAGGTAATGCAAGGTATGAAACATATGATGTGTGTATGTTTGTATGTCTCTATGTTAATGTATAAAATGATAAGAATATACAATGTATGCATATGTATAAAACATGTAGGTATGCATAGATGCATGAATAAAATGAATGTTTGCAATATGTTAATATAAATACAAGTATCTAATATGCATGAATATAAATATAATATAATGAAGTATACATGTATGTATCATGTAATATAATTTACATGATATGTATGTATGCATGTATACAATGTAAGTATGTATGTATGCATTTCTATAAACTGAGTTAACCTATAACCTTTTACACACATGCATTCATACACCCTTTGACATCATGTATCACATGTCACATACACCTACCTATCACTAAATTTTAGAACATTAACACATATCCTTTCACACATGCCAAACACACATACTCACTAACTCTTTTACCTCTCTTTCTCTCTCTATATATATGTATGTCCCTATATATATAGCTTTCCTATATATATCTATGTATATGAATATGTGAATGTGAATAATATATATACATTATATGACTAAGTTTGTGTGCCTTGTTAGCTTATGGTTTAGTTTTGTGCTTGGTTTAGCAAGTGACTTAGGCTATGAGTTAGTAGCTATCTTGGATACTTGATTTGCATATACTTAGTTTGTTTAGACCTAGAATTGACTAACCTAGACTAGTTGACCATTGTTGACTCAACCCTAGCTAGTTTGACCAAAGTTGACTAGAGTTGACCTAATTTGACTTTATAGTTGGCCAAAGTTGACCAAGAGTTGACTTTGACCTAGATTGACTTAGAATCATGTAGATTGTATTATAATTTCAATTACCATATAAATTGAACTCTTTATAACCTGTGTTGCTATAACTAGGACTCTGTGACTCCAGTTGGCCATTTTTTCATATCAGCTGACACGTTGGTAACACGGATGCTGATTAGGATTATATTTCCTGCTTTAGATTATCTTACTTGATGCTGACACGTTGGTAACACGGATTGGTACTAAGGGATCCCTTCATGAGATGTTATCCCTCTCGGGAGCATCGGATACTTTTGTCTCGTGTGTTTCACTTACATCACGTATCTCATGCTTCTATTATCATGAATCTTCGGGAATTAGCTAGTGACTCATGTACCCTCATGATCACCGAGCCTTCACGAATCAATTCATGAATCACCTTTATGGGTAATGTAGTATAATCATGAATCTTAACGTAACTTGACTGGATCCTTGTGTATTGATTGGGGATGGGGGAGTATAAATGAACATGTGAATAAATCCAAGTAGTGTAATCATGAATCAATTCCAAGTAGTATAATCATGAATCAGTCCTTAGCCATTCACATGTTTATCTTGTACTCTGAATCACTAGCACTGTCTCTCTTTTATATATCGTAGATATTTACTTACATTCTCTCTTTTACATTATGCTATTCTTCAGTTTCCTGTATTTTATTCTCTAGCATGATTATATTTCCTTTCCTGTTATGACTTGTTGAGATGTACTGTGCTCGCTCCCGTCCTGACTGGACCTATTGATAAATTTTACAGATAGCTTGGAGGTTGCCTGCTAGCCTAGAGGAGACACAGTAGAGGTTGTATAGATAGCTAGGGTTTTTCTTACTTGTTTTTAGTTGTCTTGAGCTGTATTACTCTTAGGATTACTGTATTTGATCTTTGAGATGTTTTCTGGGTTCGTGTATCTTAGACACTTAGACTTCTATCTGTTATATCTCTTGTGGATTTCATGTTTTATCTACCTTTTATCATGCTTTACCTTAGATGTGATTGAGCCTGTATTTGCTATGCCACCTCCATTTGGAGTGTATATACTGTACAGGTACCTTTATATTATTAGATGTTGACCTAGGACAGCGTTCTACCGCCGACACTGCGGCGTAGGCTGGATGTACCCACTTCTCGTTCCCTTACTCTAGGGTGCGGGTCGTGACAGAGGCATATGAATGATCTTGGGAGGTCTCTCCTGGATCCTCTGTTAGAGGGAGCTGAGGTCCTCAATATCCAGTCCTAGGGCTATGACTGACTCAACAGGAAAGGCTATCTAGTGGGAGGATTCGGCCGCTTCAGAAAGAAGGACTTTGAACTGGTTGGAAAGTGGTATTTTTGGCGGGTGGAAGGGGATCATCGCGGTGTCCGGGGAGTCGCTTTCGCCAGTTTTGCCTTCGCAGGAGTTGAATCTGGTGTGGGAGTTCGGTAGAGGAAGCAGGGGGGTTGGGCAGGTGTTAGACGTTGGCTCCCTTTGGGGTGAGTTTCTTTCCACTCCGGTTTCTTCTTAAGCTCTGTATATATATATATATATATATATATATATATATATATATATATATATAATACATAACAAAACACACACACACCAGCAGAAACAAACTTAAGCCCAACTGGGATTCTTCCTACGACAAACCGAGCAAAGCCCAGAAACCCCCTTCAGAGCAAACCGAGCCATATATAGCTATGCGGACGACCCCCTTCCTTTTATAATTTCGAAAGATAGAGAGAGAAAGGATTTGCAAACCCTAATCCCCACCTAAGCTGCCATCAGCAGAATCTTTTCGACCACCTGGGCGACCACCACGACTGTCGGAGGCAGCCAGCAACTGCCTGGACCGACCGTACGTATGTCACAAAAATCAATTTCAAAAAAATGAGAAAAATCTATTTTTGAAAACTGAATTTTAGGAAATGTTTGCCGATACAATGTGTGCCTCAACAAACCGGGCGACGTGGTCGCGAACCGAAAGCATCGAAAGGTGCGTATCGACTTCGCGGACGTGTGGGCTTTGACGAAATTTAAATTGGTTGCGTGTGCATGACGAATTTGATGTGTATCAGTCAAAATTTATCGTGTCGGCCTTTTTACAAATTAGGCAATTACTTTGTGCACGATCATCATATCGAGACGAAACTTGTACCAACAGGACCGTGTTATTTTTCTGGTTCTATATGCCAAGTTTGGTCCGATTCTAAGAAGGTGACTGGAACGCTATTTTGGCGGACCCGCGATCGGATCCAACGGACGAATTTGTGTATGGCCCATCGGAATCCAACTTTGGACATAAGTTTGGGTTCCTCTCTTCAAATCGAACCTTTAGACATATAGTTTGATGACTATAGAGACTGTAGGTACTGGCACATTTTTCCGTGTAAAGCGGGTCCAATGGTGGACATCGTTTTGGTCCAAAATTACTGTTTTGTCCCTGTGTCCAGAATTGGACATATGGGTAGACTATTTTAGCTAATTTGACTATTCTGAAAATGTTTGTAATTTCTGTTTCAGCATTAGGAGATTGTTGTGCGAGTTGACCATTCGTGGCTCATTTGAGTGATTGATAGTATCGATTTCCTCAGTTCAGGACAGCAGGCGAGTATATTCTCGGATAGTTTTTATTGCTTTGATATATTCTATATCTGATTCAGTTGTACTGTTTTACTTAATTCTTGACACGAGGATACACGGACTAGTATACGTTGGATCTCGTCATGAGATGTTATTCCTGGTTTACCTGGTATATGAGTACAGTGTTCGATCTTGTTTCCTATACTTGCATAGACACAGATTTGGGAGTAGGCTGGTCCCCTACTTTTGAATCCCGTGTCATTACGTATCATGGTTGGATCCATTATACTATTCGGAGATGGAGAGTTATTAGAGTTTATGTGACCAATATTCATCTTATAACTTTTCCTGTACTGGCTCCACCCTTACTGCACGTAGGGTGTAGTCCGACATGTTACTTCTTGTGCTCGCTTTCCATGTTGACGGCTTGACCCTATATACGTATTTTCTGTTATAGCCAGTCAAATGGAACATCATGATCTTGATCCAAGCCAACCACATAGTGCTCTAATACTCAAGGCACTTTTTTATGTTTACATCGAACATCAGATTTACATTGACTGCTTATATTCCAGTTATATCTTCTATCTCACCTATGACATGATATCCAGTTCTCTTGTACTATTTTACTTTCAGTCTTGATATTTCATCTTGTATTTCATTATAATTGTCTCTTATAATATTTGTCAACTCACATGGAACTGCTATTGGCGTTTGTACTTGCTCATATCCTGACAGGATAACCCCCGTTGTTTTTCAGATAACTTAGATGCAGATTGCCCGACCTACTACGGGTTTGGCATAGATGGAGTCTATGACCAGGACCTGCCTGTGGATCCGTTGTACGTAGAGGACGGACCGCCTGTAGTGACTTTGTTTAGCTTGCTTTTGTCTCAATTTGTATTCCAGCTTGATACATTGGGTCTGTAGAACTTTATTTGGGATTGTTTTATGTCTTTAAATTCTGAACTGGTGTTTGTGACTCCATATTTATTTTAGACTATCTACTTCCATCTTTATCTTTATCATTCGTGCTTATCTTCCTTAGATTTATGTGATTGAGTTGTGATTATATTCCTCCGTACGGAGATGACAGGTTATATTATTGTTTCTTAGATACTATATGTTCTAGATGACCTTTACAGTGTTCTACAGCCGATGCTGCGGCGTAGGCCGGACGTACCCACATACTCGTTGTCACGCCCTAGAACCAGAACACTGGAGAGCGGGGGTAGACATAGCCAGCTACGTATAATGAAATGGAATCCACCTCAATATACGGTCACGGCTGTCTAGATATATGAGGGTTTATCTACAATCCATCAGTCTCTTAAGGTCAATAACAAGCATAGTGTCTCAATCACAAGCAAGTAAGTAAATGTTACAAGATGTAAGACCACCAAATATACAATTATAAGGCGTCCCAAACATTACATATCCAGATGATCATGAAGCTAGTCGTACAAAATTTGAGGACTAGCAAGAGTTAAGTCATACATGATCAACCTCGAGTTGCCAATCATGATTACAGCCCGTAGGCAGACAGAAGGTAAAGTGCATCGAGCTAACAAGTGCTCGTCGGCTAAATGCCTCAAAAGAATAATATACAATTGCAGTGGAAGAACAAAAAAGAAACCCACACGTTGCCCTGGTTACGCCTGGCGGTCACCATCGGGCTGGAAAGCAGGTAGATCATTTGCTGACGCTCCGGTATCTGGCCATACAAAACCAGCTGGGTCAGACCCCAGAACGAGCAAGTACCACAAAGGAGGCTTCAATTAGGAACTAAAACCAGCAATTAGCACAATAATAGTAAGGTAATAAAGACAGGAATTAAGGAAAAATATAACAGGTGATATATGACGAGATAACCATGGGACTATTCAGATAACCAGGTTACAACCCGTAAACCAAACAAGGATCGGGGTTGTAACCCTTCGCCTGAACGGAACTTGGATTCTCCCACCATTTATCGGCAAAATAATATAAGAAATCTGGCCATGTAAATAATCATGATATTGAAGTGAGGTAAAGCATGTCGAGCCTATCATGGGGTACAACAAGACAATAAACGAAGAGAGAACACAGAACTGTTCCGGGAGCCAGGTTACAACCCGTAAACCAAACAAGGACCGGGGTCGTAACCCTTCGCCTGAACGGAACTGGTCCCCTGATCTTTATTGTTTAAGGCAAGCACAAGTAATCATGTTATGTCAGAATTTGTACGGGATCAGGATGAGACAAAGCTGGACTAGACTCCATCCAATCAATCACGGCCAAGCAAAGAGTACGGCTAGATACTTTAACTAACTAGGGTTATCACAGGCCTAGTTACTAGCAAGATGCAATGAGAATTCCAAGTCCAGTAACCTGTTTGTTACTACCTGAGTGATCCCAGCAAGAAAAGGAAAAGATAGCATGATATAGCAGACACATTGTAGTAAGATACATGTGTCCTAAGGTACCACACTCGACGGCGGGCTGGAAGTGCGCTCATCTCGACGGATAGCAACAAATCCCATGTATATATGTATATAAGGCCGGGACCAAAGGGGCAACAGGTAACTGGGAAATTCTCCATGAACTATTTGATCAATCTAGTCATTAACCTAGCCAGATTCAGTATGAATCCCTGACCGTGGTACTCAGGGATCATGCCCTAGACATGATGCAAGATACAACCGGACTAGTAGTTTATACAAGCACAATCATCCACGGTGTCCAGGCCAATGAATTGATTTATCAAGAGTGCGCCACGACGGGCCACTATCATTATCACTATTACTTATCAAGAGTGCGCCACGACGGGCCACTATCAAGCATTGTCAGGGTACTTGTCAAGAGTGCACCACTACGGGTCACTGTCGTGTCATGTATAGCAGGTCAAGTTATCAGGTTAAGTTACCATGTCAGGAGTGCACCACGGTGGGCCACTATTAAGCATGTCAGTTCTTGGTCACACCATGCCAGGTACAATTGTCATTTCAATCATGTCAATCAAATCGGGATTATCAAGTTCGGGACAAAAGGCGTAAGGATATAAAATGGGCGTAAAAATATACAATATGGTAAGGTGTACGCTATAGGAACTCAAGTTACACAGGGCGTTGCAAGTACGAGTTAATAACGACCATTAAATAATAAAATACAAGCCAGGAAAAGAGCCATGCGGCTCGAGCATAGGCGACCAGGAATGATCTCATGCGGCTGGGATGAGAATAGCCCATGCGGCTGGATAGGGTCAGGCGCATGCGGCTAAGGGAGTCGGGTTAATGCGGCTGGAGAAGACTGGGCCTTATGCGGCCAGAAAGTAACCGGGTCTCATGCGGCCAGGGAAAGGGGGCGCATGCGGCTGCGGAAGGCGGGCACTATGCGGCTACATAAGCAAGGGATGCATGCGGCTAGGTGGTTGAGCCTCATGTGATCAAGTAGGAAGCAGGTCTATACGGCTAGCGGGACCAGAAGGTACATGCGGATCAGGGTAGAAGTTCTCATGCGGCCAGCGGGAAGTAAGACCTATGCGGCTCAAGAGGAGCGGAGTATTATGCAGCTAGATGAGTTCGGCCCTCATGCGGCTCAAAGTACTTCCAGCCATGTGGCTGAAGAGAACACTTGCCGCATGAAATATTCATGCGGTCAAGTCAAGCACAGTTCATCTTCTCCAAAATTCCGAGAAGAAGAACACCATGAGAGCCAACTTCTCAAGCTTCATAACTCCATCATCTGGAGCCCAAATCCGAACTTCCATAGGTCAAAATGGGGTAGAACGAAATACTCTACAACATGGAACCATCAAAACTCGGAAATAACAAGATTAAATAGATCAAAACCCAAGAAATCCAAAAATAATATAAACTTAGATCTACAAGAATCTAGCCATGGAAATTGAAAATGCCAAGTACTAAAGAGTGTTAGAATGCTGCAAAGAAGAGAATGAAACAAATAAAATTTGGGTTCCTCCATGAAGCAAGATGCACTTTCCTAGATGTCACTCCTCGTTCCCAGAATGCGTATTTTAATACGTATATTGCTTGAATGTATTTATTTAATATTTATCATGTATTATCCTGTATTTAAATTCCTTTAAGTTCATGTTAATTAATTATCTGCTCTTTAATTTTCATGTTAATTAATTTCCTGTAATTTTATTCCTGCATTTATTTTTGTATTTTATTTCTTGCTTTTAACCTCTGCTTTGCTTTCGGGTTGCATTGGTTGGACCCAACCCAATAACCCCACCTACCACCCTTCCCTATTTAAAGCTTCCATCTCATTCTTTCTCCTCATAACTTTTATTCTTCACCATTACTTCTTCTTCTTCCTCTCATCACTTCTCCACCTACCAGCAGTAGTAGCAGGAAAGTGCAATCTTGCTTCTTGCTTGGAGAACCATTTTTATGGTTCATTATTCTTCCTCTCACGATCCTGAGAGAGTTTAGTACTTAGTATTTTTGATTTCGTTGGCTTGTTTCTTCCAGATCTAAGTTTTTGTGTTTTCGGTTGACCATGGGTTTGATCTCCCAACTTGGCGTGTATTCTCGGTTGTCCATGGGTTCTGAACCATGGGAACTTCATTTTCTGGCTTGGGACGAAGGTTCCTGAGTCACGCACACGTTCTTACGTGTTTGCGTGTATTTTCAGTCACGCTCACGTTCTTACGTGTCTGTGTATATTTTCAGTCATGCTCACGTTCTTACGTGTCTGTATGTATTTTCAGTCACGCTTACGTTCTTACGTGTCTGCGTGTATTTTCAGTCACGCTCACGTTCTTACGTGTCAGCGTGTATTTTGAGTCACGCTCACGTTCCTACGTGCCAGCGTGTATTTTTAGTCACGCTCACGTCTTGACGAGCGTGCGTGAATTTTCAGTCACGCACACATCTCGGTTACGTCTTGACGAGCCTGCATGAATTTTTAGTCACGCACACGTCCTTACATGTCAGCATAAATTTTGAGTTACGCACCATCTTTGCATGCGTGCGTAAATTTCTTATCACTTTTCACACTTACCTTTCACGCCCATTTTCCACGCTCACTTTTCACGCTCATGATAGAGTGCGTGAATTTCCCTTCACGCTCACACTGTGCGTGCCAACGTGAATTTCTTACCACTTTTCACGCTCACTCCGACTAGACTTGTTGGCGTGACTTGTTGGCCTTAGTATAACCTACTAGACTTGGCGTGACTTTCTAACTTGGGTGTTACTATTTGTTCTATAACTTATTCATTTAATGATAGCATGATAATTCTTCTATTATATCCTTACGCCTTTTTGCATGAACTTGATAAATCATGATAGGTTAATATTGATAATACAGATTGTTACGTGGAATGTGTCATGTGTCATGATTGATCCATGGATACCCAGTAAGGCTGGAACTTAACCTTGAGAGTTGTAGACTCGACCCCATTTAATACTAATTGATTTTCATGCCTTGTCACCATTGATAATGATTGTGACATTGACTAAAAATTGATCATGCGTTCCTAGTTGGAACTAAGAGACTGGCTAGTCGTCTTATTAAATTGAATGAATGAGACACGTTCATGTAATGAACTATTGCAATCGATTAGCTGATCCCGAATATTGGCATACAGGTACATGCAGGTTTCAAATTATTTATTTATTTATTTAGTTATTTATTTATCTTACAAAACAGTATGTGTACTTTATGGTCAAGGCATGATTACTCCGTGGTTAGATTTGATTGTTGCATTACGCTATGTAAGACCTACAACATAGCCGTACGGGTATCATTGTAGAGTTGCGCATATCGTACCCCGTACAAAAGTACTCATTTGAATGACCATGATCCATGGCATGGGATTTCACTCAACGTAGGGACTATTAAGTTAAATAAAATAAATGATGGCATAGAGAGAATGGATTCCCGAGTTCTTACATGGCAGTCCCCTTGGGACGAGTAGTACCCGACGGGCCGGCAGGTTCCCACAGATACGACAAATCTGTCATACGGGCAGGGAGCGATATCTGCTTATATTATTATTGTATATTGTATATTGATGACGGGCGTCCCGCTGGGACTCGTCTAATTCATGCATGGCGTAATTGATTGACTGGATAGACTAGCCTTGCTCGCACATGGTGAGAACTGAGGAATCTTTATTGCATTATTCCAGGATAACTTGGAAGACACAATAGCAAGCCGTAGATTGGCCATTTAAATTAATTTGTTTGTGCACTGTACCTACTCTGTCGCCTAACTGAGATGATCAGAATATCAGGACATGACGGGCCAACTTCTGTCCTTGTTTGGTTGGGAGGTTGGTTCGAAGTGTCTCGATGTTATGTGAATCCTAGTGGAAAGCAGAGATCTATTATTATATTCTCTTACTTACTGGTTTTAGTTCTCATGTCGTGCTTCCTTGTGGTACTTGCTATTAGAGGTCTAACCTCTCTGGTTTTGCATGGCCAGATTTAGAGCCGGTCCCCGAGGATCCAGCTTACTTCTACCTCCAAGATGGTCAATACCAGAGGAATGATCGCAGGAGGACTCGAGTGGGTCCCTTTCTTTACCGCTCGTTTTGCTATTCACTTTAAACTTAGCCGTTTGGCACCGATATGTTAATCGGATTGTCTTGTACTTACTTTTGCATAATTGTAATTAAGTCAGACTGCAGCTGATAACAATTGTGTATACCTTGCTTCATCATCTGGCTATGTTTTATAAAGCCAGATATCAAGAACATTTTGACTGAGCGTTTGGGACGCCTTACTGCTTTATCTTACATGTTCTCTATTACTGTTTCTTGCTTGAATGATTGAGACAATAGATGTGAAGTGACCATAGAAAGACTTTTATGTAGTATGCACCCCCTCGTCTGGTTAGACAGCATTGATCGTATTATACGGTATTCTTCTACCCGTAATACGTAGCTGGCTGAGTCATTCTTCCGCTCTCCAGTATTCTGGTTCTGGGGCGTGACAAGGTTTTAGTGGTGGCCCATACAGGTCTGATTTCAGACTTGTAGGGTGTTTTTGATTTATAGGATGTCTCAATCACATGTGTTCCCCCTTGATCTCATGATTCGTTATTCTCAACCCTTGCTTGACATTCCAGTATCCTTTGACTTCATTGATCCTTCATGTTCGGTTGTTTGATTGTTCTCTTGTTCCTTTTCTTAGGGGCACTTCGTCTGTATCTGTCAGAGCTGGACAACAGCAGGGGCAACATGGACAACCTGACCATGCTGGTCAGCAACAAGGGCCGGTACTAACTCAGGAGGCTACCCAGGAAGAAGTGATAGTGGAAGCAGCAGCTGGATCGCAGTATCCGGATGTTCCACCACCACCAACAGTTTCACCTACCCAAGTGGACACACCAGTCCTTCTGGAGATCATGAGAGGAATGATGGCTACTCAGCAACATCAGATGTTGGCCCAGCAACGCATGCACACTCAGCTACAAGAGCAGAATGTGTTGCTCAACCAATGACTGCAGACGGCTTTGGAAAGAGGAGTGAGGACTGATTCAGGAGCATCAGCCAGGTTTTACAAGTACAACCCCCGCCATTTCGAGGGCACGGAAGATGCCATCTCAGCAGATGCATGGCTTAAGGATATTGAGGCTATTCTGATAGCAGCTAAGGTACCGACAGAAGAACGTGTGGATCTAGTGAAGTTGTTACTTCAGGATCTTACGCGTGATTGGTAGGAATCAGAGGAAGTAGGCATCAGACGTCCTGTGGCTTGGGACGATTTTACTGCAAGATTCAAGACCAAGTACTATGGAGTTGTGGCGCAGTTTGAGCTACAACAGAAGTTTATCAACCTCAGGCAGGCCGGCAAGACTGTAGATGCTTATGCAGCGGAGTTCTGCAGATTGAGTAGATTCGCCCCAGAAATGGTAGCAACAGAGCGCCAGAGGGCTATGAGGTTTCAGCAAGGGTTTCATCTTGAACTCTTGTAATTGATAGAGGGACACAATTACCAAACCTTTGACGAAGTATTAACGGCAACTCGAATGCATGAGATCACCATTCAGAGGCTTGCGGTGAGGACTGGGGGTCAGAAGAGATCCCACAGTCAGATTGAAGGAGGAGGGGGAGCAGCACCCCGAACAACAGCACCATCCACTGGCATTCGTATCCACGATATGGCGATACGAGGACCAGCACCACCACCCAGGCAGCAGCAACAGCAACAGAGGAAGAACCAGCAACCCCCGGCGGGCTGCACTTATTGTGGAAAGATGGGACACACTAGAGATGTGTGTCAGACATTGAATGGACTGTGTCTGATATGTGGAAATCCAGACCATCGGATTATCACATGTCCCATGAATTCGAGGTCAGGAGGACCAGGGCAGCAGTTTCCAGCTCTGCCAGCACCAGGGACAGGCCAGTATCGAGGACCAGCGGTGGCAGTAAGGCCGTTGGCACAGCGTCCATTAGTGCTGCAGGCTCAGATGTTTCGGCAGCAGGGACCGCCGATGCAGCAACACCAGCATAGACCACCCCAGCATCATCAATGAAGGGGCCAGCAACAGCATCAGGCTAGGCCGAAGTATGGAAATCAGCAAAGAGGTCGAGGGCAAGCATTCACTCTGTCATTAGAAGAGGTATTGGCATCAGGAGATGTTATGGCAGGTAACATTCTCGTCGCCTCATATCCCGTAGTAGTATTGTTTTATTCGGAAGCGTCCCATTCATTTATATCTGCACAATTTACGACACGACTAGGAATGGAGTTTGAGGCATTGCCAGGGAGGTTGAATATACTCACTGGTAATGGGCTCGTAGGAGTCAGTAGAGTTATTTTAGCATGTAGCATTGTAGTTTGCGGGCATTCCTTACCCGCCCGGTTGATAGAATTTCCTGTTAGAAATTTTGACGTTATCTTAGGCATGGACTGGCTGAAAGACAGTCATGCGACAATAGATTGTCGTAGAGGGAGTGTATCTTTTGATATTCCAGGCATGGAGCGGTTCACCTTAGTCAGATCAGAGGCAACTCAGCAAGAGCAGGGAGTAATAACGGCAATAGAAGAAGTTCAGATTCCGAAGGTAGTTAAAGAATTTCTAGACGTATTTCCCGAAGAACTTTCAGGTCTACCACCAGTCAGAGATATTGAGTTCAGTATAGAATTGGCACCAGGAACTAAACCGATATCAGATCGAGTTTACAGAATGGCGGATTCAGAGCAGGCCAAGGTATATCAGCACATAGAGGAACTGAAGGAGAAGAAGTTCATCTAAGCTAGCGTGTCACCATGGGCAGCACCAGTGGTACTTGTGGGGAAGAAGGATGGGTCATCCAGATTGTGCATTGACTACAGGAAGCTTAACGCGGCAACAGTGAAGAACAAGTACCCATTACCCAGGATCGACGACTTATTTGATCAGTTGAGCAAAGCTAGCATTTTCTCCAAGATAGATCTTCGTTCAGGGTACCATTAAGTGAGGGTTCGGAAGAAAGATATTCCCAAGACAGCATTCAGGTCGAAGTATGGGCATTATGAATTCTTAGTAATGCCGTTTGGTTTGACCAATGCTCCAGCGATATTCATGGATTTGATGAATCGTATCTTTATGCCATACTTAGACCAGTTTGTCGTTGTGTTTCTTGACGACATTCTCGTATACTCTGCTAGTGAAGAGGAGCATGAAGACCACCTCAGGAAAGTGTTGCAGGTTCTGAGAGAGAACCAGTTGTATGCCAAGCTCAGCAAGTGTGAATTTTGGTCGGATCATATTTTATTTTTGGGTCACATCATATCAGGAGCTGGAGTAGCAGTAGATCCCAAGAAGGTAGAAGCAGTAGAAAGTTGGCCAGTACCCAAGACCGTAGCAGATGTACGGAGCTTTTTAGGATTGGCAGGATATTACAGAAGGTTTGTGTCAGACTTTGCAAGACTTTCAGCACCCATGACCCGCTTGACCCGGAAGGATGTACCATTCGTTTGGTCGGCAGAATATCAGGCATCATTTAAGACTTTGAAGCAGAAGTTGATATCAGCACATATTCTTACATTGCCAGTTGGACCCGGAGGTTTTACAGTATATTGTGATGCGTCAGGTAAAGGACTTGGTTGTGTCCTTATGCAACATGGGAAGGTGATAGCATATGCATCTAGGCAGCTTCGGGACCACGAGAAGAATTACCCAACTCATGACTTGGAGTTGGCGGCAGTAGTATTTGCTTTGAAGCTATGGAGGCATTACTTATATGGTAATCGAGTGGAAATGTACACAGACCATAAAAGTCTGAAGTACATCTTTACTCAGAAGGAGCTGAACATGAGGCAGAGAAGATGGTTGGAGTTGATCAAGGATTATGACGTGGAGCTTCAGTATCATCCAGGCAAGGCGAATGTAGTAGCAGACGCTCTTAGCAGGAGAGGCGGCGCATTTATGTTAACAACACAGAGGCATATTTTAGAAGACCTTCGGGAGATGGGCATCGAAGTTATACTTCCTAGTAATGTAGGAGTTCTAACAAGTCTGCAAGTTCAATCCGACTTGGTAGGCAGGATCAAGGCAGCTCAGGCACAAGACCCAAGGATTCAGAAGCTTAGGGCAGAATGTGAGTCAGGACTCAGGAAGGAGATAAGAATTCATGAAGATGGTACACTTAGGTTTGGATCACGTCTATGTGTGCCTAGTGGAGATATCAGACAGGAGGTTATGGCAGAAGCTCACAGTTCTCAGTATTCTATTCACCCTGGAGGGACCAAGATGTACCAAGATATCAAGCAGCATTTCTGGTAGAACGGGATGAAGAGGGAGATAGCTAGATTTGTTTCCCGTTGCTTAGTATGTCAGCAAGTAAAGGCAGAACAGCAGAGGCCAGCTGGGTTATTACAACCGCTTCCTATCCCGGAATAGAAATGGGAGCATATTATAATGGACTTTGTGACCGGTTTACCGAGATCACCAAGTGGTAAGGACGCTATTTGGGTAATAGTGGACCGACTTACTAAGGTAGCACATTTTCTTCCTTTTAGGGTAGGGTAATCTACAAAAAAGTGGCAGAGTTGTATATGCAACAGATAGTCAGGCAGCATGGAGTTCCTGTCAGTATTGTGTCGGATCGAGATACCCGCTTTACATCACATTTTTGGAAGAGCTTACATCATAGTCTGGGTACCAAGTTAAGATTTAGCACGGCTTACCATCCGTAGACGGATGGGCAATCAGAAAGAATGATTCAGACTTTAGAAGACATGTTACGAGCTTGCACTCTAGATTTTGGAGGGTCTTGGGAGAGCCACCTACACTTAGTCGAGTTCTCATACAACAATAGTTATCAAGCCAGTATCCAGATGGTGCCATTCGAAGCATTATATGGTAAGAAGTGCAGGTCACCGCTTGCATGGGACGATATCGGAGAGAGGAAGATGCTAGGCCCGGAAATGATTGTTCAGACGATTGAAGTGGTTAAGGGAATTAGAGAGCGACTTCGTGTTGCGCAGGACCGATATCGTCATTGGGCGGACCAGCATCGTAGGCCGCTAGAGTTTTCTGTTGGGGACCACGTGTTCTTGCGGATCTCACCTACTCGTGGGGTCATTAGATTTGGCGTTCGCGGGAAATTGAGTCCGCGGTACATTGGCCCATTTGTTATCCTTGATCGGGTAGGCGATGTTGCTTATCTTTTATCCCTCCTACCTTCGTTACGAGAGGTGCATGACGTGTTTTATGTATCTCAGTTACGTAGGTATGTATCGTACCCAAGCCATGTCCTCGATCATTCTGAGCTGGTTGTTGGTACCAACCTATCTTACGAGGAACAGCCTGTATCCATTTTGGACCGAAGAGAGAAGATACTTAAGAAATGAACAATTAGTCTTGTCCGTGTTGCTTAGGGTCATCACTCCTTGGGAGAGTCAACGTGGGAACGTGAGGATGATATCCGATCACGGTATCCACACTTGTTTGACTCACAAGGTATATCTTTTTTTGTATACCTTGATTGTCCTGATTCTTCATGCTTGTCACCTTATGGGTAGAGCTACTTGATATCGTAGATTGATGGATTTACATATATGTTACTTGCTATGGACATTATAAAATGATTGCTTGATTGAATTGCTTGTACTTAGATTGGTTTAGCCCCGATGTTTCTATCTTGCTTGAATTTGAAATTCCGAGGGCGGAATTTTTTTCAAGGTGGGTAGAGATGTCACTCCCCGTTCCCAGAATGCGTATTTTAATACGTATATTGCTTGAATGTATTTATTTAATATTTATCATGTATTATCCAGTATTTAAATTCCTTTAAGTTAATGTTAATTAATTATCTGCTCTTTAATTTTCATGTTAATTAATTTCCTGCAATTTTATTCCTGTATTTATTTCTGTATTTTATTTCCTGCTTTTAACCTCTGCTTTGCTTTCGGGTTGCATTGGTTGGACCCGTCCCAATAACCCCACCTACCATCCTTCCCTATTTAAAGCTTCCATCTCATTCTCTCTCCTCATAACTTTCATTCTTCACCATTACTTCTTCTTCTTCCTCTCATCACTTCTCCACCTACCAGCAGTAGCAGCAGGCAAGTGCAATCTTGCTTCTTGCTTGGAGAACCATTTTTATGGTTCATTATTCTTTCTCTCACGATCCTGAGAGAGTTTAGTACTTAGTATTTTTGATTTCGTTGGCTTGTTTCTCCCAGATCTAAGTTTTTGTGTTTTCGGTTGACCATGGGTTTGATCTCCCAACTTGGCGTGCATTCTCGGTTGTCCATGGGTTCTGAACCATGGGAACTTCATTTTCTGGCTTGGGACGAAGGTTCCAGAGTCACGCACACGTTCTTACGTGTGTGCATGTATTTTCAGTCACGCTCACGTTCTTACGTGTCTGCATGTATTTTCAGTCACGCTCACGTTCTTACGTGTCTGCGTGCATTTTCAGTCACGCTCACGTTCTTACGTGTCTGCGTGTATTTTCAGTCACGCTCACGTTCCTACGTGCCAGCGTGTATTTTTAGTCACGCTCACGTCTTGACGAGCGTGCGTGAATTTTCAGTCACACACATATCTCGGTCACGTCTTGACGAGCCTGCGTGAATTTTTAGTCACGCACACGTCCTTACATGTCAGCGTGAATTTTGAGTTACGCACGATCTTTGCATGCGTGCGTGAATTTCTTATCACTTTTCACACTTACCTTTCATGCCCATTTTTCACGCTCACTTTTCACGCTCACGATTGAGTGCGTGAATTTCCCTTCACGCTCACACTGTGCGTGCCAACGTGAATTTCTTACCACTTTTCACGCTCACTCCGACTAGACTTGTTGGCGTGACTTGTTGGCCTTAGTATAACCTACTAGACTTGGCGTGACTTTCTAACTTGGGTGTTACTATTTGTTCTATAACTTATTCATTTAATGATAGCATGATAATTCTTCTATTATATCCTTACGCCTTTTTGCATGAACTTGATAAATCATGATAGGTTAATATTGATAATACAGATTGTTACGTGGAATGTGTCATGTGTCATGATTGATCCATGGATACCCAGTAAGGCTGGAACTTGACCTTGAGAGTTGTAGACTCGACCCCATTTAATACTAATTGATTTTCATGCCTTGTCACCATTGATAATGATTGTGACATTGACTAAAAATTGATCATGCGTTCCTAGTTGGAACTAAGAGACTGGCTAGTCGTCTTATTAAATTGAATGAATGAGACACGTTCATGTAATGAACTATTGCAATCGATTAGCCGATCCCGAATATTGGCATACAGGTACATGCAGGTTTCAAATTATTTATTTATTTATTTAGTTATTTATTTATCTTACAAAATAGTATGTGTACTTTATGGTCAAGGCATGATTACTCCGTGGTTAGATTTGATTGTTGCATTACGCTATGTAAGACCTACAACATAGCCGCACGGGTATCATTGTAGAGTTGCGCATATCGTACCCCGTACAAAAGTACTCATTTGAATGACCATGATCCACGGCATGGGATTTCACTCAACGTAGGGACTATTAAGTTAAATAAAATAAATGATGGCATGGAGAGAATGGATTCCCGAGTTCTTACATGGCAGCCCCCTTGGGACGAGTAGTACCCGACGGGCCGGCTGGTTCCCACAGATACGACAAATCTGCCACACGGGCAGGGAGCGGTATCTGCTTATGTTATTATTGTATATTGTATATTGATGACGGACATCCCGTTGGGACTCGTCTAATTCATGCATGGCACAATTGATTGACTGGATAGACTAGCCTTGCTCGCACATGGTAAGAACTGAGGAATCTCTATTGCATTATTCCAGGATAACTTGGAACTCACAATAGCAAGCCGTAGAAATTGATTGGCCATTTAAATTAATTTGTTTGTGCATTGTACCTACTTTGTCACCTAACTGAGATGATCAGAATATCAGGACATGACGGGCCAACTTCTGTCCTTGTTTGGTTGGGAGGTTGGTTCGAAGTGTCTCGATGTTATGTGAATCCTAGTGGAAAGCAGAGATCTATTATTATATTCTCTTACTTACTGGTTTTAGTTCTCATGTCGTGCTTCCTTGTGGTACTTGCTATTAGAGGTCTAACCTCTCTGGTTTTGCATGGCCAGATTTAGAGCCGGTCCCCGAGGATCCTGCTTACTTCTACCTCCAAGATGGTCAATACTAGAGGAATGATCGCAGGAGGACTCGAGTGGGTCCCGTTCTTCACCGCTCATTTTGCTATTCACTTTATACTTAGCCGTTTGGCACCGACATGTTAGTCGGATTGTCTTATACTTACTTTTGCATAATTGTAATTAAGTCAGACTGCAGCTGATAACAATTGTTTATACCTTGCTTCATCATCTGGCTATGTTTTGTAAAGCCAAATATCAAGAACATTTTGACTGAGCGTTTGGGACGCCTTACTGCTTTATCTTACATGTTCTCTATTACTGTTTCTTGCTTGAATGATTGAGACAATAGATGTGAAGTGACCATAGAAAGATTTTATATAGTATGCACCCCCTCGTATGGTTAGACAGCATTGATCGTATTATACGGTATTCTTCTACCCGTAATACGTAGCTGGCTGAGTCATTCCTCCGCTCTCTAGTATTCTGGTTCTGGGGCGTGACACTAGACCTTCCTGGTAGGTGAGGAAGTTAATGGAGGAAGAAAAAAAGTAATGAGGAGAGAGAAGGAAGTTGTGTTAAATAAATGGGGATGGTGGTGGTAGGTAGGGGTTCACCTTGGTTCATGATGAACCAAGTAAACCAAGCCAATCCGAACCAATCCAATCCTATCCAATTAAAACCAAGCTCCACTAATCAGAATTAATCCATGAACGATAAATGACAATTAAACCACAATGCTAAATATAAAAATAAACCACAACTAACTAATCAAAGAAAATGAGAAATACGGGTCAGAAATACGAACACGTATAAAATACGAATCACGAAGTTCGGGGCACTATACTCGTGCCCCTAAACAGGGTGCGGGTCGTGATAATTAGTGCTAATTATTGTTAGTCATGACTTTAACAATTAGAATTAATTAAGTTTAGTTGTCATGAAAGAAAAATTTCTTTTAGTTGAAGAGATTCCTTCCTTTAGTTAATTAGATTCCATTCATAACAAATGGAGATAATTTCTAATTAGGGCTTTGTCCATTCATTTGATCTCACTCATTGGCCTCATTTTTTTCCAAAGCTTCTTCTTCCCCATGCAAACACAATTTTCTACAAATTCTACTCAATCAACTTCCAATTTCACTCATCCTCACCATCATGAAGGCCTAGAGCATTGGAGAGCACAAGAAGATCCATAGGAGAGGAGCTTGCTAGGAGTTCGTGTCTGACTCATCCCTTCCGTGTCTAAATTTAGAGTTCTCCAAAGGAGGGATAAACAAGTTGGATAAATCTCTATTTTTCACCTATTTTATGATTAGGAACACCCATTTGTAACTACCTAAATTTAAAATTCTATTTTTGGAAAAACAACATTATAATTTTTTTGAATTTATAAAATTATTTTCGGATTATTATGAATTTATTTCTAATCCTAATTATTATTATTTAATTAATTAATTTCATTTCAGAATTATTTTTTATTTAATTATTGGTGAGCCTACCAAGCCTTGGGCTTGGATTGTGGGCTAGCTATTCTAATTGCCTACCAAGTTTTAGGCTTGGATTGTGAGCTACTAGCTAATATTGTACTACTAATTTTTGTGCTAATAATTAATGGACTTTATCCTATTTAATATTTTATAATTAGTTATTAATTACTAGATTAGTTGGTAACTAATTGTTAATTAGTTAGCGGTTAGTTAGCTTTTCCTTAATCACCCTAGATCTATTACAAATTACATTTATGCTATTAAGGCTTTGGGAACACTCCAATTATTCCTATTAAAATATTGATGACTGCCTAATATTTTATTATAATAAATTCTATTAGCCAGCCTGCCTCTACCTCGCCGGATTGCTGCGTGCTGCCCGCCATCTCCTGCCACACATCCGAGCCCCTCCCTGGCCTGTTCTTTCTTCTCCTCTCCAACGCCAGCGCCATCCCTCTTTCGGACACTGCTCCACCACCCAGCCACACGACCATCACCATCACTGTCATCAGCACCGGACCCCGTCGAAATTTCCTTCTCTTTCTCATGTCCTTATCCTCCTCCCTTGCCTACTGTCACAGCACCACCATATCTACTACCTACAGCCACCAGCATAAGCACTCCACCGCCACCAGCCCTAACCACGACTACTTTTCTACTCCTCTATCACCAAACCCCAACTATTGACAACCCTCACCGACCCCCTCCGGTCCACCTGACCATCCCGATCATCCCCGCGTGCACGCACACAGCCGCCTCCATCCTCTGACTCCACCGACCCCGTTCCCGGCTTCCTCCTTCCAGCCTCCATGACCACCATCGTCTGCACCCAAACCACCATCGCCACCATACAAACCACCACTACTACCAAAAATATTGCCACCAACCTGGTCTCCGCCCGAGCCCGGTGAGCTCTGTCGCCCGATTCTGTCGAAAAAACCCCTCGACTACCACAATGAACTCAGATCATCACTCCCTAGAGCCGTCGCTGTGCTCGACTCCGCCTTTCCCTGTCCAACGGCTACATCCAGATTCGTGATGTCCTCACCCGTCGCGTCTGGACTCGTTCTTCCTCCGGCTTCGACGCAGATCCGGCATGGATGCACCGTCATCGCCTAGCAGCCTCGCCTCCGAGACTGCTCCGTCGCCTCGGTGAGATTTTACTTCTCTTGACTCTCCCCGTCCCTCTCTCTCTCTCTTCCTCTCTATTCTCTCGATCATTCTTTTTCTTCTTCATTGTCGACTCTATCTTTCTCTCTCCTAATGAGAAGAGAAATGATAGGGTTTAAAACCCTAACACGGATTGGCTGGGCTGTAAGCCCAGTTGCCATTTTAATATATGTTAACATCGACAGCGGGCTTCAAGCCCAATATTGGTGATTTTTTTGACTTTAATCATATTTGGGCTAAGTTATTAAACAAGACTTTGTTTTATACTAGGCTTAACTCTGAACCCGTTGGGTTTTAGGCTTTAAGCTATCAGCCTAATTGATTTATTGTTTATGTTATGAATGGATTAATCTTATGGGTTTGAGCCCATTAAAAACTTTTTATAAGATTTAAGTAATATGGAGCTATTTATTATTTAAAAGTTTCGATTAAACAAATTAGGCCTTGGGCCTATATAGTTAGAATAATAAAAATTATTTTCTGCTTTATTTTTAGGCTTTAAACCAATTATCTTTTAAATTAACTTATTATCAGTTTTTTAATATATTATTATTATTATTATTATTATTATTATTATTATTATTATTATTATTATTATTATTATTATTATTTCAAATAATTTCTAAACAGTTACCAATATTTTCTAAATGACTAAATAGTATTTTTAATAGATCTAAATATTTTCCAAATAAGCATAATTATGAGGTTATTTATTTATCAAAATTCTTTTTAGATTCTGAATGATTATTTCGATCATAACTAATTAAATCCCTTCTTTGTGACATAGATTTTCGTCTCGATATCGATAATCGTGCTGAACTCTGATTCTGGACTTCTATATTTTGACTGAGCTATTTGGACTATTCTGGACTCAAGGGAACTGCGTGTCTCATCGTTCAGGACCATTTATTGGATTTAGCTTCTAAGCTATTCTGTGTCGACACGTTTGTGTTGTTCACATCGACAATAAATAACCGAGGTAATTACTCATGATGATCGCTTTCATTTTCTGATAGTTACTCTATTCATGATTTAGATATACATTTTCTGATTATTGACACGACGGTTTCATGAGATTAGTGTTATGGATTCTATTACATTATTATCATGTTCATGTTCCTGAGTTTATCATGTACATACTTACTGTTGAGATGAATCCATGATTACTAGTTGGACACGAAATAACTTAGTATATATGTGATCAAAGCCCATATTCCTGTCCCATGTACCATGTCGATATTTAATCATACGCGGTACGTATGATTATGCATACTAAGTAAATCCCTCAGCCCGATCAGATATAGAACGTGGTATTTCAAACACACATAGTGTAGATATTTCTTATGAATTTTATACTGCTCATGTCACATATTTGATTTTCTATATGATTATCATTCCAGTTTACTTACTTATAGTTCAAGTTACCGTACTTTACTTCCATGTCACATATGCTACTTCATGCTATATAGTTTATATCATGTTATGAATAGTAGATCTTGAATTGTACTTGCTTTAATCCTGACTAGCTAACCACATTTTTAGGCGAGGACTTAGAGCACTGGTGTTCCACTTACTATGGCACACCTGGGGCAGATCATAGCTTAGTCGAGGATGCAGGAGATGATATAGCGGACTTACCACTTGAGGTTGTTTAGTCAGTATAGCTTTTATTTTCTGTTGATTAGAATTTTGTTGTCAAAACACCTGCTGAGTTGTACTCTATTATAGGATTACTGTATTTGACTCTCTTTTGAACTCTATGAACTTGTCATTTCTATTTCATATCTACTTGTTAGCACTTGTGATTGAGTTAGAATCTGGATATCATGATTATATTATGCTGATTGGATTGGATACACTTGAGGATTTGACAACTAATTACTACCGCCAACTCTGTGGCATAGGCTGAATGTGATTCCACGTGCTCGTGCCCGAACTTTCGGGTACGGGTCGTAACATATTTTTATGTTGGCCTGTGTAGGTCTTATCTTCGCAATTAGAGCGATGTCGTGGTAGTACAACGACTTTGTTGTACTACTGAGAGCATGTGATAGGAAATAAAAAATACGATATTAGGGTAAGTGAATTCTCAATCACAAATTAGGATTCCCTGATAGATTCTTGGGATGACTCCCGAGAATCTTTATATAATCCCTATCTCGAAATATGTTTCCCTTGTTCATGTCTACTCTTCCTTAATTTGTTATTGAATTTGATTCTTAGAGTTCGTTGTTGACTTTGATTTTTGTACCGAAATAAATTTTATGGAATAAATTAAGGTATATTATGATATTTGATGAGGACAGTATGAAAGGTAAATTTATGTTTTAGTCATGGAGTCTAAAGTTTATCCTAGCCATACTAGCTAGCATGATAAGAACATAGATCCTGATTTTTAATATATTCATCTTAGTTATAGAATTTAGAGTTTTTTGCAGCCATACCGAGTGGCATGGTGAGAATTCTAGATAACATGATTACAAAGATATGTACCTTAGTTATGGATTCTATCGTTTATCGCAACTATGCTTAATGGTGTGGCGAGGATTCTGGGTGACATGATTATGGATAGACGTATATGATTGTCACGACCCGCACCAGTGTAGGGGCGCAAAAAGTGGGTACGTCCAACCTACGTCGCAGTGTTGGCGGTAGAACGCTGTCCTAGGTCACATACAACTAAAATTTTTAAGGTACTTGTACAATGTATACGCTCCAAATGGAGGATAATATAGAAATGTACAACTCAATCACAGCTAAGGTAGAAAGTATGATAAGATAGATAGATATGACAGTCGCCAAATGAAATACAATAAGAGAAGAAGTCTAAGATAGCATCTCCACAACATCCAGAATAACAAAATCCCCAAATAAGTACATAATGTATCCAAAATAAGACAAGACAATAAGTAAGATAACTAGTCTAGCTAACTAGCCTAGACTACTGGTGTAATGTCCTCTGCAAGGGCTGGGTCCTCCTGGGAGTCCAGCTCATAGGTGTCATCGAGGCCTGCTCCATAGTATGTAGGACAGAACTCCTTAATGTCATCTGTAATATTTAACAGGTCCAATCAGGACAGGAATGAGCACAATACATCTCAAGCAGTTCATAATATGACAGGATATGTAAATATGCTATAGAGTAAGATACATGAAACGCTGGAAAATATATGTGAAGTAAAAGAGATGACTGTAAAGAAATAACAACTATAAATAAGAACTAACAGTGGCAAGTGATGTAGAGTACAAGATAGATATGTGAACGGCTTAAATTTGCACATGATTATTCTAAGAGTTTGTACATGATTACACTAATTTGGACTTGTTCACATGACCATTTATACTCTCCCATACCCCAATCAATACACAAGGATCTAGACAAGTTATGTTATTGTACATGATTTCATATGGGGGCCCATAAATAGGTGCACATGAAGTATACATGAGGGGCTCTGTGAACATGAGAGTACATGAATCACAAGAGTGCACACGAATGGTGAAAGCACCGGAGTACATGATGAAAGTAAAACGCACATGACATACTGTAACCCGATGCTCCCGAGGGGGATAACATCTCATGAAGGGATCCATATAGTACCAATCCATGTTAACAATGTGACAGCATCAAGTAAAGTAATCTAGAGCATAAATGTAAATTCTATCAAGTATGAAACGGTCAAAGAATGTACTCGCCTGGTATCCTAAGTATCCGATGAGTATATATATCCTGACAGAGTAGATGAGTCCTATTTAGAGCAACACAGGTCACAACATGCCCAGAATGGTAATATTAAACTTTACAATGCATTCTATATGAATTCTAGGTCATTCTAGACTAAAGTCAACTTTTGGTCAACTCTAGTCAATTTTACTAGTCAAACTAGGTCAACTAGGCCAATCCTAGTCCAAATCAAGTCTCACTAAGCCTGACCAAGCCTAGGCTAGCACTCACACACAATCTCAAAGCTACACAAGTCATCAACACACATTACATATATATATATATATATATATATATATATATATATACATATATACTCAATGTATATAGGCATACACATAGGAAATCATATATAGGCTACCATGTATAGGCTATATCCCTATAATCAATTTAGCATATATTCATACAATATAAAAATAAATATATATATATATATATATATATATATATATATATATATATATATATATATATACATACATACCAACTTACCTACATACATACATTATATCAACATATATATTACATGTATATATATTAGAGAGATAGAGAGGTGAGATGGTGTATAGTGTCAATGAGGGGTTAGGTTATATGTAACAAGTGTGTGTGTACAGTTGAGAGTGACAGGATGTGTGTGTGTGAGATGAGAGTGAAAGTGAGGTGACAGGATGTGTGTGTGTGTGTGTGTGAGAGAGAGAGTTACATAGTGTGTAGTGTCCCTAGGTTTCAGTCAATAACAGTAAAATATGTGTGTGTGTGTGTTCTCAAATTTCAGGTAAAATGTGTGTGTGTGTGTGTGTGTGTGTGTGTGTTCTCATATTTCAGGTAAAATGTGTGTGTGTGTGTGTGTTCTCAGATTTCAGTCAAGCAGTGAAATATATATGTACAGCAGTGATAGGGTTATCTCAGGAAAATGTATCATGTTACCACTCATTTAAACAACACATATATATACATAACCCCATTCATTATCCCCATTTAGTTTTCAAGTATTAGTAAATATCAGTTCTTCGAAATCAACCCAATTGCTAAGAATGAAAACCAAATATACAACCTAAACATAAATCAATATCTACCAGTCATAATAAAATCTGACATTAACATTGAATCATACATTTGAATCACATAAACCCAGGTTTCAGCTATTTACCCGATCTCATTTCAGTCCAAACAAGGAAAACCTAAATTCGAAATGAAATTTGAATAAATATTAAATCAGTGTGTGCACAGGTGTCACACATATGCATACGTGTCAGGGGGAAAGGATTTCGTGTCCACATGATGGACACGAAGTGTCTAAATACAAGAAAATATTGTATCAGAACCTGCTCGTGCACAGGCTCGTACTGAAGTATCGAGCCCTATAGGACACGACACACTCCACATTGAGTCACGTGCACGTGGCCAATAGGTATCCTAGGTGTCAAGGTTCATGTACATGTGTCTGTACTGTGTCCACGACGTGTCCTTGTATGACACGAAGTGCGTGTCAGTGGAGGATTTTTGCACGTAACAGTGCGGTGTAAAACCAGTGCACGCATGAGTGTGTGTCCGACACGACACCAATTAACACAAAGCTCAAGGGGAATGTTCGCAGACATGGCCCCCTCGTGTCCACCAAGTATCGTGTCACCAAGTATTATGTCGTGTCCTACAGAGATCCCGAGCAGCAGGGCATGGGCACGGCTCGTGTGCGAACATGTCCTGTTACTCGTGGACACGACATAGACACGAAAACACATACAATCCTTTACGAAAATCAAAGTATACATATAGATCTACAAATTTGTTTAAATAGTTTTGAAAAAAATAGCAATAAAACCTCTCTTGGGCATTTTATCAAACACCTACTCATACACATAGATACGTGTCCAATACGGACACCAAATCAACACGAATTTTCACCAAACTTTTCCTACAGCTAGCGGACACCTAGATGGATGCATCTATGGAATAAAATTAGGAGTTTAGGGTAATTTGTAGGGATTACCTATAGGGATCCAACCTCTAAGAAAAAGTCCCAAATAGTGAAGTCTCCTTCCTCAAGCTATGTTCCAATGAGCTCTCCTCCTTGCAAGCTATCCTCCTCCTTCTACTCTAGATTTGGATTCCAATGCAAAAGATTAGGATCAATTTGGTGGAGAAATGAGGAAAGAGGAAAGAAATTAGGGTTTCCTAAAGGGAAGTTTCTAAAAGGGGCAAGTGGTTATGAGGAGATATTATATAGGCTGAAATTAGGTTAGAAATGGACTGTGGTGGCCGGCCATATAGGGGATTAGGGTTAGGGTTTCATGTAAATGGGCTTAAGCCTAAGTTCATAAGCTAGCTAGCACAACCCCTTAGTTATAAGTCCAAAATACATAACTCTCTCAATCCTCTCATGAACCCTAGCCACACTCAAGTCACACTCAAGTCAACTAAGACTAACTTAAGTCACATTAAGGTCCCACACCATGCTAACTAAGTCACTAAAGTTAAAGTCAAACTCTAGGCTAATCTCTAAAGTCACAACTAGCAAAAGTCAAAAATCACAACACCAATGCAATAATTAATAATATAATTCACAAAAATCAAAATGACCAAAATACCCGCAAGACTAAAATATGGTAGTGACAATGATTATCAGATTGTATCCTAAATTTGTTCTTAACATATCACCTCTATCATTTCACTGTTATTATTATATAATTCATTACCATCACCATCCCTAGCTAAGGAGTATGGACATCCTTAGTTCCTCTAGTCAATTTCTTTTTAGAGCCATACTTTTATTAATTTTTAGAGTTCTTTGAATAGTGTAGTAATTGATAACTTACAAATTGGTTTGTTTCATTAAGTATCAGTGTTGATTATTGTAGCTTATGAGTCTTTGAGTGATTCATGGTTGGACATGTGAGCTATAGGCATCAATCTGTAGATAACTCATCGTGCAGTACCTTTGTACAATAGTTCTATGGTAGGAGAGTAAAGTATGATTATTATCTTTTGATTCCTTACTATTGAAACTATCCTTTGATTTTTCAATTACTAAATTTTGACTCAATTTGAATGTGACTAAATAATTTTGATTATAAATCTTAATCGTACCAAGTTTTGATTCATGATCATACACGAATGGTTTTAATTTTGATCATACCTAGAATTCATTTATATTATTACTCATGACTAGGCTTTAATCATATCTTAACCATGACTAGATTCTACCTAAATAATAACTATATTCTTAATCATGCCAAAAAAAATAATCTTGGTCATGTTTAGATGACTTTGCTTTGCATGACTAGACGGCCTTGATTCTCATAATCATAACTATATTTTGATTGTGCATAAACTTTCTGGTCATGCCTAGATAACTTAAATTCTATTGACCATGATTATATTTGAATTTATCCTTAATCGTGCCTAAGCGTTAATCCTTTGGTCACACCTATATGACCTTGATTCTGACGTTGATTGTGCCTATCATCCTACAACTAAATTTTGATCATTTTGACTTGCTCATGATTTTGATAAAAACAATTTGATCTTTTAGTTGTGACTAGCTCGTATAAAAAATTAGATTTTATTCTTTTCGTTCATATACGGTTTTGAAGTATAATTTCAAATCCATCCCCAATCGTAAAATCGTGCCATAATTGATCATTCCTAAATAAATTTTGACCATATTTTGATGATATTCATAATTGTGCCAAATCAAGCTATTTTACAAAATTTGAGGAATAAATAAAGAATAAAACATGAGACACCGAAGATTTGAAGGAATCAGTTATAGTGTGGTGGTGATACATTTTAGACTGGCTATGACACTTTGGACAATGAGATGAAATTGATGGAGAAAATATGTAACTTAGGAATGAAAGCAAAGGCAAGAAGATAGTAGCATTATTGAATTTCGGGAATAGTTATGTTTAAATAATTATTTCTAGTATGGATTATTTTCATATAAAGATAGATGGTGGAAGAATTCAAAAGAAGAAGAATAGTAGATAATGAAATTAAATGGGAAATTTTTTTAAATAATTAAGAGTTATATTCTTTAGCTCGGTGAGGCTATTCAAAAGTGAATTGATTTCAAAAATATTCTGATACTAGAGGTTACAAATTCTTGAGATATTTTTTATATTCAATTAAGGTTAAGACATTAAGTTGAAGAATCTAAATTGGAGATATTTGAACTTTTAAGGATGACTAAGTTTGATAATGGATTAAGGCAGAATAATAAAAAATAAAAAAATAATTAAGAAGTATGATTCAGGACGTACATTATAGTAGTTTGATTTCATGATTAATGGTTCTGTTAGTAGTATTTCTAGATTAGCAAATAGAAGTGTAATTGAGGAATGGTGACCAGGTAAACCTTGTAGTAGTAGGATGAGATGATTATCTTGTATTCACTTTCTGTATATCATAGCATGTAATACTTTTTCCTATAATAGAGATCTTATTTTTCTGTTCTTGTAAATCATCCTTTGAATTCATTATTAGTAGAATCAATTCCATCTGATTGCGACTATATGCTTTCGATTATATTCTTAATTGTACTTGAAATATTTTAATCGTGATTTCGATTATATTCTTAATTACATCTAAATTTTAATTTATGTTTGACTTGATTTATTCTAAATCGTGCACAAAATTTTAATTTTAGTCATGACCTTGTGATTTAGATTCTATTGACCGTACCTAAATTTTTATTCTATTGATCGTGGCTATACTATGATTTCACCCTTAATCATGCCCATGTTCTAATCTTAAATCACACCATCGTGCCTAAATTTGGATTCTATTATTGCCATGCCTAAATTTAGATTATACACAATCATATTTAGGTCCTACCTGACTAGATCTATCTTAGACATTACTCTATTCATGGATATGCCAACTAATAGTCTATATGACTTTACCTAACTAGGTGACTTTGATTTCATACATTGATTTTATTCTTAAATCGTGCCTAAATTCTGGTCTTTTATTACGTCCGTATGATTTTGACCTTGAGTTAACGTCCATATGATTTTGACCTTGAGTTGACGTCCATATGATTTTGACCTTGAGTTGATCGTGCCTTAACCATTTTGTGCTTAGATTTCAATACGATCGTAACTAAAAATTTTGATCTAGACGATTTTATTCTATATCGTGCCTAAGAGATTTGATTTATTTCTTCATCATGTTTATACAATTTTGATTTCGATACCATCCTTGATCGTGCCTAAATCATATTGTATTTGATCATGCCTAAATAGTTTTGATCGTACTTTGATAATGATCTTCATCGTGTCAGATTGCTTTGCTCGTACGTGAATGATTTTGTTGATAATCAGATTTGATTATCCTTTGTCTGTCAAATAAAATCATTTTGTTAATCGTGTGTAAATAATTTAATTATATCATAGGTCGTGCCAAATCAAATTATTTCATTAATCATTCCTAAACGATTTGGTTTCCATTCTTGGTCATGCCTTAATCATGATTAGATTTTGATCGTGCCAAACCATACCATTTCTAAAAAAATTAATTGATCTATCTTAGTCGTGCCAAATCGCATAATTCTTGTATTTAATCGTGTCCAAGTGATTTTGCTTATATTAATTTTGTACTTAGATTTTAGTAATATCTTTGATCGTATTTAGATTATAATTTTTTTGGTAATGTTAATTTAAATTTCAAGGACAAAATTTCTTTTAAGGTGTGTAGATTTGTAACAACCTAAACTTAAAAATTATATTTTTGGAAAAATAATATTATAATTTTTGAGAATTTATAAAATCATTTTCGGATTATTATGAATTTATTTCTAATCCTAATTACTATTATTTATTTATTCATTTTTTTAGAATTATTTTATTATTTAATTATTGGTGAGCCAACCAAGCCTTGGGCTTGGATTGTGTACTAGCAATTCCAATTGCCTACCAAGTCTTGGACTTGGATTGTGGGCTACTAACTAATATGTATTCCTAATTTTTGTGCTAACTATTAATGGACTTTATATTATTTATTAGTTTGTAATTAGTTATTAATTACTAGATTAGTTAGTAAATATTTGTTATTTAGTTAGCGGTTAGTTAGATTTTCACTAATCACCCCTAGATCAATTATAAATTACATTTGTGCCACTAAGGCTTGGAGAACACTCCAATTATTCCTATTAAAATACTGGAGAATCCTTAATATTTTATTACAACAAATTCTATTCCTACTACACTCAGCCTAGATAGCCTGCCTCTACTTCGCTGGACCGCCGCGGGCTGCCGGCCATCTCCGGCCACCCATCAGAGCTCCTTCCTGGCCTGTTCTTATCCCCTGCCCACTGCCACGGTACCACCATCTCTACCATCCATAGCCACCAGCATCAGCACTACACCACCACCATCCCTAACCCCGAGTAGTCTTCTCCTCCTCCATCACCAAATGCCACCACCGAAAACCCTCACCGACCCCCTCTGGTCAGACAGCCCCACCTGACCATCCCGATCATCCCTATGCACGCACACACCACCGCCTCCATCCCCTGACTCCACCGACCCCGTCCTAGGCTTCCCTCTTCCAGCCTCCATGACCACCACCGTCTGCATCCAAACCACCATCGCCACCATACAAACCACCACTACTACAAAAATTACTACCACCACTCACATGGTCTCATCTAGAGCCCCAGCGAGCTCTGTCGCCCGATTCTGCCGCCAAAAACCTTCGACCACCACAACGAAGTCAGATTCGCACTCCCTAGCGCCACTGCCGTGCTTGACTCTGTCTTTTCTTGGCCAACCGGTAACATCAAGATTGGTGACGTCCTCACCCACCGTGCCTGGACCTGTTCCTCTTCCGGCTTCGACGCAGATCCGGCGTGGCCGTGCCGTCATCGCCGGGCAGCCTCACCACTATTTTTCTATTAAATATCAAGCACAAAAATTATAGGTGAATTGAACTTGATTGTAAACTCGCTTGTACAGAAGAAAGCCTAAAAATAAATCCTAGGAAACGATCTAAGTACAATTGTTTAAATTTTGATTCTGACGGGTGACGATGGAGGCTCATAAAAGTGTAGCAACTCTGCCTTACTCCTTGGACTATCAGACACAGTCTTTGCTCGTGAGGAAAATTGCCATCCTTTAGCTTGGGTGTGGTACCTGTTATTTATAGTAATTTCGGGATGAAGTATATTTTGGGCCGCATAGATGGTCTCGTGGCCACGTGGCTATAACAGCACACGAATACTCGCTCTTTTGTAGCCAGCTGGTGGATTTGTTGAGATTTCTTTGCAGCAAATCTGGGTGGTTGAGACTTGGTCAACTTGCCATGTGTTCCCCCACAAAGTAGAGCCTGAATCGTTTTAGCCGCATAGTGGCCTTAGGAGCCTTTCTTCTGTGGCTCAGCTCCGCTTTGCCACATGGGATCTTCGAAAGCCTTGCTTCTATGGCTCGAGTCTACTTAGCCGCATGGGGTCTTTGAGAGCCTTGCTTCTACGGCTCGAGTCTACTTAGCCGCATGGGGTCTTTAAGAGCCTTGCTTCTGTGGCTCGAGTCTTCTTAGTCGCATGGGGTCTTCGAGAGCCTTGCTTATGCGGCTCGAGTCTTCTTAGCCGCATGGGTCTCCAGAGCATTCCTTCTGCGGCTTGGTTTCTCTTGGCCGCGTGGGATCTTCGATTGCCTTGCTTCTGTGGATCGAGTCCACTTAGCCGTATGGAGTGATAATCCGCATAAACTCCATTTTTCCATGCTTCTACAACCATCGAGACTGCTCCACCACCTCGGTATGATTTTAACTTGCTCTCTCGACCTCTTCCATCCCCGCTCTTTCTTCCTCTCTACTCTCTCGATCATTCTTTTTAATCTTCTTTGTTGGCTCCATCTTTCTCTCTCCAAATGAGAAGAGAAATGATAGGGTTTAAGACCCTAATGCGGATGGGCTGGGCTATATGCCCAGTTTTCATTTTAATATATGTTAACATGGGCTATGGGCTTCAAGCCTAATATTGGTCAATTTTTTATTTTAATTAAATTTGGGCTAAGTTATTAAAGAGGGCTTTGTTTTATACTGGGCTTAACTCTGAAACAGTTAGGTTTTGGGCCTTAAGCTATCAGCCTAATTGATTTATTTGTTATGTTATGAATGGATTAATCTTATGGGTTTGAGCCCTTTAAAAACTTTTTATAAGTTTTCAGTAATATGGAGCTATTTATTACTTAAAAGTTTTGATTAAACAAATTAGGCCTTAGGCCTATATAGTTAGAAGAAAAAAAAACTATTTGAACTTTATTTTTAGGCTTTAAACCAATTATCCTTTAGATTAATTTATTATGAGTTTTATATACATATTATTGTTATTATTATTATTTTAAATAATTTCTAAATAGTTACCAATATTTTCTAAATGACTAAATAGTATTTTAAATAGATCTAAATACTTTCCAAATAAGCATAATTATGAGGTAATTTCTTTATCAAAATTTCTTTTAGATTTTGAATGATTATTTCAATCATGACTAATTAAATCCCTTCTTTGCGACATGGATTTCTATCTCGATATCGATAATCGTGCCAAACTCTGATTTTGGACTTCTATATTTCAACAAAGTTATTTGGACTATTGTGGACTCAAGGGAACTGTATCTCTCATCGTTCAGGACCATTTATTGGATTTTAGCTTCTAAGCTATTCTGTTTCGACATATTCGTATCGTTCATGTCGACAACAACTAACCTAGGCAAGTACTCATGATGATCGCTTTCATTTCCTGATAGTTACTCTATTCATGATTAGATATACATTTTCTGATTATTGACAAGACGGTTTCAAGCGATTAGTGTTATGGATTCTATTACATTATTATCATGTTTCTGTTCCCGAGTTTATCTTGTACATATTTACTGTTGAGATGAATCCATGATTGCTAGTTGGACGTGAAATACCTTAGTATATATGTGATCAAAGCCCATATTATTGCCCCCTGTACCCTGTCGATAGCTAATCATACACGACATGTAAGATTAGCTAGATCAAATAGATCCCTCAGCCTAATCACATATAGAACGTGGTATTTCAAACACACTTAGTAGATATGACTTATGCATTTCATACTGCTCATGTCACATACTTGATTTTTGCTATGATTATCTTTCATGTTTACTTACTTGTCAGTTCTGTTTGCCATTAAATATCAAGCACAACAAATTACAAATGAATTGAACTTGATTGCAAACTCGCTTGTACAGAAGAAAGCCTAGAAAGAAATTCTAGGAAACAATCTAAGTTCAATTGTTTCGATTTGATTCTGGGGTGACGATAGAGGCTCAGGAAAGTACAGCAACTCTGTCTTACTCCTTGGACTATCTGACACGGTCCTTGCTTTTGAAGAAATTGCCCTTCGTAGGTTGCCAGCCTTTTATATGGGTGTGATACCCTGCTATTTATGGTGATAGATATCTTGAGCCGCATGGATGGTTGCGTGGCCACATGGCTACAGTAGCACACAAAGACCCGCTCCTTGGCTGCCATCTGGTGACTTGTTGAGATTTTGTTGCAGCAAATTTGGATGGTTGAGACTTGGTCAGCCTGCCACGTGTCCCATCCCAAGATAGGATCAGTTTACTTAAGTCATTTTGAGCCGCATAGGCCTTTCAGTGTTCAGCCATGCTTGGTCGTATAAGACTCATGCAGCAGTCTCCCTTAGTCCACATGTAGCTTGGGGACTTTGAGCCGCATAGGTTCTATATTCTGGGCCGCATAAAGCTCATGCGGCTCAGATTGCAGTTACCCTTGGCCGCATGAAGCATATAGATTGAGCAGCATAAGGTTCATGCGGCTCGGGTCGCAGTCCTTTTGGCCGCATGGCCATGTCCAGTCTGGTGGCGTGACATTTTGTCTGATCACGTCTTATCTTATTTTTGTCAGAGTGTCAGAGTTGTCAGAGCTGTCAGAGCTGTCAGTCTTGCCAATTTTGACAGAGTCTGTCAGCTTTATCAGAAGGGTTAATCAGCTTGGCCGCATAAGTAACTATTCTTTCTGCGGCTCAAAAATCAGTGTGATGAAGATGGGCCGCAGGGGGAACGCTAAGTATGTCATGCGGCTCTTCTTTATGTGGGTCAATCTGTTCCAGAGTACTCATGCGGTCAGTTGTGATCCGCATGAACCCCATGTTTTCCATGCTTCTACAAGACTCCCTTCAAAGTTTTCAAATTGCAAATTTGGAATACTTTGAATAAGAAGCATGGACATATGTCAAGCTGCAGAAAAATCTTCAAGTCAGGAGAGACGTCGTGCCGCAGGGACATTTTGAGCCGCAGGGACATTTTTGGGCCGCAGGTAGATCTTGTGCCGCAGGAAGATCTTGTCTGCCAGCTGTCACTGCTTCATTTAACGCCTTAATTTGGTTTTGGATTTTGGCTCTTTTTTCGAGATAAAGCTGACGGTTACTAACGATAAAATCCCTAAATGTCATCATCATCTTTAATCGATACGAGAATCAAAGCGGCAATGACGGTTATTAAGGATAAAAATCCCCAAGCGTCATCATTATCTTTAATGCCACGATAACTGACGCAGCGTTCATCTTTTTTCCACTTTGAAGAGCTATAAATATGTGCCATAAGGAGAGAAAATTTTTAACTTTTTTCTCCCTCGTCTTCATTATCTTCGTCCTTCTTTCTGTCCTGGTTAGCCATGGCTCCGAAAGCTTCCAAGTCGACTGGCGCTACGGCCAAAAGAAAGGGACATGCCTCTCCGTCGAGAGCTGCAGACCCTCCTCTCGTTCATCCTGACGTGCAAACCCCCGTTAAGGGTAAGGACGGTGGAAAAGCGATGATTTAAATTTGAATGGATATATCGTATATTTTATGTGCGGGCCTGTCATAGATTGCCTCTGTGCTTTGGGCATGATCGATATATCCCCCATCTCATGGGACTGCATGTGTTCTGTATGATGGGGCCGTATGGGTTAAGCCGCATAAGCGCCACTGACCTTCATGGATGCCTCGTACCTGAGCCGCTTGAGCGCTACATGACTGAACCGCATGGATGCCTCATGACCAAACCGCATATACATCTCATAATTGATCCGTATAAATGCCTCATGGCTTAGCCGCATGAACATTGCATAACAGAATCGCAAAAGTGGTTTAAGACTGAGCCGCATATGTCTCATTTTTTAAGCTGTATGTGCATTCCTCATAACTAGGCCACATAGGGTCTATTTGGTTGAATGTTGTTTTCTTCTAACTGCTAACCCCCCTTTTTTACAGGTATCCGGCTAGCGAATTTCTCCAGGACCGGTATCGGCGATAGAGTGAAGATGCACCATTTTGACCTACACATCAGATAGCTCAGAACTCCCCATGCTTCGGAAGGGTTTTCCCCGTGCCATTTTGGCATACACATCAGACAACTCAGAACTCCCCATGTTTCGGAAGAGTTTTCCCAGATGGTAGAAAGAACCTTATACATCAGAGAGTCAGACAGTGGTCAGACGTCATCATGAAAGTCCTGTTTTCACGGCTCTCCAAGTAGGCAAAATCACCATTAGGGATGTTGTTTTGAAGGTATGGTCTTTTGGAGGAACGGGGCTAAGGTGCCCGCAATAGGAGGGGAGAAAAGCATGCTATATTTGCCCTCCTCCGTACAGCTCCTTGGTGATTCAACATTCTTATTTGCTTCTCAGCAATAAAACATGACTTCTTTTGAGGGCCACAAAACTACTTTTTGATGAAGGCGAAGTGCTATCAAACTGACCAAGCTATGTATTGCTAGATTTTTCTTTTTTCTTTTTGCTGCTGATATAGTCCTATGAATGAAACTGATTTTGAATAAACAGAATACATTCACTCCATTCTTTATTTGTAGTATCTGTGGTGCTTGTACTAGAGGGCCTAATACAGCATTTATGTTTAATAAAGGACATCCTACTGGGGGACTTTTTGTGGACCTATTCCCCTTTTGTGCATCTGAAAATGCGAGCAAATAGATTTAAATGATATTTTATGGACCTACTACCCTTTGGCACACCGATGGTGCGAGTAATAGATTAGGATAACTTCTATGGACCTATTACCCTTTTGCGCACTGGCGGTGCGGGTAATAGATTTGTAACAAAACCTAACAGAGGTAATATGGACGTGATAGGTTTTGTGGTCTTAACACCATGTCTTTTATCTCGGGTTGGATACAGGTGCTAAGTCAAGAGACTATCGATATCAGAGGCAATATGGACGTGATACACGATAATCAAAAATAATTTTTTGGTTGACCTATTACTCTTCTGTGCACTGGTGGTGCGGGTAATAGATTTGAAATAAAATATAACAGAGGTAATATTGACGTGATAGGTTTTGTGGTCTTAACACCATGTCTTTTATCCCGGGTTGGGTACAGGTGCTAAGTCAAGACACTCTCGATATCAGAGGTAATATGGACGTGATACACGATAATCAAGAATAATCTTTGGTGGACCTATTACTCTTCTGCGCACTGGTGGTGCGAGTAATAGATTTTGAGACAAAACCAACAGAGGTAATATGAACGTGATAGGTTTTGTGGTCTTAACACCATGTCTTTTATCCCGGGTTGGGTACAGGTGTTAAGTCAAGAGACTATTGGTATCACAGGTAATATGGACTTGAAACACGATAATCAGGAATAGGAAGTTTGCTCAGTAATAACGATAAGCTGGACAGATTCCTGTGTGATAAAGCATTAGAGTTGGAGTTCAGAGGTATCATCATACATGACTCGCCACTCAGGGAGATGCGATAGAGTGTGAGTTTAGAGGTACTTAGTGTACATAACTCGATAGTTTAGGAGATTTGACGGTTTGAGGGAGTACCAGCATGTCCTTAGACATAGTATTTCTTCAGAAATTTGTCGTTTATGGGCATTATGAGCAAGTCCCCGTTCTGTTTTGCGAGTCGGTATGCGCCGTTGAAGAATACGGTCTCGATGATGTATGGACCCTCCCACTTGGGCTGAAATTTGACGGCGGTTTTGTGAGTCATGACCATCGGTCTGGGAACAGCCAAGACGAGATCGCCTACTTGGAATGTCCTCTGCTTGACTTTCTTATTGAAGGCTCGAGAGATGCGTGCTTGATAGAGCTCGATGCTTTGTTGAGCTTGTAAACGTTTCTCGTCTAACGCTTCCAATTCTTGTAGCCGTCAGTGGTAGTTATCGTCCGACGTTAACCGGTAAGTAAAGGCCACACAAAGTGAGGGGCTGAGTCTCCAATGGAAGAACTTCCTCGCTCCCGTACACCAGAGAGAACGGTGTATTTTTGGTAGCTGTTTGACTCGTAGTGTTGTACGCCCATGAGCGTTTACCCAACTTTTTATTCCAGTCGCGCTTGTTTGAAGACACGAACTTCTTGAGAAGCTTGATTATAGTCTTGTTAAAAGCTTCGACCAGACCATTAGCTGATGGATTATATGTCGTTGAAGCCACATTCTGAATTCGGTTCTTGTCACAGAATCGATAGAAGGCATGGCTTACGAATTGTGGACCATTGTCATGAATGATCCTCCTTGGCAGTCCAAAATGGTAAATGATATAATATTTTATAAAATTGATCATGTTTGATATCTTTACCTTTGTCAACGGAATAGCTTCGCCCATTTGGAGAAGTAGTCGGTGATTGCAAGAATAAACTGGTGCCTTTTGGACGACGGCGGGGTGATTAGGCCAATAATGTCCATTCACCATGCTTCAAATGGCCAAGAGGCCACTGTTGGGTACAAGAACTCAGATAGTAGATGTACAAAATCTGTGTGGATCTGACAAGCCTTGCACTTCTTTGCATAATCGACTGAGTCTGCTACCATCGTAGGCCAATAGTAACACATCCGACGGAGACGGTCCTGCAACTTTGCGTCCGATTGGTGAGCCCCACAAACACCATCGTGAGCCTCGCGTAAGGCTTCTTTGGCTTCTGTATTTGATAGACATCTTAACAGTAGTCCGTCGTAAGATCGTCGGTACAATATTTTTGTTTCCATGTCATAAAAGAATATGAGAGAATGCCTTCTGATTGAAGTTGCTTCTTTCATATTCTTTGGCAGGATTCCGTAGACTATAAAGTTGATGAACGGGAGTCTCCAGTCTTGCACATCATTGGTTATTTAGGCGGAGTAACTCGTATCCAATTGAATGTTGTTTTTGGGATAGACCAGCTCATGGCCTATTACGTCGACTAGATGATGAGCATAATTTAGAACTGCCAAAGAAGCGGCGAGGCCTGCTAGGGTATCGGATTCAATATTTTGGAGCCTAGGAACATGTTCTATAAAGAACCCCTCCAAGGTTGTTATGATGGCAATTGCTGTCTGATGATAAGAAATCATGTCTACGTTACGAACCTTCTAAAAGCCTCGGATTTGATTAACGATCAACTGCGAGTCGCCATATGCTTCTAGGTATTCGACTCCTACCTCTTTTGCAAGTCGGTGCCCGATGACCAAAGCGTTATATTCGGCTATATTGTTTGAATAGGGTTCTGTGAAAGAATATGCCCGGTTGACCACCAATCCGGAGGGAGAAATTAATACTGTCCCGACTCCAGCAATGATATCACTATGGGGCCCCGTTCTTGAGGCACCATCGAAGAACATTCGCCAAACGTCTTCATGTAAAGTCATCTTGGAGTCAATGACTTCATCTTAGATTTCTTCATAGATTCTGGCTATTTCTGAGCCAGGATGGGCTGCCAAAAAGTCGGCCAAGGCTTGACCTTTGACAGCCTTCTGCGAAACGAATACCATATCGTAGGGGGATAACAGCATCGCCCATGTAGCTAGACGAGAACTGAGTGCGCCTGGCTTGGTCATGAGAACCCTGAGGGGATTAACTCGTGAGACAACATGGATGGTCTGCCCTGACACATAGTGTCGTATTTTCTGAATGGCGAATACCAAGGCAAGGCATTCATTTTCCACGACGGCTATGCTCCGGCCCCACCATCATTTGGCTGAGATAATAGATGGCTTGTTCGTACCCCACATCATTGTTTTATGCTATCAAGGCACCTGTACATAGAGTAGGAAGGGCTTTCCGGCGACCGGGGCTACCAGAACTAGCGGATTCGTCAAGTATTCCTTAATATCACCAAAGACGCGTTGATATTCCTCATTCCATACGAAAGAGACGTCTTTCTTCATAAGTTGTGTGAAGGGTTGACATTGCCCTGAGAGGTTAGATATGAACCTCTTGATGTAAACTAGTCTTTCCTGAAGGCCTCGGAGTTCGCGGAGGTTCCTCGGTGGACTCATCTCCAGGATTGCCTTTGTCTTATCGGGGTCTATGTGAATGCCCATGGAAGTAATGACAAAGCCCAAGAACTTCCCGCTGGACACGCACATGAGAGACTTGGTGGGATTCATCTTCAAATTGTGTGCTCGCATAAGATCGAACGCTATTCTTAAATCTTGTAGGTGGTCATCCTTGGAGCGGTTTTTGACGGCGATGTCGTCAACGTAACACTCCACCGTCTTGTGTAAGTGATCTCTGAAGATGATGCTCATAACACGTTGATACGTAGCACCAGCATTCTTCAGGCCGAAGGGCATAAATGTGTAGTAATATACGGCGATCGGTGTTCGGAATGACATATGCTTCTCATCGTCATAAGACATTTTGATTTGATTGTATCCTGAAATGCCATCCATAAAGGACATGCGTTTGAATCCACACGTATTATCGATCATTATATCAGTAATACAAAAAGAGAATTCATCCTTAGGACATGTCGCATTCAGATTGTGAAAGTCGATGCAGATTCAGATCTTCACATTCTTTTTGATGATTGGTACTATATTAGCTATCCAGTCTGGGTGCTGCTCTTCGCGGGTGAAACCGCTAGCTATAAGCTTGTTTACTTCTGCTTCGATGGAGTTCATGATGTCTGGACAGAACCGCCGTTTCTGTTGCTTGACTGGTTTCGCGTCTGGATTAATATTGAGCTTATGAAGTACGATCTCGGGGTTTAGCCCTGGCATGTCTTCATAGCTCTAGGCAAAGACGTCGATATACTCTCCGATGAGTTGTAACAACTACTTTCGCTCGTCGTCCGTCAGGCTTTTACTGACGAAGATTGGCTTTGGAGAGGATTCATCATCGAGGTTAATTTACATGACCTCATCTTTAGTGGGAGGGTCACGTAGTTCAAAGTGCTTCTCCTATTATGCATCCAGTTGTTGGACCCATAGCTCCAATTCAAGAGGTTCGAGTAGATCCTCGTCTTCCTCTTTAATGTCAGCAGATGCCATGTTGACAGATAATGTCTGCCTGAACATATCTCCAATGCTGTCGTCAGAATCGTATGTAGGTGACTCGGATGAGTGAGAATGCAACTCGCATTCCTCATCGGAGCTCTCGGGCGTTGTTGCTGGTGTAACATAACCGAGGATGCATTTGGACTTACCATAATAATTCCGAGGCTTCCCAGTCGGAGTTGACAGTTGCAGAGGCGATCGCCGACCATTGCCATAATTCAGACTTGGGGTAGCCTCCATGTCGTACCCCTGATTTTGCATAAAGTACTTGGCCTGAGGACTATACAGGTAGAGCGGTAGTCTTCCAGTATCGGGTTCGAGATCAACTCTTGAGGCATGAAGGGTTGAGGGCCTTCTTTTCGGCCAAAGATGATCGTGTGATCCCCTTCTCTTATGCCTGGGACTATGAAGTAGGTATATTTAATGGAAGTAAGTCGGTTTATGGTATGGACGGTTGTCACCTGTGTGTGCAGGTTAATGTCCCGACCGAGTCCTATAATATACATCAGATTGAGTTTATTACACTCAGGATAGTTCAATGGCAGCCTCTTATTAATGAAATAGGGAATTTTGTCTACAGGGATTACATCATTAGGAGAGGGACTAACCACCTTTGTAACAAGATACTTCGCGAGTTCTGCATCCTCTTCAACTATCCCCCGCGTGATCGGAGGTGGGGACACTGTCCTGGGCAACTTAACCACCAAGTGTTCTGCTTGTGGCATTGGTTTGTCTGAGGGTCTCGGATCGACACTTGGTTGTCGGCTCGTCTTGGGAAGACGAATGACTATCGGCTCGGCAGAAAACTTCGTGTCTTCCGAATGCTTTTGACTGGATCTTGGCAATCGGATCACCATCGGCTCCCCAGAGGGCCTTGCATCTTTCGGTTGCCTTTGATTGGATTTTGGCAATCGGATCACCATCGGCCCTATGATGGGTTTTGGTCCTTGGCTGGTCCTTGGGAGTCGGATGACCATGGTTCCAACTGTGCAGGTGGGGTGGAGGAATCGGGCACCTCTTTATGAAAAGTTGCAACAAGGGATGCGGCTTTGTCCGGTTTGTGTGCCTGGAGATGAATTCTCAAGGGTTCCTCTGGTCCTGTGATGGCCTCCAGTTCATTAGTTATGTGTTTCTTGGATTCATCATATAGACATGCCTCCGAAGAATAATAAGACTCAACGCCTTTGAAGGGATCGATCTCGACGAATTCAGTCTTCACGAAGCCGTGCTTACTGACATACTTGAAGCATTGGTGGAGGATGGATGGGACGATCATATAGTCATGTATCTACGGATGCCCCAAGAGGATATTGTAGGACGTATCTGCATCTATGACGTAGCAGGTAACCTCTGTCCTCAGTTTGCCGATTTGACATTTCAATCAGATCTTTCCTCAGGGATATCTCTTTTCTGAGTTGAAACCGCTAATGGTGGTGTTGGTCGCCGCTAGCTGGTGCATAGGGATGCCGAGGACTTGAAGCAAGCTTTTCGGGATGATGTTAATCGACGAACCAGGATCGATGTGCATCCGATCCACCTTGATGTCGCATTTGTATCCAGTATAGTAGAAGGGCGATCATGCATGCTAGTCTTGATCAGCATGTCCTATGGGGTGAATACGATGTTGGACATTGCATTCGCACAGTTGTGGTCCTGGAGATCTGTCGACGAGTCTTCCCTCGTAGGTTTGACCTGGGCTAAGTAAGCGTCAGCATTCTGGAGCGCTTCGCTCAATGCGACACGAAGATCCTTGGAGAGCCTTAGGAGCTTATATGATGACAACTTTGTCGACGTATTAGCCAGTTGTGCTAATATGTCAAAGTTGTAAGGTCTCTCCAACCCCTGAGGTGCATCCTTACGAAGCGTCCTGTCAAAGCGGGTTTCTTTCGGCTTGGACCTGTCCGTCGGTGGAGGCTGAGATGGCCCCAAAATATCAGTGGCCGACAGCGTTGATGGCTGAGCGTCTTCAACTAAACTACCCGGAGTGGACTGGACATGTGCCCCAAACCGGTTAACAACGGCCGCCGCTTCCTCAGCTTCGACTGAAATTGTATGGCAGGATCTGGACTTTCTACCCTTCTTCTTGTTGGCTGGAGATGACACTGCCTGGGTAACTTCGGGTACTAAGTCTGGGTGTACCCAACCTCTCCTCGAGATGTGGTAAGGGGTACCAAGCCAGTCGTTTGGTCCCGGACGGGGGGGAGATTAGTAACCTCCATCGTTGCCCGGAGAATAGGTATTACCCCGTCTGGAGTACTTGTTGGAAGGAAGTCGCCGAACTGAATTGACACCATGTTCGCTGCCACGATAACCTCTTCAAAGTCCAGCAACAGAGCTTTAGAGTTGATAAGACTCTGGATGTACTGCTTTAATTGAAAGCAGTCATGAGTGGCATGATGAACATAGCGATAAAAATAGCAGTATTTTGGATCCTCCATCTCTGCCGCTCGGGGCTCGCGCCTTGGTAGAGGGAGTTGGATCCTGTCCCCTTGCAAGAGCATGTCGAAGATAGGCTTGACATGACTATCTTCGAATGAGTAATTCATCTGGTGCCACTGAGCTTCAGCCTGATTTTGTTCACGCTTCTTGGTCGTACCGGCGACCATAGCTTGTTTGCCTTTATTGTCCCCATTATTGGAGGTGCCCTCAGTGTTGTTGTTATTGGAGGTGGTACCAAGACGTTTTCTTTTGACCTCTCCGTCCGGGATGTGTAATCTCGGCTGGCGAGCCTTCTTTAACTTCACCTCCGCATTGGTGGTGCTTATGATGAAGGTCGTCCAATCTCTAAACTGATCTTCACCCATCCAGAGGCTAATTGCGGGAAGCAACTTCTTCTGGCAGATTTCAATCAAGGAGCATTCGGGATTGCCTTGGGGCAATCTCATTGCGGTTTGGCGGAACCACTCGATATAGTTCCTTGTTAGCTCCCTCTCCCCCTGAACGACGTCCATGAGGGATGACATTGTCACATTATGTTCCACTTTGTAGAATCTTTCTAGGAACATGTGCTTGAAGCCGTCAAAAGAATGGATGTAGTTGTCAGAAAGGTTGTAATACCAGTCGAACGCGATCCCCTCCAATGCTTCGATAAATAATCGTGTGAGGATGGCATCACTATGCGACAAGTGGTCGGTTATGACCTCGAAATAAGTCATGTATTGACTAGTAGAGGTCTTTATGTCATATGAATCGATATGAAACGGCTTGTACCGTGGTGGAAAAGGCACATCAACCCATGCAACGGGATACGGCTGCCGAATTCTGAGGTCCCGGGAGGAATCTCGAGCAATAAACATTGCCCGAAGCTCCTGGACTTCCCTCTTTGCCTCCCTTGCTTCATCTATAGTGGAAGGAGCGAAGGCTCCTAGAGGATTGTCATCCAAAGGACGAGCGGTCGTGTTGGAGTCCGCGTTGACTGTGGGTCCCAATCTTGTTTGTCCATGCGTCTTTGCTGGTTGAGTCGGCAAGGCAGCTTTGATTTCGTCTAGTGACTTAACCAAAGACAGGATCATGGCATCAAGTACTTCTAGACGTTATCGGTCAGTAGGCGCTTCATGATCATCGTCGGGGATAAAGACTGTCCGTACGTGGGTAGAGATGGAAGGGATCGTAGCAGAGGTGCTCTCTGTGTCGTACCCTCGTACCGAGAAATCGTCGGAGAATGTCGGAATGTCTTCCTCCTCGGACTCGAAAGGGGTGCTACCCCTTGTGCAGGAAGCCATATCGTCTTGGCGAAGGCGGTCATCCTCAGGGACATCCACGTCTATTGCGTAATTCCAGTGGATCGCTACCCCCTGTGTATGCGCTTGGAACTCCGGGTTGTCCTATATATTGAGGGGACTGCTACCCTCGGCCTCATATACCCCCAGAGAGGTCAAGGATGTACCCCCAGGTGTTGGAAGCTTTTTTCTGGATCGAGTGCCTAGGTAGACACCCCTGTGGTTGTCGGTTTCAACCCTCCAGACGAGAGTTTCCTTGCAATGCTGGCGGATATTCCTGGGCTGGAAGAGCCTGTCTTCTTTTCTTCCTTGCCGGGAAGAACCTTCCGGGTAGAATTATAGGAGGCGACAGGAAATTCTTTGTCTTCCAGAATTTGCACATATTTTTCGAGTAGTTGGAAAACGGACTGTCGATCTTCAGGTGCTATCGACTTGTCACAGCAGCAGTTGATGATGACTTGGGTGCAACGATGTCCCAAAAGGGGCTCATCGTATGCCAAGGTTGCTTCTTTTTCCTTGCGTTTGTGAGTAATCATCTCTCGCAAGTCGATAGCGGATTGATCTACCTTTGTATCCAATTTGTGGACTCGGGTATCTCGAGCACACGGGTGCGTAGGTATCATGTTTGCTCCCTGATCCGAGGCTAGTAAAAGTACTTGCTCTCGATCGTTGGATGGAGACTTTTGAGACCCACCTTGTCCGTTCGCCCTGGGGGACTGGACGCGGGTGGTTCTGTACAATATTCCATCAGGTGCCCGTATAACAGTTAACGGTGCCCGCTGACGGTCAGCAACTTGGACAGTTGACTGGGCTTATTGGGCCTGCACTGCCCTAGACTTCTTTGACTTAGCACCCGAAGGTGCATAGTAAAAAGATTCCAGATTGATACATCCCACATTCTTAATGGGCCGTATGGAGTGTGGCCCGCCTGAGAGACGGTCGAACACAGAGCTTCTGACAGGGCCGTATAAGACACTCTGTCTATGGCCAGGACTGGCTACCGCATGGGCCACCTGCCTGTGGCCAGAGTTAGCTACCGCATAGGCGATCTACCTGCGGCCAGAGTTGAATGCCGTATGGGCCATCTTCCTGCGGCCAGAGTTAGCTGTCGCATGGGCAATCTGTCTGCAGACAGAGTTGGTTGCTGTATGGGCTATCTGCCTGCGGCCAGAGTCAGCTACAGCTGAGTCATCTGCCCATCTCTCTTATGCGACCTCTTCCTTGTCTGCATGGATTTCTCTTGTTCTCCTAAAAACTCAGCATCGTAGTGTATTCCTTTGTTGGATTTGGGGATAGTGGGGTTATCTGCAGTCGGAAGCAAGGCCGCAGGTGAGTCTTGATCACCGTCTTGGACCACAGAAGGAGCTTCTTCGAGAACCTGGTTGGGGGCAATAGTTTTGTGCTCCGACATACTATGGGCTCTCTTTGGGTTGGCTTCTGCGATGGGCTGCCGCTCCCTTCAGAGAGCATTTCTTCGAATGCTCGTTGGTCAAATCGAACTACGAGCATTTTTTACGTGGAGTCGAGCTTGGACGCGTCAGATTGCGTCACCAACTTCTCATCAGAAGATAAGAATGTCCCCAACAGAGTTGTCATCGTGTTTGCCATTAAGTATCAAGCACAACAAATTACAAATGAATTGAACTTGATTGCAAACTCGCTTGTACAGAAGAAAGCTTAGAAAGAAATCCTAGGAAACAATTTAAGTATAATTGTTTAGTTTTGATTCTGGGGGGTGATGATAGAGGCTCGAGAAAGTGTAGGAACTCTGCCTTACTCCTTGGACTATCTGACATGGTCCTTGCTCATGAAGAAATTGCCCTTCATAGGTTGCCAGCCTTTTGTATGGGTGTGGTACCATGCTATTTATAGTGATAGATATCTTGAGCCGTATGGATGGTTGCGTGGCCACGTGGCTACAGCAGCAAACAAAGACTCGCTCTTTGGCCGCCAACTTGTGACTTGTTGAGATTTTGTTACAGCAAATCTAGGTGGTTAAGACTTGGTCAGCCTGCCACGTGTCCCATCATAAGATAGGATCAGTCTGCTTGAGTCATTTTGAGCCGCATAGGCCTTTCAATGTTCGGTCATGTTGGGCCGTATAAGACTCATACGGCAGTCTCCCTTAATCCACATGTAGCTTGGGGACTTTTAAGCCACATAGGTTCTATATTCTGGACCGCATAAATCTCATGCGTCTCAGATTAGAGTTCCCTTGGCCGCATGAAGCACATAGATTGAGCCGCATAAGGTTCATATGGCTCGAGTCGCAGTCCTTTTGGCCGCATGGCCATGTCCAGTCTAGTGGCGTGACATTTTGTCTGATCACATCTTATTGTCTTTTTGCCAGAGTGTTAGAGCTATCAGAGCTGTCATTCTTGCCAATTTTGACAGAGTTTGTCAGCTCTATTGGAAGGGTTGATTAGCTTGGCCGCATAAGTAACTATTATCTCTGTGGCTCAAAAATCAGTCTGGTGAAGATGGGCCGCAGAGGGCATGCTGAGTCTGTCATGTGGCTCTTCTTTATGCAGGTCAATCTGTTCCAGAGTACTCATGCGGTCAGTTGTGATCCGTATGAACCCCATATTTTCCATGCTTCTACAAGTTCATGTTACCATACTTTACTTCCATATCACATATGCCACTTCATGCTATATAGTTTCTATCATATTATGAATAGTGGATCATAAATTGTACTTGCTCCAATCCTGACTGGATAACCACATTTTTTTAGGCGAGGACTTAGAGCACTGGTGTTCCACTTACTATGACACACCTGAGGCAGATCATGGCTTAGCCGAGGATGCAAGAGATGATATAGCAGACTTACCACTGGAGGTTGTTTAGTTAGGATAGCTTTTATTTTCTGTTGATTAGAATTATGTTGTCAGAGCACCTGCTGAGTTGTACTCTATTCTGGGATTACTATATTTGACTCTCTATTGAACTCTATGAAGTTGTCATTTCTATTTCATATCTACATGTTAGCACTTGTGATTGAGTTAGAACTTGGATATCATGATTATATTATGTTGATTGGATTGGATATACTTGAGGATTTGACAGCTTACTACCGCCGACTCTGCGGCGTAGGCTAGACGTATTTCCACATGCTCGTGCCCAAACTTCCAGGTGCGAGTCGTGACATGAACCCCATAGGAACCTTTCCATAGGTGGATTTGACTTTCTAATGATAGATCTAGGTATTAGAAGCTTTTAATTTGGTAGGTCTAGGATTTTATCATGAGTAGTGTTGATTTTTGTGCTCAATTTTTATTGTTACAAATTTTGACCACTAAGTGTTTGATACGTGTCCCCAAAAGAATTTTTATGTCCTTTTTGAGTGGAGATTGGGTGTATGTATCCTAAATAGGATACATGGTGTTGTGTCATGGTATCTCATGATACGTACGGTTATATTTGCGTGTATACATGTGTTCTTTTGTCCAAAATATCCCAAATTCGTCATAGTATTTATCCTCATTTTTAGTAGCTATAGCAACTTAGAAATGCCATAACTCCTTGCTTAGGACTCCGATTAAACTCTCTTTTTTTCTAAAATAATCATATCGAAGTTAGCTTTCCAAATATATATATTAATAGGCCAAATTCGTTCTAGAACTTTTTGTAAAACTGTTTGAGTGTCAGATATCCGAAAGATGAACGTGTTTCGGTATTTTTACGATTACGGGAGCTTCCGGACACGAAAATGCAATTTGAAAAGTTGATATGAAGGGATACGACATACTTTAACCCCAGGAATTATTGAACAGGTCTAATAAGAATAGTATTGGTTTCAAGTAAAAAACTGACTATACGACATAGGCATTTTGGGTATCCTATGAGCCTAGGTACTATGGATATCAAGTGAATGTAGGTATCATAGGTTGTCAAGTACCACCGACCTAACCCCCTAGGGGCAAGCAGCCCGGCTCCCCCAGTAGTCGAACCCCACCCGCCCCCCACATGAACATGTGGTGTTACCACTATACCACAACACCATGTGACTTAAGGACTATTATATAGTCCTTAAGTCACATGGTGTTGTGGTAGAGTGGTAACACCACATGTTCATGTGGGGGCGGGTGGGGTTCGACTACTGGGGGAGCCGGGCTGCTTGCCCTTAGGGGGTTAGGTCGGTGGGTAGGTAGGTAGAAAAAACAATATATATATATATTTTTTTTTTCAGAAAAGGAAACTTTTATTAAAAACTTCAGGGCCTACGCCCGATACAAAATGACACTAAACGTGTCTACATTTGATGGAAGCCTTCCCCACTTGTCTGTTAACTTCAAAGACCAACTGATCTACTGTGTACGAGTGATTCTCGTATCTCCACTTGTTCCTATCCTTCCAAATAACCCATATAAATGCTGCTGCACCTATCTCCTTCTTATGTTTATTCTTTTTCCTCCACCAATCACGAAGGCGTTTGAGTAGAGCACGACCGCGAGATTTGACGCTGTATGTATGCTGCAATGCTCCCCACATACCTGTAGCCAGTTCACCCTGATTGAACAAGTGCTCCAATGATTCTGAATTTCCCCTAACACAACAGTGACATTTAGAAGCCATACTATAACCCATACGAATAATGTTATCATCCGTAGGTAGTTTGTTGTGTAGGATACGCCATAGGAGAATAGACCATTTTATAGGTATACAAGTACTCCAAATGTGAGGGTAATCTACCAGCAAAGGCCTATGAACTCGTACAATCTCCCAAGCCGATGACAATGAGAAAGTACCTGACTGTGATGGCCCCCATCTCCACGTATCATTCTGGAGAATCATATTGTTGTTCGCCAATCCTCTATCCGCTAACAGTCGCTTCCATACATGAGACGCGTTAGAGGTGATCTCTACAGTCAGCGGACTAGTACCCGAGCAATACTTAGCATGGAAAAAAGTAGTCCATAGACTATCTTGAGTTAGGAATTTCTACCACAATTTGACAGTGAATGCCTGCATCATATCCTCGAGGCGCTTAATCCCCAAACCGCCCTCTCTTTTAGTTCTAGCCATACGATCCCAACCGAGCCATATTCTTTTAGCAACCCCATTTTGTGTACCCCAAAAGAAACTCGAGAACATGCTCTCCATGCGATGAAGAACAGCTAGAGGGGGATTACATGCTGATAGCGTGTACATGGGAATCGATGTAAGAACGGACTTGATCAACACGAGCTTCCCACCTGGAGACAGAATTTTATTGTGCCAGCCTTCAAGTTTGTTGTGGATACGAGTGAGTAAATCCTCATACATACCCCCATTTCGCTGTCCTACCATAAGAGGGCAGCTTAAATAAGTGAATGGTGGAGATCCAATAGTGAAACCCGTCCGAGAAGCTAACTCAGAGCCTCGTTCCTGAAGAACGTTCTTCGACATGTAGATAGATGACTTCGTCTTATTAATAAGCTGCCCAGAGGTAGCTTCGTACCGCATGAGGATGTCAGAGACTTTGGATATAGATAGGAGATCACCTGCAGAAAAGAGAAGTATATCATCCGCGTACGCCAAGTGGGTGATAGGAGGACATCCTCGAGGAGAAATGTAAGGAGTAAAGCCAACGATATCAGGTAATTCCTTCAGATTACGTGAGAGTGCCTCAGCTGCAATGATGAACAATGCGGGTGAGAGGGGATCGCCCTGACAAACTCCACGAAAAGCCTGAAAGTATTCAGTAGACTCGCCGTTGATAAGTGGGGCATACCAAACATTGTTGACAAGCCGAAGAACAATGTCGACCCATTTGTTATGAAAGCCAAATTTCCGAAGGACCTTCAACAGGAATCGCCAATCCATCCTATCATAAGCTTTCGTCATATCCAGTTTAATAGCCACATTCCCACCTCTGTGTTTCTTATTCATCTTAGCCACCATCTCCTGAGCAAGGAGAATATTATCCACAATTTCTCTACCTTGTACAAATCCACTTTGTTCAGGGGAAATAATACGAGGCAGTAATAGAGCTAATCTTCGGGATAAAAGCTTGGAAATGATTTTATTCATCACCGAACATAGACTAATCGGCCGATAGTCACCAAAGTTCTTAGGTTGCTTCACCTTGGGGATCAAGATCAATGAGGTGTTGGTAATCGACCTGGGCAATGCAAATCCATCCACGAACAAGCCCACTGCCTCTGTCATATCTTCACGAATAATATCCCAACATTTAATAAAGAACAGCGGAGTGAATCCATCAGGACCCGGAGCGCTATGTTGATCCAATGACTTGATAGCTTCAAGAATTTCATCCTGTGATGGCGATGCAATAAGAATGTCGTTATCTTCATCGGTCACCAAGTGAGGAATAGTATCAAGAAACTGATTATCTTCTGTTATATTGCCTCTTTGGTAGAGTTTGGAGTAAAACTCTTTAGCATAGGCGTGAATCAAAGGTTTGTCTTAAAGGATCTCCCCTTCATCAGTAGTGATCGAATGGATATGAAGTGATCGTTTGCGATTCGACACACATCCATGGAAGTATGCAGTATTTTTGTCACCTTCTAAATCCTATTTGATTCTAGATTTCTGCTTCCAATAAGCTTCTTCTATGCTCACCCTTTGTTTAAGTGTAGCCATTGCCTTGGACAGATGAGAACGGCTACTCGCTGTATGATGTTGCTCGTGCAAAATTTCGGCTGCCAGAACATCGTCCTCCGCCTTTTTAACTTGTTGAAATATATCACCATATGTACTCCTACTCCATGACGATAGCAACTTTCTACAAGCGTCCAGTCTGAGAGCAACCCGAGTAAGCCCGAGCCTATGATCAACTGAATTCCATGCTCTTTGAATCAATGGCAAAAACTCCTCGTGGTTAACCCAGAAGTCTAAGAATCTGAACTGCTTTCTACCCATGGCCGTATTCGATTTAAATTTGATAAGAAGTGGTGCATGATCTGACTCAGTACGATTGAGATGTTCGACTACCGATAAAGG
>JANAVB010032620.1:10875896-10903396 GCA_029216955.1 Iris pallida | reverse complement strand
CAAGTCCTCAAAAGAAATGAACATAAAAACTAGAAAGAAAGAAACTTGGAATGTCAGAGCATTTCCAAATATACAATAGACAATAACTAAGTCTCAAAATCAGCTAATATATCATCATCACATCTCCTCATCATCATCATCATCATCATCAGCATGACCGGCATGTCCAGAAGGACCAGCTCCAGAAGTACCAGTGCCAGAAGGGTGAGGAGGGGCGCCAGCATAAAACTCACCGACAAAGTCTCGAGGAGGGGCATGATTAGAACGATACCAATCATATGTGTTACCGGGCTGAAAGTAGGCATGAATAGCCTCATCTTCACAGCGGTAACCAAAAAAGGCTGGATCTCTAGGAATAGAACCGGCAGAATGTCCAGTCTGAGCAAATCGGAGATCAGCTAGAGAATTTGCTATCGCCTGATAACAAATGACATCGCGGAACTCATGTTCGCGGGCCATATCTGTCATCGAGACGTACAAATCAGAAAGATGCTGGTGTATGCCTTCAAAGGTCATGGCATACTGCTGAGTAGGTGGAGGAGGTGGAGCAGTAGGAGGAGCAGCAGCAGTCATACTACGACGAGATAGCTTAAGAAACTTGGGCTCAGGGTCTTGAGTACAAGTTGACAGATCAATATCAAAATGCTAGAAGATGCGTGGGAGAATCATCGCATAAGAGAGATTTCTATCTCTTGCACGACAACGTCCCATCATCTGGATAATAGTCTTAGGGGCAGAAAAAGGAATCCCCTTAAGAATATGATACATAGCAAACAGCTCAAGTGATGTGACATCATCCTTTGAAGTAGACTTCGGAAGGAGAGTGGAGTAGATGATGCGATGCAATTCATAACTAAATAAGTTCAAGTTATTTGCCTTGAACTTTCCAGAGCGAACTCGATCAGGGGCACAGAGTTCAGCTTTGAAACTAGCAAGTGTCGTGCCGTCGGGGAAATCAAATTTAGTGATATCATCAAACGGTGCACCTTCGTTAGAAATACCAAGGATTTCTGCTAAGAGGACATCATTGAACTCGATATCTAATCCGCCAACACGAGTACTTACGTCAAACGTGTTTAGTACGATATTGCAATAGAAAAGTCTAATGGCATTAGTAGCTACCGGGAAACAAAGTTTAACAAAGTATTGTAACCCTAATAGCTCAAAATAAGGGCGGTGTTCTGGAAACACAGTCCATTTGATAGGAGTGCTTGTGCATATGGATCTCATAGAAAAGTCTCCATACCACAGAAGGGCTTGATCTAGGGTTTGAAAATAAAACCCATCGAATGCTCCATCGCTCGATTGAACTGGTAAAAAAAGGGAATCCGTGGGTGGATTTGAAGATGATCCTTTCTCACTAGAATTGGTCGTCTTCTTCCTCTTGAAGGGGTTGAATCCCTTAGGCGGCATTGTACAAATAAAGTAAATATACACGAATTTGAAAGGAGGAAAAATACGTAGTTATACCTTCCGAGATTCAAGTATGTTGTAGAAGACAACAATCTCCGCACGAATCCAAAATTTGGATAGATTTTACCACGTAGATTGGGAGAAACGAAGTGGTGAAGAACTAGGGTTTGGAGAGCTTCGCGCGACTGCTGTTGCTGTGAAGGTGGTTTTAGAAGCAATGAAGAAGAAGAGGCTCTCGGGTTTTGGTTATATAACCAGATACCACTAACCGAACTCGGGCCGAATTCGGTCCGAACTCGGTCTGAATTCGCCTGGGGGTTCTGTTAGTTGGTTTGGGCCATTTTCTTTTTCATTGACTCATTTCAAAAATGTAATTCAAAGATTAGTAATTTTAACCTTCAATTAGTATAATTAATATTATTTATAGATTAAATATCATTACACAACGACTATCTCAGATTAGCTGTAGGAGTACTATCCCAGCTGGAGGAGGTTCACCGGGGAACTCTTAAGTACCGCTTCGCTTCAACCGTAGTTGTGGTGACAGATAGACTCTTTATTGGCTTGTCTCTAACACAGTTTTTGCGTATTGAAATATAATCATAAAACAAAATTAATTAACATTATTGACGTCCAAAATTCCTAATTCTCGACGTAAATAATTGAAACGATCTTCTGCTAGAGGTTTTGTGAAGATGTCAGCTAATTGATTCTCAGTGTCTATGTATACAAGGTCAATATCTCCATTCTATATGATGATCTCTAAGAAAATAATGTCGAACCTCGATATGCTTAGTACGAGAGTGACATACTGGATTCTTAGTCAAATTAATTGTGCTCGTGTTGTCACAGAAAATGGGAATGTGTGTGAAAAATAAATCATAGTCTTCTAAGGTTTGTTTTATCCGCAAAATCTGAGCACAACAACATCCTACGACGATATACTCAGCCTCCGTTGTTGATAGGGCTACAAAATTTTGTTTTTTACTAAACCATGAGACTAAAGTCTTACCTAAGAAATGACATGTGCCGTTGGTACTTTTTCTATCAACTTTGCTTCCAGCAAAATCTCCATCCGAGTAACCAATAAGGTCAAAGGACTTGGTTTTGGAATACCATAAGCCAACAGAAGAAGTGCCTTTAAGGTATCGAAAGATACGCTTAACTGCGCACAGATGTGATTCCTTTGGATTAGCTTGAAAACGTGCACACAGGCAAACACTAAACATAATATCCAGACGACTAGTAGTTAAATAAAGTAAACTACCGATCATACCTCGATACTTACGTGTGTCGACCGGCTTGCCTTGTTCATCAATATCAAGCTTTGTTGAAGTTGCCATCGGAGTGCCAATAGGTTTGACATTGTTCAGATCAAACTTCTTTAGCAAATCTTTTGTGTACTTGGCTTGATTTATGAATGTCCCATTGTCAGTTTGTTTGATTTGCAGTCCGAGAAAGAATTTCAGCTCTCCCATCATGCTCATCTCAAACTCATTCTGTATACACTTAGAGAATTCTTGACAAAGAGATTCATCAGTAGATCCAAATATAATATCATCAACATAGACTTGTATTAAGAGAAGCTTGCCATTAAAAGACTTAATAAAAAGTGTAGTGTCAACCTTGTCCTTTGAAAAACTGTTGTCAAGTAAGAAAGAGCTTAGACGATCATACCAAGCACGAGGGGCTTGTTTTAAACTGTATAAAGCTTTCTTCAACTTGAAAATATGATTAGGGTTTTTAAATCTGTGAAACCTAGAGGTTGTGCTACAAAAACTTCTTCTTTTATAAAACCATTTAAAAATGCACTCTTGACATCCATTTGAAATAATTTGAAATTATGAAAACATGTAAATACACATAACATGCAAATGGATTCTAATCTCGCAACTGGGGCATAAGTCTCATCGTAGTCGATACCTTCTTCCTGATTGTATCCTTGAGCTACGAGTCGAGCCTTATTACGAGTCACTAAACCATTCTCGTTCAGTTTATTTCGGAATACCCAGCTTGGGAACAAGTTCCCAAACTTGATTCCGTTCAAATTGGTTTAATTCCTCTTGCATAGCATCTATCCAAAAATTATCACTACATGCTTCATCGATAGTTTTGGGTTCTATCTGCGAAATAAATGCAACACTAGAAACAATATCTCTACTGGATGTACGAGTACTTACACCTTTGGTAATATCACCAATTACCAAATCCTTTGGATGATCAGCCGTAAATTTTAATCTTTTAGGCAGACTCCGAAGGTAGCTGCTTCCGGGTTCTTCTCGTGGAGAATCAGCTGGTGTTGGTAGAGAATCAGCTGGTGTTGAGCTTGGTACAGTTAGATCTTCGTCACTATCATCAATAGTCATTTGATTCAATTCATCAAAGGTGACATTGATTGATTCTTCGATGATCATAGTTCGTTTGTTGAAGACTCTGTATCCTTTGCTCTTGGCCGTATAACCTAAAAATATACCTTCATCGGCCTTTTCGTCAAACTTTCCCAAATTATCTTTTGTATTAAGAATAAAGCATTTACAACCAAATATTCTAAAATATGAAACTGATGGAATTCTATCAAACCATAACTCAAATAGAGTCTTCTTCGATTTGGGTCGAATTAGAACTCTATTGAGAACAAAACAAGCTGTATTGACAGCTTCAGCCCAGAAATATTTGGGTAGACTAAACTGGTATAACATTACTCTGGCCATTTCGGATAGAGTTCTGTTCTTATGTTCCACAACTCTATTTTGTTGTGGACTTCTAGGGCAGGAGAACTCGTGTACAAAACCGTGTATGTCACAAAATTGCTCAAACTCTGCATTCTCGAATTCGCCTCCATGATCGCTTCTAATACGAGTGATCATGTAACCTTTTTCATTCTGTACTTTCTTGCAAAAGGAGACAAATTCGGATAATGTATCATTCTTGCGTGTCAAAAAGTATACCCACGTGTATCTAGAGTAATCATCTATAATTACAAAAGCATATAACTTACCTCCGAGGCTAGCAACTCTGCTAGGACCAAATAAGTCCATATATAGCAATTGTAGAGGTCTAGTAGTACATACTGCGTTTACTGACTTGAATGTGGATCTGGTAGCTTTGTTCTTTTCACATTGGCTGCATACCGAATCCTTCTTGAATGTTATGTCCGATAAACCGTGTACTAGCTTCTTCGTGGATAATCTTGAGATTGTGTTCATATTTGCGTGACCGAGTCTCATATGCCACAGATGACTCTCATCACTTTAGCCATTAAGTATCTACCTACATCACCGATACCAATGATATACCCTTTCAAGTTATTATCGAAGGAAACATAACCTTCCTTCTTCTTCTTCGACAGTGTTGTAAATAATGTAGCATCACCGGTCATATGCCGTGAACAACTGCTGTCGAGGATCCATTTGCTTTTAGCATGTGAAAGGTGTTCCACCTACAAAACAATTGGCAGATGAAACTTTTGGTACCTATTTCTTGTAGGGTCCTGAAATGTTAGCTTTTGGTATCCAAGCATAAATATTTAAATCAACAAGCTTTCTGATTCTACATGCAGAAGAAATATGACCAATGAGGCCACAATAATGACATTTAGCATGTTGAGTGTTGAAAGCTGAGTGGTGTGCATGGTTGGTAGGTTTAGGTTTTCTAGTATAGAAGAAAGCATACCAATAATCCTGTTCGGGCTTAACCTTTTGGGGTAAAGGTTTGATATGGTTAGGTCTGACAGTGTTTGGTTTGGGAATGTTCCAATTTTTCGGTAAGTGATACGTGCTAGGGTAGGAAGCAGCAGTCTCAGGCTGTTTTCCTAACCTAATTTCCAATCTTTTGGAAGTGTCGTACAACTTAGTATAGTCAGAAGTGAGTGCTTCTATTCTGACTTGTGCACATTGAAGACTTTTCTTCTCTTTAGAAAGTTCTTCTTTCAGTTGGTCAATAACCTTGTCTTTCTTTTCAGATGACTTGGTAGTCTCGTGTAATAAGAGCTTCACAGAAGAAAGCTCACCAGACTCACTAACATTATTTCTAACCTCAGCTAGTAGGTCGGTAAGTCTTCATATTTCATCTTTGTACTCTTTGAGTACCTTCTTAGAGGTCTGATATTTGCTACACAGTTTTCTGTAATCACTTATTATTTCACTGAAGGCATCTCCTAATTGCTCAAAGGTGAAGTCATCATATGTATCAACTACAAGTTCAGTAGGTACCTGATCGGATGCCATAAAGCATACATTTGCAGCGTCTTTTGATTGTTCATCTTCTGAGTCGCTGGTTTCACTTTCATGCCATATGCTGGTATTGGCATACTTCTGTGAAGTTGATCTCTTCAGGTTCCCTTTCTCATACATGTTGCTCTTCTTGCTTGATGATGAGTTTGTAGGACAATCCTTCTTCATATGTCCCTTCTTCTTGCAGCCATAGCAGACAGCATCATCTTGATACCAGTTGTTGCTGCTATTGTTTTCTTTGGCTTTCTTCTCATATCTCATGAATCTTTTGAATTTCCTTGCTAAGAGTGCCTGATCTTCAGCATCAGATTTACTGCTGTCTGAATCACCTTCAGCAGCTTTTCTGTGCTGAGCCTTGAAAGCGATCGTCTTCTCCTTTGGTGCAGGCTCTTCAAAATCTTGTAGCTCCAGTTCATGAGTGAGTAGCTTACCCATGAGTACTTCGAGTGACATAGTTGTGAGGTCGTTCCCTTCAATGATTGCAGTAGCCTTTGGAATCCAGTTCTTGGTAAGTGCTCGCAGGAGTTTGCAAATCTTTTCATGGTTACTGTAACCTTTGCCTTGGGAGGACAAAGGATTTACAATATCCAAGAATCTTTCGAACATCTGATTAACTGTTTCGTTGGGCTTCATCTTGAACACCTCATACTCTTGAGTAAGTCTGCTGACCTTTGATTCTTTGACTTGAGTCGTGCCTTCATGTGTGACTTCAAGAAGCTTCCACACTTTATTAGCAGTTGTGCAGATAGATACCCTGTTAAATTCAGTTCTGTCTAAAGCACAAAATAAAGCGTTAATAGCACGTGCGTCAAGACTGGCCTTTTTTTCTTCCTCTGTATATCTTTTATGGGGTTTTCAACTAAAACTCCATCAACATTTATACGAGGTGGCTTTTGATAGCCATCAATAACAATAGACCATAAATCAAAGTCAAGTGATTTCAAGAAGAAACTCATCCGTGTTTTCCAATAGGTATAATTCGTACCATTAAACAGTGGAGGTCTGTTTGTGGCCTGGCCTTCACTTGTGAATTTTACAGTTGCCATGTGTTGTGCTGCGATCTATATAACAATTAGTTTAATGAATATAATTGCAATATTACCTTGCTTTACCTGTAACCCCCGCTCTGATACCAATTGTAGGAACGAAATCGTAAAGCAGAATACTCTAGAGGGGGGGGTGAATAGAGTTGGCAGTAGAATAATCCTAATTAAAAATTGTTAGCAGCAAAATCACAGAATAATAATCACAACTGAATAATGTAAAGGCAGAGATAAGAAAGCAAACGCAAAGACAACGATGTATACTGGTTTCCCTCTGTTGAGGACTAGTCCAGTCGGTAGAACTCTTGCTACCAGTTGAATCCACCTTTGGCAAAACCGCAAGTTTTCTTACGAAGTCATTACAACTTCTACAACGCGAGCTTTGATACGAAGAACTCGTCCAAATTCAATTGTGAAGTGGTATTCTTCTATCAAGACTTCTAATTACAATCACTCAGAAACTTCTAGACCGTACCGTACTGGCAAATCGACTAGAGGATTGTAACTGGCTTGGGATCTGAAAATTAAAGCTCGAGAAAAACTCTTTGGAAGACGAAAAGTTTTAAGTAGAGAGAAGATTGAAAGTTAATGAGTGAGTTAAAATGATAGAAATACTTCTCTATTTATAGGAGTTCCAAAGAAAGAATTCTGGCAGAATTCTGCCAGAATTCGGGCAGAACTCGATGAGCAAATCTTGGTCAAATCCGTAACTGCAGGAGGACCAAGTTTCATGGAATTCAAAAACAAAACGGCCACTAACCGAACTCTGGCCGAACTCTGGCCGAGTTCTGTCAGGGTTAGGTTAGAGTTTTTAAAATTAGTTTTTGGAGAATTTTGAAAACCTTTTTGAAAACCTTTTTGAAGCTTTTGTTAATATGAATGTTTTTCAAAACTAAGGACATTTTAAAAACATTTTGAAATCATTTTGGAATAGCCTATTTGCCAGTACGACTCGGTGTACAACGTATTTCTAGACTCAATAAAATGAAAAATATATTGCTCAAAGAAATACAGACTCGAACAGGCAAACATCGCTTCGGTCTTGAACTGAGTAGATAGCCGTTCTTGATCATGTCCAAGAGTCCGAGATATCCTGACTAGCTTCATATATCGAGACAGAGTTTGATCAATTATTAAAATCAGTTTGACCATATGACCAATGGGCCAACATAATGTTCCAAGTCAGTCTGGCTTTCTGTTTCCAAAATTCCTCCTCGATTTTGAGACAAAACTTCAGAAGCGCTCTGGTGAGGATAAAAGATGCACGAGCCTCCAGAGATCTATCGTGAGCGAACAGAATTTTAGCACGAGCAACATCGTCCTCAGCGATGCGGACAGCCTGAAAGATGTCACCGTAGGCTTCTTTACTATAGGTGGAGAGGGCTTTTCTGGTGACTTTAAGTTTGGTCGCCACACGATAGGGGGTCGAAGATATAAGAACCCCTCCAGGCGTCCGTAACAATGTTCCTGAACTGTGGGTGGTGACATCACAGGTCAAGAAAGTAGAAGTTCTTCTTTGTATGGCAATTCTTTCTGCTAATTTCAAGGAGGAGTGGAGAGTGGTCCGATTTCGTGGCATTTAGATGCGAGAGTCTGGAGTTGATCGCCGGGTCAGCCCATTATGAATTGATGAGGGTGTCGAGGCGAGAGCATTACCGCCGAGCTCCCTCCTGCATGTTGCACCACGTAAATTCGTTGCCAGAGAACTGGAGCGGAGACAGGTGGGCGATAAAAATAAAGATGATGAAATCAAACATGGTATATGAAAGAGGTGGTCAGCCTCCAGTCTTCTCCTCTCTACAAGTGACGGTATTAAAGTCGCCAATGCAGAGCCAGGGGGTATTAGGGTATTGGAGATGGATATATAACAACGAGCTCCAGAGCTGCTTGCGCTCGGCAATCTCACAGCTACCATGAAGAGCGGACAGCAGGGATCTGTGCTGAATCGAATGGTGGTCTAGCCCGCACGGGAGTGTCTGGGTCGAGTCCAGGATGATCTCAAGCTTGACATCTGCGATGTAGAGGATCCATATGTCATGACAGCCGACAATGGCAAAGGAGAAGCCAAGCTGTAGCTGAATGGATTTGATCTTCTTGGGGTAATTTTGGGTTTAATGTTCACCAAAATATCAATATTGTGGGTTCTTTTGAGACCTTTTAATCTTCTTAAAGTAGGTTTATTAGTGATGCCCCGGACGTTCCAAAAAGGATGTTAATCATCTATAATGCTGGTAAGGGGGGTTATTTTTTGTGTCAGATCTGGTGATCCTAACCGTGGGCTCTTTGAGTCTTCTTTTATTGGTTTTTTGTTGTTTCCATTATTGTCCTCCTTCAGGCAACATTCCAAGTCCATCATTTCCATTTCGGGGTGCAAATAGACCTCCCCCTCTATTTTTGCTAAAACTTCGAAGTAGTTTTCCTGATCTGCAATGCCTGCACCCAGAGCTTGCTTCATCCTGGCAACTAGTTCAGGGCCTATGTTAGCCAGCTGTTCCGGTTGAATGGTGATCTCCTTGTTAGGGTTATTTTGTATATCTCGGTCTGAATTTTGTGTAGTCTCTGTTTCAGTTGGCTCTTCAGCCTTTTGTGTCTTGCTCTCTTTGTTGTCGCCCTTGTGATAGTTAGGTTGAGTCGCCTCTTCTAGTGGGTTGTTGCTACGTTCCATGATTCTCTTATCAGAGTTGGCCATCTGGTTGTCTTTAAGATGAATAATCTCGTCAGTGGGTAATATGTCGAATTTGTTGGTGAGATTGAGAGAGGTGGTTTTGGTGGGGGTTGGTCATGTCTCGTGGGTCCTTTCATAAGGTTCTTGCCTTGAGACGGTTCCGTACTGGTTTCAAACCTGACATGGGAGTTGGGTAAGGAGAGAAGCGGTGATCTCTGAGCTTGATCAGACAAATTTTTAGGGGCTATCATAGGGTCGACCTTCTTTCTCAATTCCAAGTGTGCTCTGTAACAGTGATTTATGAGATGGCCTCTCTTCCGACAATGGTTGCAGTAGATGATATTATTGTCATAGATAATATGTTGGGTGTGAGTTTTGTTTTTGAGCAAGATTTGGATAGATTTGGGGAGGTCCTTCGAGATGTCAAGCTCCATGCAGACTTTACTGTAATTAGCTTTAGTCAGGTTATGAGTTTTCTCAGCCATCGCCATAAAGGTGCTAAAGGAGTTTACGATCCTCTTCAAAGTTGCTGGTATAAAACAGATGAGCGGGGGGTTGGGGAGGGTGACCCAAGCCGAGATGATAGGCGAGTCTTCCCGCGAGCTAAGGTCCTGTAACCATTTGGCGATCGTCATGACTTTAGAGCCGATCCTACCCGAGCTCCGAGTTTGGACAATTTTATAGTATGTCGCCGAGGAAAGGTGCAGAAGAATATGCTTAGGGTCCATGGAAGCGACCCTATATTCAGATGTGAGGCTCCAAGTGGCAACACCTTCTTGAACCCGGGCTAGCTTTGGGCAAACCGTAGGGAATTTTAGGACGAAGGTGGAGGAGAATCTCTCGTACAGGAAAGCCAGGTCGGCTGTGGAGAATGGCACCGTTATATCTTAACCATCAGACATAAGGGGATATTCTATCTCAGGGATGTTTACGTCCTAGATAATAGGGGATTTCTTGGCGACCCTGTCTGGGCGAACCTTATCGGCGTACGAGACCGAAAAAAGAGGACTGGCCTCCGAAAGCGGAGGGGACCAAAGACTGCTGATCAGCAAGGCTGCGCACAGAGGAGGGAGCGCCATGGGAAGGCGATAGGTCGCAAACTGCAAGAGACAGAGAAAGACATGACGGGGGCTGCGGCCTGACCGAGGAGTCCAAGAGTTGAGGCTCGAAGGACGAGAGAATCGTCGAGTCCGAAGAGGGAAGGAGGCTAGGCCTGAAGGAGCCGAATCAAAGGATGGGCAGCGGGGGGCGACTGAGCTGTGCCCAGCCGAGGGGCACCACCAAAAGGTGGCGCACAGATCATGGGGTCAACAGGCGCACAAGTTGGCGGGCTCAAGGGAGTCGCGCAAGGCACAACCTACACGAGGCCAGGAACCGAAGGGTAACGTCTGCACTGGACAGAGGCGCATCTGACGCGCAACCAACGGATTATGGACGGGAAAGGCCGGCGCACCCAATAGGGAGCGCAGGGGACAAGTGGCAAACTCCAACAGATAGCAGCGGAGAATTTGAATTCAAATGTGAATTCAAATTGAGATATGACAGAATCGAGCGGAGAAATCCCATCACAGTGCCCGAGGGAGGAGGACAACCTCTCTTAGCGGAGATGGCGACAGACTGAGCGTCTGTGAATGCCAGTACGACGGCGACTGGCAGAAGGTCGGCTAGGTAATCGGGGGAGAGGAAGGAGGGAAAAGGAGAAGGAAGGGAGCCGGAGAAGGCGATAAACCCAACAATAACAGAATGTCGGCAGGCCAAGGCAAAACTGAGCGTGGAGGAGCCAGCGGGGCCTCGCCTCCCTGAGTGAGGTCGGCCATGGGGTCCGGCGCACGAGAGGCCACTAAGGAGGCGGAAAAATAAGAAGAAGGCTAAGGAAGACGGCGACAGAGGGAGAGGGGCCAAGGAACCTCCGAGGAGCGAAAGATCGGCCGTGGGAGGCAGACCGGCACCAGCCGAAAGAGATGACGGGGACGATCACGCGATCTCCATGGGAGCGAAACTCACACGATCTCCATGGGAGTGGAGCTCACGCGGACCTGAAAGAGACTTATTATTATTATTATTATTATTATTATTATTATTATTATTATATATATAATAGAAACAAAAGCAGGTATGAAAATCGTGGTTTCTCCTTATCCAAGGTCATCTTGGAGATTCATAGGCAAGCGGACAAGGTGAAGGGTGCTAGAGGCGTATGCGATGGGGGTTTAAACATTCCAGAATAGCCTTTCTGAGTTTGGGTTTAGTTTTGTTGTATAGATTGGGGGTATACTTTCTTTTGTTGCATGGTTGTATATATATATATATATATATATATATATATATATACCGAAGCTGCGCACTGACAAATCCATATGGACGAAGTTCATGAAGGCCAGATATTTTCCTTATTCCCATCCAGCGACTGCGATTGCCAACAACCGATCTTCTGCTTCCTGGTGACGGATCCTTCATGGTCGCCACCTTGCCGAACCAGTTATCATCGAGAGCATTGACAATCTTCGGTGGTCACCCACGAACGATGGCTCCTTCACTATAGCCTCTGCCAAATTGAAGGCCAGAAACTCCGATCCGCCTGCTCCGCTGATCGCTCCGTTCTTGCACTCCTGCTACCCAATCAAATGGTCGATCCTTATCTAGAGAGCATATCGACGGAAGTTACCTACCGACGATGCCCTTACCTCCATCGGCTATATCCTAGCTTCCAAGTGTCATTACTGCACCTTTCCTCAATCCGAAACAACAGAACACATCCTCCTCCATGGCAACACCGCTAACCAATTATGGTGCAGTCTCTCGCAGCGATGTGGCCAGGCCCCCAACACTGGCAACTTCAACGATCTTCTTGCCAGCTGGGGATCCTCTCATAGACTTTAGATCGTCGCAACCGCCGACTTTTGGGTGCTATGGAAGAACAGAAAAAAATTTAGGTACGAAGGCCACCAATTCAACCTTCATCAGCTCCTCAGGGAAGTCCTCAGGCAGTGTCTTCGCATACACTCCAGATGCTCTCACGTGGATGCTCCTTTTTGGCAATCGGTGTTACAATGCTCCTGTCCCTTTTTGTTGTTCGGGGTTCTTTGGATCCCAGCTTTTGAGCTTCCTCTCTGGTGCTTGGCGCGCTTACTTGCATAGGCTTCGGCATTTTGCGCCTAATACATCAATAAAGCTCCTTTGTTATATAAATACATATATATATATATATATATATATATATATATATATATATATATTAAATTAGTAATTGGTATATGGCTTATGTATGTACCGAAAGGGTAAAGGTAATGTTTAGGTAATGCATAAGGTAAGGAGTAATGAGCTAAGGTATATTGGTATGAGTCTACACATATATATTATATGGTATGATACATAAAGTATTAGCTAGTGTTTCCTAGGGCTGCAAATGAGCCAAGCCGTTCGCGAGCTGCTCGAAGCTCGGCTCTATAAAAGCTCGTTTGAGCTCGGTTCGTTTAGTAAACAAGCTGAGCTCAAGCTTTATTTTTGAGCTCGTTTAATAAACGAGCCAAGCTCAAGCTTATAAGTACTCGGCTCGTTTAGGAGATAGTTTATGAGCTTGTTTAGAAGCTCATTTGTTCGTTGGTGAATTCTAAATATATATATATATATATATATATATATATATATATATATATATATATAAAATATATATATATATATATATATATATATATATATATATATATATATTTGCGCCCTTAATAATTGATATTAAGGAACTTTTTTAATTAAATTTTTATAAATAAATTGTTAATATTACGTGTACTTGAATTCAAATCTAACTAAATTAAAATCGAGCTCATTAAGCTTGAAATAAAGCTTAATGAGCTTGAAATATAGTTGAGCGAGCTTGATTTTGAGCTTATCAAGCTTGTTTATCAAGCTTGCTTATCAAGCTTGTTTATCAAGCTTACTTATCAAGCGTGAATCATGCTTGCTTATCAAGCCAAGCTCGATCTCAAACCAAGCCAAGCTCAAGCTTATTATAAACAAGCTCGAGCCAAGCTCAAGCTCTAAAATAAAAAAAAAATTATCAAGCTCGAGCTCGAGCTTGAGCTCGATTAATTCTAGTCAAGCCAAGCTCAAACTTACAAAAGCTTGGCTCAGCTTGGCTCGTTTGCAGCCCTTACTAATATTAGCTAGGATAACTTGGTATGGCTAGGTGATGACTAGAAAATCTAGTTTAGCCAAGTTATTTGACCATAGAACTTAGGTATTGACTAATGTTAAGGTATTTGAGATACGGGCTAAGGTATTAGATAAATGTGTGATGCGGGTTAAGATACCGTGATACGGGGTAAGATAAATAGCTATTGGCCAAGGTATTGCTACAAATTATAAGTAAAAGTATGTATTAGGATAATATATGCTAGAAACTTATTAGTATAGCCTAGAAACCTAATGTTGGCCTAGTATTAACTAGTATTGACTAGTTTGACCTAGTTAGCACCTAAAAACGAAATAATGACTTATTAAGACCTAGTATAACTTTATAAATCTTGTAAATAGGTAAAATCAATCTATAAACTAGAAAATGACCTACTTTGACTGTGTTAACCAAAATTTGACCTAGTTTGACCATAGAAGCAAGGTATTGACCTAGTTTGACCATAGAAGCAAGATATTGACCTAGTTTGACCATAGAAGTAAGGTACTGATCTAGTTTGACTATAAAAACAAGGTATTGATCTAGTTTGACTATAGAAGTAAGGTATTGACCTAGTTTGACCTCCATGACCTAGAATTAACCTAAAAATTATATTTTAATTTAGATATCAATGATTATTACTCGAAAATACCAATTGACCTTGATATTTTATTTTGGTCTTTGTGACTACATTTGAGATATCAATCCTCACTCAATGTTTATAACTACAGGCGAGTACATTCTCTGATAGTTTTTATTATCTTGATAATTTCTATTATATCTGTTTGTAGTGTTATACTTGATTCCTGATACGAGGATACACATATTAGTATACGTTGGACTCCGTCATGATTTGTTATTTCCTAGAGGACCATGTACATATTTTGTATTTTTTGTACATGTATAGATAATAATTTAGGAGTAGGTTGGCCTCCTGCTCCATGAATCATGTACCGTAACGTGATATGGTTGGATCCACTATACTAGTCGAAAGATGGGAAGATATTAGTAGATTATATGATCATACTCCCATATACTTGTGCATAACTCACCTCAGCTCATGTAGTGTGTAGCCTGATCTTACTTGTACTTGTGCATAGCTTTCCATATAGGACTGGCCTGATCCATTACTAAACTTGTGCATAGCCAGTCATATGGAATAACATGATCTTGTCCCAAGTCGATCACCTAGAAAACTAATATTTTATGGCACATCATAGTAGTTTATGCTCTATTCTAGTTATTACCTGTTGATACATTCATTCTCATGATTACTCACACTTTATTATTCCCTATGACATGATTACATATTTACCTATTTTCTCACTATTTAGTATTACTTTTCCATCTTGTATTTCCATTACTTACTATTTTTATAGTTTTTGTCAATTTAATGGAACTGTTGTTACTTTCTATACTTCGTTCCAATTCTAACTGGATAACATTTTTCAGAGGATCTTGAGAACTTTTGTCCTACATATTATGGACCGGAAGTAGGTGACGGATACATCCAGGAGCCACAGGAGGAGCTCGTTCCAGTAGAGGAGACATCGCTAGTAGCGACTTAGCAAGTTTAACTATTAGTACTGGATTTGTCTCCAACTTCTAAGGTATTGAGATATTATTTCTGAGACTTATGCTGATGTTGAGATAGTTAGACCCTTAGACTTTGGATATGGATTTGATTCACGTTTATGCTTCTAGACTTCTCTTGGATTCTCATTTCATATATTTTATATCATTATCGTGCCATTTATCTTCCTTGTAGTTTTATTATGATTGGGTATGAATATTATCATTATATTGTCCTCCTTTAGAGACGAGATTTCATTGATAGGTCGTGATACATATTCATGACATGTGTTAGTTAGTATTATTGACCTAGATAGCATTCTACAGTTGATGCTGCGGTGTAGGCTGAGCATGTCTTACGCACTCGTACCCCTACATCCGGGTGCGGGTCGTGACATATTATGTCATATTCTTGCCATGCAAGATAGCCTGTGGGAGTTGTGCTTCAAGATATGCTACTATGTTGCATGGGCACGGACTTGACACAATATAATAAATGACAATGTGTACCTATTTTGGTGTCCTAACATACTTCGATCTGCCACCAAATTATTTTTTCAATGAACTGATACACTTCATAAACCCAAATCTTCCTAAAAGAAAAATAATCACCTAAATAACAGATCATGCATGCAAAAATTAGGGGTAAAAACTAAGACAAAACATGCAGCCTGTGTAAACACTCACATTTCTTGGTTAATAATTCTAAAAAATTGGTAAATAATTTCTTGGTAAATATCTAAAAATTTGGTAAATAATCTCGTATATACAGTAAATGAAATGTAACTAATTTCAAGCAAATTTTAAGCAAAAAATTGGTAAATAATCTAGGACAGATAACATGCAGCCTGTGTAAATAGTGTAAAAGACTCAAATTTCGAGCAAAATAACATGCATCCAAAAATTAGGACAAAAACTAAAATTTCTTGGTAAAATTTTTTAAAAATTAAGGAAAAATATGCCAAGCAGTAGCATCGGTGCACCTAGGGTTGAAAGAATCAGCTAGTAGCAAAGGTCGGAGAGGGAGAAAGAGAGAGAGCAACAGCACCTAGGTAGCAGCCATTCTTTTTTATCGGAAAAAGAGAGAGTTAGAGATGGGGGAGAGATCAATTGGTTTTGATCAAATGGTTTAATAAAGTCTGAACGGTTTTGTGATGAACGGTCTAGATTTAGGTCATCCGATCGAACGGTCAGGATGGGGAGGTGTGGAAGGAAACGCCCCCCCTAAAAATTTGGCAATTAACTGCCAAATACTTGGCATTCTCGCCGAGGTATTTGGGATGGTAATGTGAATTATTTGGGACAAAAAGTTTTATTAGTCCCAAATAGAGATCCATTTTGACAACATGTCCCAAAAAAATACTACTTTTTTGTTACCAAAAATATAGCCATCCCTATAACAATATTTTTAGGACATTTTAGATTAATGTTCCTAATAGTGTCATCCCAAAAAGACACTTTTTTGTAGTGCGTAGATGGATTTATGGAGACGACATACATGATCTAGAAAGTTATGATCAACAAAACCAGGCGGCAGACTTATATAAACTTCCTCATCGAGGATGCCATGGAGAAATGTATTATTAACATTAATCTGGAGAAGAGGCCAGCAAAATTGAGTCATGAGTGCAAAGACAAGACGGATTATGGAAGCTTTGGCGACGGGGCTGTAGGTTTCGTCGAAGTCTATACCAGCTTGTTGGTGATATACCTTTTACGATTAGACATGCCTTTAATCAGTTAATAGAGCCATCCGGTTATTGTTTTATGTGGAACACCCATTTGGAACTTATAATATTATGATTAAAGGGGCAAGGTACAAGAGTCCATGTTTGGGCCTACTATGAAGCAAAAACGTCATCATACATGGCTTTTCTCCATGCAGCATGTTTTTGAGCTAAAGTGTAGAAAATAGGGGTGGGTGGTAAGGCAAAAGCTGTGATAGTTGGAGGTATGTGATGTTTGGAGGCAGCATAGCCTTGGGTTTGAAGATGCCCTGTTTAGATCAAGTTAATATGGGGTGTATGTTTATGGGTTGTTGTAATGTTGGTGGGGTTGGAGCGGTGGGTGTGACTTGAGAGGTAATATGATGAGTAGACGGAGTGAAATTGGATGGAAGATGTAGAGGGGGGTGATGAGGTGTTAGTGGATGGAAGAGAGCATGGTTATTGGATGGCATTAGGTTGGTCAGTATTCTTTGGGGAACTGGAGTTGGAAAGAGAACATGTACAGGTAAGTAGGGGAACAAGTGTACATGGAGTAGGTGATAAAATGGGCATGGGAAGAGGTTTGGAAAGCTAAGCAAAAGAAAAATATGACTCGTCAAATTCAACATGTCTCGAGAAGAGAATCTTCTGTGTATCCAGATTGCAATACATGAACCCCTTGTAAACAGTGATGTAACCAAGAACACACAAAGCTTTCTCTTTATGAGATGAATATGGTCTCATCCATGGAAACAAGCGTAGCCAAAAACACGAAATATCGAATAGTCTGGTGGTTTCTAGTGTAAGAGCTCAATATAGAGACAGTGTTGAGTAATGGAGACGGTAGTCTATTTATAATATAAACTGCACCAAGGAATGTGTCCACAAAATTCAAATGGAACCGAGCATTGCCATCAATGTTATGTCCATATCAATAATATCTCGATGCCTGCGCTTCGATACACCGTTCTTCTCCAATGTATGAGGCCAAGTATAATGGTGATCAATGTCGTAGTGTTGTAGTAAGGATTCAAACTTGTTGCTGACATATTCTACTTCGTCGTCTATACAAATGATTTAATAGTGGTTCCAACTAATTTTCAAATTTTTATTTAAATCAAGAAAAAAATTTAGTACATCGGATTTTAGATAAAGAGGATAAATCCAACAAAATTTACATATATTATCAACAACATTAACAAGTATTAAAATGCAGAAATGCGTGAAAAAGGGAGGGACTCCAAACATCACTATGAATAAGTTTAAGTGGAAAATAAGTACATAATTCAGAGGAATAAAAAGGAAATTTATGGATTTTGTCTAAATGACAAGCTACACACTTAAACAAAAGGAAAAATGGAAGAATGAAATGAGAAATAAAGATTTATTCGCTTTATGGATGGATCGCAGAACTGAAGAAGAGGCACGTCCTAAACTTTTGTGTCATAGAACAAACGTGACTATAGAGGCAAGTACAAAAGACGAGGAAATGACAAAGGTTGATGGTAAAATGGAAGTGTGTAAAGGCCCTCATAATCGAATTCTTGTAGAGAATGATATCCGATTGAAGATCCTTGATAACAAGAAAAGATGGATCAAATGTTAGAGAGCATTTATTATCTAGAAGAAATTAATGGATGAAAAGCAAGTTGTATTGTATATGGGGAAGGTAAAGAATATCTTTAGACGAAAGGAAGATGAAGGATACAAATAACAGATGAAACAATGTGAAATATTTGGAGATGCTCACCAATGCCAACAGAGAGAGCATCTGTACCAGAGTAGCCAAACTTGATGGAGAGGTTGCTCAGGTCGTTAGTGACATGGTGTGTGGCACCGCTGTCTGCTATCTAGTCATTGGTAGGAGGCCGATGGGAAGAGGCTATTGCTGTAAGTTTTAAAGGAGGCAACTTTGCTTGATAGATAAAATTTATGTGATGATAGCATTCTAATGTTGTGTGACTAAATTTAAAGCATATTTGGCATTGTGGTCGGGTTGAAAGGTTAGAGGGAAGTGACGAAAGGATGCCAGGGACAGTATGTGGTGGAAACGAAGGGTATGTGTTACAAGAAGAGGGTTGTTGTCACGACCCGCACCCTGTGTAGGGGCACGAGAAGTGGGTACGTCCAGCCTACGCCGCAGTGTCGGCGGTAGAACGCCGTCCTAGGTTACTATCTAATCAACAACTCACGCAATTATATAATGTACTTGTCAAATCTCAACTCCGAACGGAGGACAAGTATAGATATAATGAATCTCAATCACAGTCTAAGAACGATAAGATAACACAGAAGTTTATAACTAAAGACTAAACAACAACGTTTATAAACTACTAAATAATGATATCTCAAACAAACTCAAATACAAACTCGTATCTCAAGTTATTACAATTCAAGTTCTAAAACATAAAACTAAACCAAGTCTACTAGCTAGTCTCCCGATCACTCCTGAGTGTCAGGGCCAAAGGTAGCTAAGCCATCTCCTGCTCCAAGGCAAGTAGGGCAAATGTCCTCAGGGCAATCATCTGTAATATTTTCAATAGGTCCAGTCAGGACAGGAACGAGTACAATTCATCAAGAAATCCCAAGTAAATGACAGAGAACTATAAAGCAGTTATAGACAGTTGTATTAATGAATATGGCAGTTTGTACGAGTAATAATGTAGAGAAACAGTTAAGGTACAAGAAAAGTAAGGTAACTAAACAAGAGGAGAAGCATAGCAATGAAGACTGTAAAATATAATCTAGCTGAACTAGAGTAACATGATATAAGTCCAGATGATATAATATGAGTCAAGTGTAATCCCAATGTGAGTCTAATAAAATATGAGTCGAATGTGATTCTGATCATTGTTCTAATAAGGTGATTCGAATAAGGTGGTACGAATAATGATTCACATGATGTTCTAACAATGATTCGAATAAATTCTCAAGTGTGTTTTAAAATACTTAGATAGACATATAAACGGCTATAGGTAAATCCGGTACATCGTACACCTGGCCAAGTGTGGGATGGCATTCGTTTGAATATCATTCACAGGGGGTGGTTCGAATAGTAGAAATGTTCACATATCTAATCAAGTATTTCCCTGCCCATCTAATATAATGAATCCAAAATCTGACACATCAATCGAATAAAAGTCCAACCAGCACATGAAGATACGAATAGGTGGTTCGAATAGTGATTTGTATGGTGATTCGAATAATAGAGGTAAGACGAGTAAGTATGTGTGTCGTATACAGGGATTCAGAAATAACAATACGTGTTTGTAACAGATAATCACATACAGCTAACTAGAACTGAAGTACAGTAATTGCCAAACAAATGAGAGAACTATCCGAGAATGTACTCGCCTGATACTCTGAAAAGAGTAATGTAATATCAGATGTCTGCACCAGAGTCACAATGTCCTAAATAGAGCAGTATGGGTTATAATGTGTTTAAAATAAGATAGATAAAGTTTACGATACAATCTACATGATTTCTAGGTCAATCTAGGTCAAAGTCAAACTCTAAGTCAAACCTGGTCAATCATTCTAGTCAAACTAGGTCTAGCTGGTCAACTAACATCTATGGGTTGGTCAACTATAGTCAACAAGTCAATTTGGGTCTCTATCTAAGTCAATCTCTAAGGCCAACCACAATCAAAGCCTAAAACATACTATAGGCTAACTAGTACTACACATGCCTAAAACAAAACACACTAGCCTATACAACCCTATAACACTATAGGCTAAACACTAAAGGCTAACCACAATCACTACCTATGTCACAGCTAATAAGCCTATATCTATAAGTTCCACAGTCCTAACCAATACTTCTCAACCCATATCAAGACACTACCAGCAACCTACACTAGAACCTAACCACAAAACAAGCCTAAATCTAAACCAAACTGCCAATAACTCTCAGCCTATCCACAAAAGGCACACAAGCTAATTTCCTAACACATATACATTGTATATATACCATTCAATTAAAGAAGGAATGAAGGGAACTAGGAAAACAGGGAATAGAGGGTTTATGTGTGTGTATATGTATATGTTAGGCTCTGTTTGTGTGTGTGTGTGTGAACATTAGGTGGCATGTGTGAACCTGTGAGGATGTGGTAGTGTACAGGGATATAGGAATCAACATGACAGTGCTCACTACCAGCTAACAGTGAGTGTGTGTAATGTGTGTATCCATGTGGTTTCAGTTAACAGTGTAGGAAATAAGAATTTAAATGTGTGAGTGTACATGTTAAGGAAAAACAGTGAATGGGGTGTGCATACCAAAACAGAGAATTGGCAAGGGGCCTGTGTGTGTATGGTAAATGTGATACAATATTGATAGCAAGTAGAAAACATATAGGGAAAAACTATAATTTAATGTGTGTGTGTGCATTTGGCTAGGGGGTGTCAAGTGGCACATGCTTGTGTGTGTTTAGGAAAACAGGGAATGGGGTTCAGGTTTTGGCATGTGGGTGTGTGGATATGTGATATTAGAATCAGTGTTGGGTGTCACAAGTTAAAATGTGTGTAAACTTCAGTTCTTGATGTGTGTGTACAGATTCAGATTTCAGTTTGAAAGGCAAATGGAAGAAAACTCAGATGTGCAATGACAGCCCATGCCATCCCAATCCAATTTCTCAGGTTTTCTATCTTGAACTCTCATCTCAGGTTCTCAGGAAACTTGAGAACAGTGACCATCACATTATTAGTTAATAAATCAGTCCAACCCCTTTTTGAATAGGAAAACATAGTAAAATACCCAATCAGTGGTTCATACAAATACTCAATGTTTAGTTCTAAAATATATGTAAATCTCAGTTTTAGTGAATCACATATTGAGATAACCCCAATCTCAGGTTTTCTGTCCCCTTCATTAAAATAAACCCAAATCGAATTGAAAAAAAATAAAAACAAACATGAAACCTAATCTTAGAAACAAACTAACCTAGGTAATATAACTGAAAACTCATTTGAAAACCTCAAGTTCAACCATGTATCAGTCAAAACGTATTTCAACCCAGGTATCAGTCAAAACATTATTTTCGAACCCAAATCAATTCGAAAAAACCCAAATAAATCAAAAATTAAAGTGTACAGACACTAGATATACATGTACTTGTGTCTAGGAAGTGGTTCGTGTCCACAAAAGTGGACACGATGTGTCTAAAACACGAATTACACAGAGTATCAAAAACACAGTACAGGCAGCCTCGTGCAGAGGTACAAAGCGTCCCAGGGTCTCGTGTGTTGACCCTCGAGCCTCGTACTCGTGTCCAACCGTAGGGGAGGTATAGGGCTAGGGATACAAGTGCCTGTACAGTGTCGGGGTCATGTCGTGTCTAAGTTACAAGGTCGTGTCAGTGAGGTCTGTGCACTCGTGCACAGGCTGTGCTCGACCAGTGCGAGTGAGTTTTCTCACTCGACACGACACGACTCAACACGAGACTTTGGGGTGTCTTATCAGACATTGCCCCTAGGTCTGTGTCAAGTGGCACGTGTCCACGTGTCGTGTACAGTGCACACGAGGTGTCAGTGAGCAGGACAATGTGTGTGGTGTGCACAGCATGTTCGTGTCCAATTTGGACACGGACATGACACAGTTTCGTGCTCAGTCAACTAGGGTTGTGACCTACAAGTCTAAGGCTACCCAAAAATATAATTTGTTTTAGAAGAAAATAGTTTTGGTTTCTAAGTGGAATTTCATCAAACACCTAATTAAACACACAGATACGTGTCTGATACGGACACCAAACCCAATCCATATCCTACCAAACTTGGCCTACAGGTCCATGGTACCTAGATGCATGCAACCATGAAGAGAAAACACAAAATTAATAGGTTTTAGGGCATGTTACCTATTGAGTGGAAAACCTCAATAATAGGCCTATTTGAATGAAAACCTCCTTCAACTTCCAATGCCCAAAGCTCCACAAATCCTTGCTAGCAAGCAATAACTGGTATCCTCTAGTGTTGGGGATGATGATGCAATTGATTTGACTCCATTTGGACTCAATTTGGATTAATTGGGAGAGGTCTAGGGAAGAACACAAAAGAGGCAATTAAAATAAATTAAAAATGATGCTAATAATTAATGGGTTGTATTTATAGAGGGAGGGAATGTGTGATGGCTACCATTAGGTTAGGGTTAGGGTTTAGGATGACTGGCTAAGGCTTCTCCAACAATTTCAAGCCAATCTAATGGCTCATAACTAAAGTAGCCTTCTTTAACCTTTAGTCTAAAATATCTCTCTAACAAATATCTAGATATTACCCTAATTTGATTACTTAATTGAAACCCTCTAACTTAGTCTCTAGGGTCATGACTAACATCTAGATTAGGTTAACTTCTAGGTCAAGTCTCCATTAATTTAACTAACACATATTTAATTCATATAATTTACAATTTTCACAAAAGTGTCAAAATAACCAAAATATCCTTAGGCTAAAAAGTAGAAATTTGTAATCCTAAACACATGATTAGGTCTCCTTGGTGATGATTAGTCTTCTAGGTCATGCATGACTAAGGTTACACTAGCAAAACACCAATTTCACATTTCACTCAATTAAATAGTTTTAAAATAACTAAAAAATACCAAAAATCATATCATGACTAAAATCTAATATTTTAATGATTTAAAATACAAAAGTTCAAAATTACCCTTATTTGGAAAACTGGGTGTTACAGTTGTCAAGGATTATATTAGTTGGAGTTTGGATCATGAGGTTTGTAGTTGGGATTGTAGTTATGGGATTTGCCTTTGCAGTTGGAGTTGAATGATTATTTTTTGAGGCATTTTTGTTGGAGGTAGAAGAAGGTTGCAGTGCATAAGTGGAGGAGTCAGTATTGTGCTACAATTTATTGCGCTCATTCACTATTATTTCTTCATCAAGGATAAGATTATGAAGCTCGTCAACTGTAACTGCATTAGTGCAAACACAAATGGAAGTGACAAAGGCATCATACTCAGATGGAAGACCCTTCAGTATGTAAAACACCAAGTCTTCATCATCTACAGGTCTACCGGCAGCTGCAGGGCTATCAGTAACTTGCGTAATTTCCTGCAAGTATTCAGGGATGGATTGGGTAGTCTTCTTCATTTCTTGGAGTTTGGATTGAGTGAGAGTGTGAAATGTGGAGAAGCTCTTCTCAAGAATGCTCCATACCGGCAGCTACAGGGCTATCAGTAACTTGCATAATTTCCTGCAAGTATTCAGGGATGGATTGGGTAGTCTTCTTCATTTCTTGGAGTTTGGATTGAGTGAGAGTGTGAAATGTGGAGAAGCTCTTCTCAAGAACGCTCCATACTTCCTTAGAGGAGTTACAACCAATAAAACATGGCATAATTAATTCAGATGGGGAGGCATTTATTCATATAAGGAGTGTTTGATCTTGGGTTACCAATTCCTTATATTTTGGGTTGATGATGGAAGTAGACCGACCTGCATCGTCATTACGAAACTAAGGTGGACATGTGGGAGAACCATCGACATATCCTTAGAGATTGTAGCTTTTGAGAATGGAAATAAATAGGGATTTTTTGAGAAGTTGATAGTTCCCTTTGGTAAGCTTCACAGGAACAAAGTTAGAAATATTTTGTATGTAAGGTTGATTGACTATTGAAAGTGGTTTGATTACCATATAATAGTGATTTTGAAGAGAAAAGGAAGAGAGGATTTTTTTAAAATTGTGAGATATAAGCTCTGATACCAAGAAAGAAAATAATATAAGAGAAGAATGAGAATAGAGAAGAAATGATGGACTGAAATATTGTATGTTTTTTATTGATCCCACGTCCGGTTACAATATATATATATATATATATATATATATATATATATATATATATATATATATATATATATATATATATATATTATATGGACATGGCGCCACTCCGGAGCGATCGTGAAACCCTAACCTTTCTTCGATCCCCACCGACTCCGGCGTGGACCTAGGCCAGGCCGGCGTCACCTCCTCGGGTGGCTGGACCAATTGGCCGTTATCTATACTGCTGTTTTGATTTTTAGTTTTAGGGTTTCATGGCAAAGTCGTTCGCGGAGGTTGTGGGGAGCCCACCTTCGGTTGCCCACGCCTTTCCTTCCAGAATTATTTCCACCTTCAAGGGAGCCCCTGCGGTTTCCTTTTCGGAGGAGGAAGAGCAGTTATTGATTGATCCTCTGAAGTTTGCTTTAGTTGGGAAGTTTTCACATTCCCGACCGCCTATCGAATTAATTCGTAAAGCGCTCTCGGGGTTTGAATTCACTGGATCCATTAAAGCTGGTCTTATTGATGGCAAACACATACTCATTCGTCCATCTAATGTGGAAGATTATTTGCGTCTGCGATCCAAGGATACTTGGTATCTTGCAAGGGCTCCTATGAGATTGTTTAAATGGGATCCAGATTTCTCTCCTTCCTGTGAATCTTCCATAATGCCCACTTGGGTATCATTGCCAAACCTTCCTCATCATCTGTTTAACAAAGATGCTTTGTTTGCCATTATTTCTTCTATAGGCACTCCTTTAAAAATAGATAAAGATACCTCAGATCTATCTCGCCCTAGTATGGCTAGAATCTTCGTTGAAGTCGATGCATCCAAACCCTTGCAACAGCGGATCCGGATAAATTTACCGAGAGGAAGAAGCTTCTGGCAATCAATTGATTATGAGTCATCTCCACTTTATTGTTCCCATTGTAAGCATCAAGGTCATGCAGCAGACTCGTGCAAAATTTTAAAGCAGAAAAACAATGCACGTGGCAAGGAACCACTCGTGATCTCTGAGCCTCTTTTGAGCAAGGAGGCCACCACTCTTAATGAAGGACAGCCATAAAACACAGTCCCGAGAATCTGGGACAGACATCAACTCCGACGGATATCAAAATCCCCTCCAACCACATTAATGAAGCACTTATTCCTTTGGACTCTAATGCGGAGCAGGGGGCACTAAATGAGACAGTGGCGGCTACGCAGGAACCAATTACTGAGCCAACGCATGTCCCAGTGTAGGCTGAAGTCACTGGAGGAGAGCATGACGCAAGAGTGCAGGGTGATGTTGAGGAGACTGATGACGGCAACCCAGCTTCGATGGGTGATGAGCCTGAACAGATGGAAGAGGGAGAAATACAAATGCACGACCTCTCTTGGGCGGATGAAGTTGATGCTGAAGAAAATGGAGTCACAACCACTAAAAAGAGCAGGAAAAAGAAAGCTCCGGAGCCGACTGATCGACGACTTCGATCATCGGGGAAACTCTCAATCGCTGGTACCTCCTCCACCACCTCTAATGTTTAACGCATTATTGTGGAATGTGAGGGGGGTAGCCGCAAAGCAAACTTTCAAAAGAGTCAAAAGTTTATGTAGAATTCATAAAGTTCAACTCTTAGTTTTAATTGAGCCAAAGATCGATAATTCCCAGCTGCTATCCTACCAGCTAAAACTGGGTTTTGCCACTGCTTTTGCTAATGATCGAGGCAATATTTGGGTTTTTTCTAAGCCTGCTTGCACAATGGTGTTGAGAGACTCTTTTGATCAAGCATTAACCATTTCTATCTGCCATGAGCAATTCCCAACGGAAGTGCTGTTCTCGTGGGTGCATGGGCATGGCAAGAAGGAGGGACGACGTCTACTCTGGAGTCGGCTTCTTGGGGTACAGAGACAATTTCATTTTCCTTGGGCGATTGGAGGAGACTTCAATGCTGTGTGTTATTCTGAGGAGAAAGTTGGGGGACTGCCTCCATGTCCAGTCTCTATGCAAGAATTTCTAAATTTTCAATTGTCTGCTAGTTTTACTGACATCCCTTTCAAGGGTAGTAGCTTCACCTGGCTCAAATCTACTGAGGGGAAGAGGCAAGCTTTGAGATTGGATAGAGTTCTCCTTGACAGTGACTGGTTACGGATTGCTTTCGCCTCTATAGTTGATCATCTTAGCCGTACTTAGTCCGATCATGCTCCATTTCTGCTGTCTTTAAGGAACTCTCAGGCTAGGGGTCCCAAGCATTTCCGATTTTTGTCTTTCTGGACTAAACATGAAGATTTTAAATCCATTGTGCAGTCTTCGTGGACATCGGTTTATCATCCTGATGGATTGATATGCTTAGGGATGAGGATGGCTGCTTGTCGAAAGGCTTTATCAATTTAGAGTCATCAAACCTTTGGTAACATTTTTCAAGAGGTGAAGAAGGCTGAAGATGATGTGCTAGCAGCGGAGCTTCGGTTTGAAGCGGATGCTTCATTAGCCAACAAAGTTTCCCTTCATCAAGCAATGGCTAATCTTAAACGCAGAGTGCTTGTAGAGGAGGATTATTGGCAACAAAAAGCAAGATTGAGATGGGATTTGGAAGGGGATAAGAACACTGCATATTTTCATGAATGTGTCAATACTAAGCATCGTAAATTACGGATTCACTCTCTCACTGGGGAGGACGGTATTCGGAAGGAGTCTTTATCCGATATTCAGGACATTGCCATTGACTACTATGAAACTCTATATAAATCAGAAGCTCTAGTGCAAGATGATGATCTTCTATCAGTCATTCCTCAGCTTATCACACAACAGGATAATGAAGCTCTTACTGCTGCACCCATATTGGAGGAAGTTCTAGATGTTATCCGCAGTCTTGATCCTCAGAGTACGACAGGTCCTGATGGGTACACTTCCCTCTTCTTTTTATCTTGTTGGGATATTATTTCTTTGGATGTGCTTCAT